>JAVLUZ010000395.1:0-527332 GCA_036768485.1 Mermis nigrescens
TATAATCTGAAGTATTTTTCGAGTAGCACTCTGTCCATTCATTCATTCAGCCACTTTTTGTCCAATATTCTGTCCATATTTGATAGTTCAAGTCATTCCATCATTCTTATTATCATTTGTTTTCAGGCAAACTGAATCACGAATAAACAAGAGGAGAGAAAATACAACGAATTAAAGCATTTTTACTGTTTGTGATGGGTATGACGGGGGGAGCAAGGAACAACAAAAATATCGTTTTAGCGCCATAATTAGCCATAAAATTAATCATTTAACACACCCCCCAAGGAACACCGGTTTACCCCCTTGCAGACTTTTGACCGTGTGCATGCATGTTTCACAACATTTGCATTTACTGATTAACGAATAATTTTCCCCATTTTTTAACACTAAGATCTCTTATTTTTTGACTAGTAAATGATTAAAATGGCTAAAAATATACGGATACAGCTTCTGAATTAGTTCTACGAAGTAGATTTTTCTTCGTCTTCAACTATTCCTCGAGGATAACACGCAAATGAGGCATGTTTTACACAAAATTATTTAATCCTTTAGGTTTCTGATAATTATACATCATTTTTGAATACCCGCCGCGGTGTTTCCGCTCTTATTAAGAAAGTAGCCAGCGAAACAAGTTTAAACGCACGACTAAGCGTTAAAAGTGAATAACGACTTCAAAGTTTTATATTTTAGATTTAGGAAATCAAAATTAGAAATTTAATTGAAACTTTTTTTAAAAGTTCAGAACTAATTTTAGGCTCTTTTACGCGACCCATACTCGTGTGCGTGCAAATGACATTCAGGCAACTTGCACGATTAGCACCACAACAGAATTGCTAGTTTTCACCATTTCTGCAATTATTTTGAGAAGAAACCGATATAATACATAATGCATACATTCGGCGCGGACTTTTATGCTGCTTTACATAGAAAGAACTTTTGGAGATCTGAAATTATACATGCACCGACCGGTTCGGAAGTTTAAGATGGAGGTCCCCAGCCAAGTTTAGCGGGGATGAATGACCTCCAATTTTTGGCCAAAAATGGCTAAAAAACGCACAAAACGGCCAAAAAATCGATTATTTAAAAAATCGGGGAGGAGGGTCAAAAACATTTTCTGGCTTTGGAGGAAAGATGGGTGGACGTCCGACTTTGGGTGTAGTAATCTCCCATTCCTGTTTCAAACACAAATTTTTACTTATTGACCCACTTTCTCTTGAACGTCCTGTAAATAAGTGCCAGAGTTCATTTACGCGGCCGAATTTTCATTTTCAATGCGTAAAAACAGTGATTCATTTTATTTTGAATCGCAAATGCAAAAAACAAACTGGTTACCGGTAGGCGATGATAACACAGGCGGAGAAACAGGACGAATTTCGTCAGTCGAATCTGGTCCGAGATGTTCATATTTGGATTTTAACGGCGTACCGGAAATGCTGACGCATTTCTGACATAAAAACGCTCCGCGACTCGTTTCGGTTATGGGTTGATTGGAAGCGAATGCTTGACGGCAAAAGACATATGCTCAGCCATACATGTAACGGCTCAAAATTTCGGGAGGGGGTACCAGGCCATTTTAATGGAGTAGGAGGGGAGGTAAATGACCTTCAATTTTCGGCCAAAAAAACACATAAATGGCTAAAAATCGCAAGTTTTTCCAAAAATCGGGTGAGGATGAATGTGGGTCAGAAATTTTCTGAGTTTGGGAGATAAGGGGGACGACCAACTTTGAACGGGGGATCCCCCATCCCCCTGTTACATGTCTGAGCTCAGCGAAAATTAAAAATATCGCGTGAGCAGCAGTAAGAATATGATTATAAGGTATGCGTGTCGATTCGCAGGAAATCGACTCAAACGTTTGGATTTTAACATTCATTCGATGACTTCAGTATACAGCTAAGCAAATGATTGTATTTGCCAACGCATCAGAAAACAAATAGGAATCATACATGTATAGGAAGGATTAAGACCAGACATGTAACAGGGGGATATAGGGATCAGCCCACTCAAAGTTGGTCGTCCCCATCCCCCGAGTCAGAAAATTTTTGACCCCCATTTTAAAAATTTTTGGAAAAAACTTGCGGTTTTCGGCCATTTTTATGTGCTTTTTTGTATTTTTGGCCAAAAATTGGGGTCATTTACCCCCACCCTCTGAAATAGCCGGGGACCCCTACCCAACATTTCAAGCCGTCACATGTATGGTTTAGACCGAAAAATTTATTCTAGAAATAAAACTTAATTATTATTTAAATTAATACTCTATTATTGTATTATTATTATTATTATTATTATTATTATTATTATTATTATTATTATTATTATTATTATTATTATTATTATTATTATTATTATTATTATTATTATTATTATTATTATTATTATTATTATTATTATATTATTATTATTATTATTATTATTATTATTATTATTATTATTATTATTATTATTATTATTAACACCATCATCATCATCATCATCATATTTTTATTTGCTCTTTTTTGATTTACAGCTCAAGCTGATTTCACGGGAATCTTTTTTTGTCAAATTTCTTACATTGCTTACATCAAACTAGGGATGCCAGACGACGTATATGATAATTAATTTATGCATCCAGTCAAAGTAACAGCGGTTAATCTGATTCGATGGCAAGAAGAAGTAATATACTGAACGAAATTAAAGTATGCAAATGCGTATACCGGCAACGCCCACATCTGAAGCATTGTTGATGAAATGTCTTGCCCAAGCAGTCTACAACTTCGCCTTCTGCAAACTTATCACATACCGGACATTTGCTGCCAAATTTCGCATGATAATCTTCAGGGCAGTAGAAGTTGTTTTCAAAAATGAAGAAACCAACTTCATTGAGCAGTCTTTTGCATTCTAACAAATAAAGATAGAAATTCAATCAGATATTTGAGTGGAAACAGTTCCAAAAGTCATCAAGAATTTATTACTCGAGAAAAGAAAGTGATATGCATATACACAGTTTACTTTCTGAAGGGGACAAAGATTTTGAGCTTCGTCTAAAGATTTTGAAGCATTTTTGTACACTGTACAGTGTTTTTGTACAAGGTCCGTTTGTACATGTACAAAGATGGTCCCTAAAAGTCTTTATACATTTTGTACACACAAATTTTTTGGTACTAAAATTTGGTGCAGTAGCGATTTTAGTGTTGTAAAAACATAGTTTTACGACTTTTGGTAGTGTATTTTAGCTAATTTCTGGGTCTCTAGAGGAAAAAATCACTAAGAATCATCTTAAAACGGCGCGCCGCCGAAAAATTTAATATTTTTCCTTCTGAAACGCAATTTCTGCCATTATAAAGACATATAAAATACACAATTACTTATTTCGGTGCGAAGCGCCGAAAATTTTGGCGAAACCTTTTTCGCAACTATTGTCTTCACAAAAATCATTGTACGTGTACAAAGACGGTCCCGAAAAGTTTTTGTACATCGGGAAAAATCTTTGCCGATTACAAAAAAACACCGACACAGTACAAAGATTTTTTGGGGCAAAAATATAATATTTTAAAGAGTTATTGGCGCTTTTAGCGAAAACTCAAAATATCACATTACATTACTTACATTACTTGCTTTGCTATAATTTGCTTCTAATACGCGATTCAAATACTGAGCAATCAATCTACGTAGAACCTAAAAAATATTTTCATAATTTATCTTTTTGTTTTTATAGTTTTTTGCAGGAAATGAATAGTATATGACAACTTAACACCGTTTTCTGCTATTTCAAACCGAAATCAGCTTGTTTATCTTAATTTTACACTGAATTTATAGGCACAATGTCGGATATTGCGTAATTCTGTTAGTGCATGACAAGGTGATTATCATTTCAGATTCAAAATATAAATTATTTTAGCTTTACGAGTTCACTTCATGCATATCTTGAGCTAAAAAAACCGTAAAAATTTTGATACTTAGAGTCAGACTATATAATAAGCAATTTCGGACCATTGAAGTCAAGCTTAGACATCATACATAATGCTTTTGTATTAGGCTGAAAAACTGAGTATATGTTTAAAAGCATTTCTATTACAAAAAAATTTGCTTGCGCACAAGATGTTTGCGGCGATCCTCACACATTTACAGAGAAGCTCGTAGGTACAAAAAGAAAACAGTGATACATTAACAGTGATAAAAGAGTGATACACTTGGACGGGGGTTTGGGTTGGGAGGGACTGCAGAATTTCCGACTTTCCAAAACTCTCCTGAAAATTCGTATAAAAGGTGCTATTCTTAGGTGTTTTGAGCTATTTGCTCAAAAAGGCCAAATTTTCGGCGCTTCGCGCCATCCACTCATTTCTTGACTATTTTTCTTAAATTTATCCGAATTTTTTAGAATTTTCCAAAGAGTTTTATGTTTTTATGCTGTGGAAAGATGGAACATCATTAGAAACGCCGACGTGTACTAACCATTTTTGAGCCCAAAAAAGCACTTTAAAATTTGTTCTCCCCTTAAGAATTCCCATGTTGTGCATGTCTGTACACTACACATGATTAAGACTAATGGTTTTGTAAATCAGAGAAATCAATTTGCAAGACGAAGAAAGATTGCTCATGGGAGAAATAGTAAAGTAAGCAAAGCTATACGTTATCCTATCGTACTTCGTTTCTCGTGCTTTCTAAATAAAGCGGAAAAACAAAACTCGTATATATTTCAAGCAAATTTTTCATTTTTTCATGCTTACAATTATTTTGCTATAGCGTAAACCCATCATTCATCAGCAAAATTTACTGATACATATTTTGCTTTCAAACTGAAAAAGATTATTTAAAATAAATGTCCCATAATGCATGTCATTTTAAAAAGAGATAACGTGAACATGTAGTAATTTTTCACGGATTTCGCCCTAAGGCCCAAAGCGATGAATTTTCGTGTAAAAAACATATGTATCTTTCACGAAGCGTAAGCAGCGCCTACTGAACGCTTACAATTTATTGTCTGACTATCTACACGTCCATCCGACAACGCTAATCAATGATGATAAAAAAGGTAATTCGCAACAACGATGTTTAAAATAAAAACAGTAAAAAGCACATGTAGTCAGTTACCTTTGCACTTGAAGCATTCTACGTGATAAAATTTGTTATTAGCCTTCAGGGCGTCACCCGTACACTTCTTATGACAAACGTCGCACTTTATTTTCTCTGAAACGAAACAGGGCGATTTTGAAGTCAAAATGAAAGCAAAAAGTAGGTTGTTTAAGTGGACCCAAATAAATAAGTACATATTTGCATTTTAAACAAAAGCATAGAGAAAGAATTCGCAAATAAATTTCAATCCTGCTACTTACCTTCCTCCTCAAGAGACTAAAACTGATTCAATTTCAATTAATTCATCAATAAATTCATTTATAAATTTAATTCATCTTAAACTATTGCAGGCACTTTGATCCGATCTACACGTAGTTTGATGTAGACTGTAGCGTAGAGCACGCTATAATAAATCAGTTTTAAACGAAACATGCTAAATAACTGAGTAAATTGCATATTTCAGAATTATGAAAATGCAATAGTTCCCAAAACGTTTTCAGAAAAGTTATGACGATCTTAAAACAAAGCAGTATTGCTTTTTGCAATACTGAACATTAGAACCGTGAAGAATCATTAGGTAAATTCGAATTTAGCCTTTTTGGTTTATACGTTTGTAAACACCACTTTCTTAGCAAGTTCCAGAATAATAAATAACAAAGATAAAATACAGCTCATTTTGAACTGAATCAGTATTCATGAAAATACGGCAGAGAAATATGATTACTATCTACGCCTAATATCTATGCAAATAATTTCGATGAATTGTTCGTCGTGATAACCATACACGGTCATAGTCAGTCACTAAACCTCTTTTACCGCTCTCTGAACATAGGCAAACTTCGAGGCTTAGCTTTTTTGTACCTATATATAGATGTTTTGATTTTCATTTGTTTGCTCTAAGCATTGATAAACAACGTCTCAAAAACCCGAATTTGTGGTAAAAGTTTTAAAGCAGCTCACTAGAAACTAACTCTTCTTCATCATCTGACATTTTGATTAAAATATTAGATCGAAATGTACAATAGTTAACGAAGTGTAGAAAGCTTATCAAGAAATAATTCACGGAAAATCGCAATAGCAATATATTTTATCGCTCAGGAACAAACACGACCAGCGGAAAATAATGGTAACAAGCAAGTGATCATCGATGGTGTACAGGCTCTGATTTAGGCACCACCATGAAAGTATGGAAATACTAGCCGAGTTAAGCGGAGTTAAAAAAATTGTTCCGTTATAAAGCCAACTGCCGAACTGTTTCCTATCGATTTACCAGGCAGTTATTTTCGGTCCATATTCCGTAATGCAAAATTCAGCTAACAACCGTCTATGAACTACACTTGTTCCGTTTCAGTGCTTCAGGAACACAAAGAATTAGGTATCTACCGGAAATTTACTTTAGCAAATAAAAAACGTGACGGCAGCATTTGTGATATCAAGTGATAGATGTCCGAAAAATAGGGAGGCAGGCAATATTAATATACAATCATGCAAGGGATTAGCAGCATGAAAATCTGAGCAAAAACGTGTTAGGATATAGAACTGCGCTTTAAAGCAGGTATAGAAATATCGATTCTGCATATCAGGCCTAATGAACGGATTTACGGCGCAATATATCTATTATCATTGCAGTACTTCTTTCTCAAATACATTGACTCGATCGAAAAATTCATCACTAGCATTGTAATTAATTTTGCTCCCTTTTATGCTGCATAAAACAAATTAAAAGCGCAACACAAGTGATAATGATATTTTTCACGATGAATGAGTGATGATATGTTCGATATTGATGAAATTTAGAAACATGTCGTCTCTCAATGAAAGCAAGATTTCTGGCATCCAAACAATAAATGTAACACGGGGATCCCTCACCCGAAGTCGACCATCCCCCAGAGCCAATGTTTTTTGTACAAGGTCCGTTTGTATATGTACAAAGATGGTCCGAAAGCCTTTGTCATTTGCATCCACACTTTTTATGTACTTATAATATAGTAGCGATTTTAGTGTGGTAAAACAGGATTTTTCGACGTTTGGTAGTATAAGCTAATTTCTGGCTATGCCATAAAAATTACTGAAAATTATCCCAAAACGGAGCGAAGCGCCGACAAATTCGAAATTTTTCTATTCTAAATGCAAATTCTGCCATTTTAAAGATGCATAGGACAGGCAAAATTTTTTGGGAATTTTGCAACCTTTTACTGAGGTTTTGTCTTCCCAAAATCTTTTTACATGTACAACGACGGTCCTGAAAAGTCTTTGTACATAGGAGAAAATCTTTGCCGGAATACAGAAAAACCGTGCCACATAACCGGAAAATTTTTGACCCCCCCCACCCAATTAAAAAATCAAAATTTTTGCCGTTCTTGTTTTTTGGCTGTTTTTGGCCAGAAATTGGAGGTTAGTAACCCCCCCCCCTTATAAATGGCTGGGAACCCTGCCCCCAATTTTGAATCGTTACATGCATGATTCAAATCCTCAGAAAACCATATGCAAAACAGGATCTACGTTGTCGGCGGGTGATTTAATATGATAGGTATTAAATTAATGGTTTACTGGATGGGCTGCCGTAAGGAGTAGAAAATTTTTGGAAACTTCAAGAGAAGGGTAGCCAAAGACAATTAATAAATGAACGTTTTCAAGTTTAAGTCAGCTGAATATTTTGTCGCGATGGGAAGAGTTGTTACCAAAATACACAGAAAGGACCAGAAAAACGTCAAAGGAAGGAAGACAGAGGATCATTCCCTGCCCATGCTTCACTCGAAATTTATTTTAACAAGCAAACGGAAATAAGTAAAATACGGACATTTACAAGAGCACGAAAATCTACAATGATACCTGACTACTTGTTTAGAAGCAATCGCCTTATTAACCAAAGTTATCTGCTGCCTATTACATAATCTAAAGGAAATTACGATAGACTACGGTTTTTTGTATTTAGCAAAGATTTTCCAGGATATTTCTGGATCGTCATTGCCAGGCCCGTATTCGGGGGGCGGAAACAAGTGGGCCGCCCCACGGGGACTATTTATTGAAGTCACGCTTCTTGCTGTTAATTGATGTTTTCAATAAGATGTTTCGTTAAATGAATAATTCATTTTTAAAGCTCGAAGACTTGTTCTGAAGTTCAGTCAAAATGCTTCACTATGCTAATCAGAAGATTTTATTAACGAAATGCTACCTTTTTGCGCCTTTATCTACATTAAATTGGTGATAAATGAGCTTCAATTATTACTTTTTACACTAATTTTTTCCGCTTTTATCTCAGCACCGGCACCGGCGCCGGTACCAGCCTCGCACCAGCCCGGTGCCGAGTAGTGAAGCACCGGCGCCGGTGCCGTTGCCGGTACCATAGACATCACTAGTAGGTATCCAGGTTTGGCGATTCGCGCAGACTCGATAATTTTTGGTATTTATAACTGAGTCAAACAGACATACACCGACAAGACTACATTTCTAAAAGTCGAAGAATCCAGATTTTGCCATGCAGATATGCATAAATGGTACAAAAACTCTTGGATAAAAGCCAGACATGCACAGCACTAAAATTCTAGGTTTAAGCCAAGATTTTTCTTCGAAAATGTCTTATTTTGATTCAAGAACGGTGGATACGCGCACCAACAATTGCAATCATAGCATGGAATCTCACTTCATACCGAAGCTGATCACTTAAAGAATTTCGCTGCATCCCACCCGGTCATAGTTAACAGATTTATATGAATTTCCTATAACGCTGACATATGAAATAAAAATTTATGAGCAATCCGATTTAAGCTAATTAGTCTGAGATTAACTGTAAAATAAATGAATAAATCACAAAAATGGTAATAGTCCAACCGCTACTCAAGCACCTAAATTTTAGTTTTCTCTCACTCCTTTAAGAATAATGCGGATGCGCTAAATTTGAATGGCTTTAATTAGATCAAAGTCTACATTATTGCTACAAAAACAGTCCAATTTTTAAATTTTGCTACTTGAATTCTTCAATATTTTTCAATAGACCATTTGTATGCTTCCTAACTCTTTATGCGTAGTAACAACAATGTTTTAGCCCCGACACCTGGGCCGGAGCCTAGGCCGGGACCTGGGTCATCCTGAGTAAAAAAATCAAGAATTTCGAAAAAAACATGAAAAAGTTCGAATGACTCGAATAAAATATAGCCAAAAATGAGTATAGTGTAATCCGCCGAAAATTTGACACTTTTGAGCAAATAGAAGCATTGTGTGCATATTATATGCAGGACAGGTGCTCGTTATTGACTGCATATAGATAATTTTACAGTGAGTGCTATATAAAATGCAGCCTAGGCATCAGGTGAGGACAGCACCGAAATTCTGGGGGAGGGGTGTAAAAATTTCTGGGAGGGGGTTAAAAAATTTTTCAGAGGTCAAAACATGGTCCTAAAAGTGGTCGTATGGCGGAAAAACACCATTTTTCGACGTTTCTCATCGAGCACTATCCAATGGTATCGAAAATTCGCTGAAAAAGCAAAAAAATTTCAAAAATTGAATTCTTGGAGTATTTTGATTTCTGGGGGGTGTAATCCAACTTCTGGGGGTGCATACCCCCAAGCCCCCCACGCCACACATGTGAGCCTAGGCCGCTGGCTTTTGACTGTGCAATAGTGCAACACTACTTAGGAACATTTATTTTTGCATCGATCACAAAGCCGCAATTTTTACTAATAGTTAATTTTTTGGCATGTCTTGCAGTAGGTATCAGACATGCACGTGAGGGAGGGCGGGTTTAGAATCTTGACCCCCCAGATTGGAAAAACGGAAAATTTTGTGGTGAAGATAAGGCAAAACAAAGGACAAAAACGCATGACAATCAAAATTTTTCTCCCAAAATGCTCCAAATTGACCAGAAACTATGTATGTAATAATGTAGTTTTACGCTATTTTGCAGCTTAAACCAGTTTTCAGGTATTTTGGCCCAAAAAAGCTCAATTCTTGACCCCCCGGATCGGCCATGCTGTTCATCTATGGTAGGTATGTACAGAAGTGACGTCAAATCAAGAAATTAGGAGAGAACCGAAAAACGGACAAAATTAGCCGATATTCAGGTACGTATCTGAGGGGACAGAGAGGCACCGTGCCTCCTCCGGAATGAAATATGAGACTGATTTTTCACTTTACTCACCATTTGCTTAAACAAAAATTCAGCGCTTCACGCCAAATTTCACAATCTTATAAGTAAAGTCTATTTGGTCATAAGCGCGCGGTTTAAACACTCCATTTTTAGTCTTTATTACAACCCAAAGCGTTAGGTATCTGGGCAGCGAAATTATCAAAGTGAAAAGATTTAGTGGTCGTAGAAAGTCTTTTTTAATTCATCCTTTTGTCCCAATTATGTTTTAAAGAATATTGATAGTCGAAACTAAATCCTTGATACGGGCCTGGTGACATTGATTCGATACCAGCCTGCATGTAGGAATAAACGGGCAGTTGGTATGACGAAAAGACAAAAGGCAGCGCCTATTTCTAGCGGCGTTATCTAAAATGTTCGGACTTTTCTAATACCTATACCTAGGGGCGTAACCAGCCGGGGACAGAGGGGGAACTCCGGCCTCCTGCCTCTTCGAAATGAAAAATATTTTTATTTTTCAACAAGGGTCCCCAAAAGGGAAAAATTAGAAATTATCGAAGACTACGTACTAAAAGGACAGCCAAAATGCGATTTGTTAGCACACTTTACGACCTACTAAACGTCAAAACTTTTCTGGCGCCTCGCGCCGGATTTCTTATTTTCTATCTTATTTCCTACCTTAAAAGCCCAGATTTGACTTAAAAATAGCGAATGTCAAAAATCATCGACGCTTCGCGCCGATTTATTACTTTCTTCTTAGTTTTCTTTGCAAAATCGCAAAAGTAAATGCAAAGACAAGTATTTCGAAATGTTTTGAAGTCAAGCTTTAACTTGATATTGAGAAATCAGTCGCACAGATAGGTAGCTGATTCCTGATATCCACGTTTGAAATCCTGGGCATAGATCTCGTCGAGGAAAGTCAAACATGCTATTATTTTCGCGTATCTCATAACACAAATCAATATATAGGACTTCAAGAATTTCGGCCCCCTGAAATAAAATCCTGGTTACGCCCCTACGCACGTAGTGAAAAAACTTCTTAGCACGTATATGCCACACGTCATATTACAGCTGCATATAACTTTGCATTGTGTGATATACCTAGGATGCATTTGACTGCAAATAATTACTTAATGGCAGCTGCGGAATTTATCGACTTAAGTAGGTAGGTGCCGAGGTTTTTTTGTTGCATTGGACTAAATTAATTGATGAAAAAAACACGGTTGTTACTTTTCTCAAATGTTCTATCTTGGAAGAAAAAGTTCTGCTAAACTTAATTTTCGCAGAGCAAATTATGATCAGATTGAATTATTTTTGTCCGCAAATTTCGTGGCTGACATTTTTCGGATTGCGTTACTTGTGATGATTTCTGCAACAAATTTTTGTCTGTTATAAATCCTTTAATTTCCAGCATGTTCCAAAAATTGAAGCTAAACCTGCAACTGTGAAAAGATACCTAATGAACATAAGAAAGTCTGGTTGCTAAAAAAACTGAGTGCTGTGGCATGTTTATAAACAGAGAAAAACGCCTGAATCTAAAGCTGTTTATAATAACTGTGCAGAAGTTATTAAAGGCCGAAATCTATAAATTTCAATTTTCCAAAGAGGATAAACTTATTAAATCTGGAAATTTGAATTCTTTTATAATTTTGTTAATTCTCGTATTAGTTGGTGAAAGAACTATTCCAATTTTAACTGATGGCGATCGTGTGATTGCTTCTACTCGACAAAGATAAGGCAAACGTTTTTAGCACACTTTTTGCTTCAGTCTTTAGGTGTTCCTACGCAAAACGAATTTTGGTCTTATTACACGCTATACGTACAGCCAAAGTTACAACATTCGTCTTTTCCTGATGATGTCGTTTTTTCTGCTAGTACGGAAAATTAAACCATCATTATCGATTGACTTCTGACTGGATTTTGCGCATTTTTTGTGAAAAAACTTGCTTTTGCTACTCATCCAGCTCTCAACTACTACTTTTGAAATATCTTTCAAAACCCATTGTATTCCTGCACTGTGGCGCACCGCTAATGTTGTTCCTGTGTATAAAAAGGGCGACCGGAGTGATGCTAAAAATTACAGGCCGATATCGTTATGTTGTATTACGTGTAAGATCATGGAATCTATAATTAACAGTACGATGCAAGCAACATTTACGTGCAGAATAATTTGATCTCCTCCGGTCAGTTTGGTTTCCAAAGGGTAAATCGTGTGAATTGCAATTACTAAAGTGCAAAAATGAATGGACTAAATTAATTGATGAAAAAAACACTGTTGATGTTATCTACATTGATTTTTCTAAAAGCTTTCGACACTGTAGTTCACCGTAAATTAATTTATAAACTGGAAACTTTTGGATTTTCTGGAGATTTATTGAGTTGGTTAACTTGTTTTTGAGCGATAGGACTCAAAGGGTTGTTATTAACGGTCAGTTTTCGAGCGAAAAATCTGTCACTAGCGGTGTTCCTCAGGGCAGTATACTTGGCCCGATTCTTTTTGTTTTATTCATAAATGACATTAGCGACCGCTTAAATAGCAAAGTTTGCCTTTTGCCGATGACGTCGCTTTATAATTTATCTACGCAATCACACCCAACTTCAAGATGATATCGCTAAACTCGTAGTCTGGTCCAAGGATCGGCAGTTAAAAATTGCTACTGAAAAATGCTTACGTGTTATATCTAGGTTTTGGAAATCCAAGCATTCTTACTAGAATTTCTGACCTGACTGTAGAACAGAGTGTATTCTGTAGAGTTTGGTGTTTACGTATCAAGTAAACTTGATTTTAATTTCCACTATAATGATATAACGCGTAGAGCTTATGCTAGGGCTATGCTAATATCGAAATCATTTGCTTCTAAAAATAAACTAAATATGTCTAGAGCTTTTACTGTTTACGTCAGACCGCTTCTTGAGTATTGTAGCACTGTTTGGAATCCATACCGTAAGACCCATGTTTCAATGATCGAAAATGTCCAAAGGAAATTTACACGTAAATTATTGGATTTCGGGGACTTTCTTATGCTGAAAGACTCAGTTCTTAGAATTGGATAGTCTAGATTCGCAGATTGCGTAGTGATCTGTGTATGATGTATCAGATATTGAGTGGTAGATGCGTTTATAGCAGCAAGCCGACTTTTTACTTGTGAAAACTAACACGCGTGCTCAAAATTCAATGAATCGTGAATGCACTCCTTTCGGCTTGATGTTCGTGGGTATGATTTATCCAATAGGTGGATTCACGTATGGAATTCTCTCCTGAAGCTGTTGTAAGGTCTCCTAGTGTTGCTTCCCTCCGTGAAAAGTTGAAAAAAGTTGATCCTAACGGGGTATTTTGCTAGGGGCGTGTTCTAAGTGCATAATTTATTTAGCCTGCGCGCCTACCTTCGTCTTTTGCACTAATCTCGTATAAATGTACTTTAATTAATAATTTCTTGCTTTTAGAATATGTGATTTTGTATGATGATTCATGTCGAATGTTTATTTATAATTGTATTTCATTGTATATTAATGTTTCTTTTCTTATTGTGTTCTTTTTTTGTGCGACGAAAATAAAATATTTGTATTGTATTTGTATTAACTCGCAAGAACGGATAACGGCAGACAATAATAATAACTTGCAGTTAGATAGATACTAATAAAAGTAGACTCACTCATTGCTATAACTCCTGAAGAATAGAGTAAAATTTGATTTAGAAATCAAATTAATGTTTCGGTCAAATTGCAAAGTAAAAAGTTCAGAGTCATCAGGACTCCTATGAAGTGGATCAGCCGATGGCTGTCACTAGCAGACGTCAGTCCGACGGATCAGATCAGAAGAATCATCCCGACCAATCAATCAAGCCGAATTTTCATCTCTCTTTTCGTCAAACAAGAATTTATTCAGGAGAAAGTGAGTAACTACAGTATATTTATACGACAGTGTTTGAAGACAACAATGGATGTACTTTAGAACAATGTGAGCCATGTTCCACCGCGAACTTAGATCTATCTGACGCCGGAGATGGCTAATCAATGTGTGTACCTAAGAAAATAATAATAGCAATTTTTCTTCCAAAAGCATTTCAAACCTGAACAACTGTATATTTGTGACCACAGGTGCACGACTGGCCCGTCAGCCAGAGCCTTTTGAGCCAAATTTTTGTAGGCGACAAAAAGTATATGACACGCTAATCATAAAATGATGGTTCAATGCTTGAGAAGACTGCCATTTGTACCTATATTAATGTTCAAAATACATATAGTCTATGCCATTCCAAATGGCCCATTTTCGCTTAGCGGCTATTTACTGTAATAGAATATTCTGTGCAGTTCGCTTGACACTTGGTAAGATGCGCCGCATTTTAAAGCACCACACATTAAACATCAATAAGTTTGTCGCAACCAAACGCTACAAGAGCGTGTTTGAAGAAACCATCTGCGCAGTGAAAAGCTAGTACGAAGCCAAAAGCCTTTTAAATCTATATATTAACCTACACCTTTAAATAGATTGCGGAAAAAGGTTATTCAGGATGGAACATGATTGTTATAATAGCTTAAAGGTACCTTAATCCACACTTTATGATCTTTCTAAATTTGCGTTTCCATTAATGAGGGTCTAGATTCTCCTCTAAGTGCATGTCTGGTCTGTGCATCTCAGCAAGATCATTTCATCCGTCTCACTGCTTTTATTCACTGGTAGAAAGAAAACAAACGCAACAAATCGAACGTAATATGAGACAGAAATAACGAAAAATCATCGCAACATCGAAACAAAGTTTTATAGTCGATGGCCAGCGAAAACCGAAGAAAAACTCGCGGCAATAATCAATTTAAATTGTTCCACGAGAGCTGCGCGAAAAGGCAAGCAAACACAATGCGACCACAAGCATTGTCGCTTGAAAACGAAAAAAAATGCAAGCAGTTTTTTCCAATTACTGACGAAATTCAAATTTAAAAATATAGAAATATTTTTGAAAAAACGATAAAACGGCCATTATACGAGCAGACCCAGTCCTGATAACCAATGAAACGCGAATTATAAGATCGTTAACGATCACAACCACATGGGCGTGCGGTCTATGGGTCTGAGCGTCTCAGAACCCCTTATACACGAATCTGAAAGGCCCCCAAAATTGAATTTTGGTCCTATTTTTTGGCAATTTGGCCATATCGGACCCCCTAAAATTTTATTATTCTGCCCATGTATGCGTACAACCAGTTCAGTTGGTTCCCAAAAAATTTCGTTCGTTCCGCTTTACACCATGCTTACTTAACAACGACCAATGTATTTCGATTAAATAAAATCGATGAAAAAATATGCATACGTCGATGAATCACTCGTCGAATTCGGAAGCTTTTGAAGTTTGGTTTTCGCCGTTTTCGTCCAACATACGTTTAACCAACATAACGACGAAGATTGTTATGAAAAGGCATGCGACGATTTTGAAACCGATCGCCCAACGACTTCTGCTTGAGCTGATGACGTTGGTGCCTATCAGACAAATAACAGCTCAAAATTTCGGGAAGGGGTAAACAACCATTTTAGGGGAAAGGGTAACCATACATGTCCTTACACCCCGTTTTTGATCCCACCAGAACATTGGTAAAATCCTCAGAAATTTCTCCCCCAGCTCAAAATTCGCAACTTTCTAAATGAAAAATTCCAAAAAATTCGTAGAAAAGGTGTTGTTTTAAGCGTTTTAGCCATCTGTTTGCTCAAAGAGTGCCGAGATTTTCGGCGCTTCGCGCCATATACTCATTTTTGATTATATTTTCTCAATTATTATGTTTTATGGTAATATTATGTTTTTATGTTTTAGAAAGTATAGAACATCGTCAGAAACGCTAAAAACGATGTTTCTAACGCGTATCCGCCATTTTTGAGTCCAAAAAAGATGCTCTCGAAATTTCAACCCCCCCCCAGAATTTCCATGCTGTGTATGTCTGCGCTGCATAAAACGTTTAAAATATTGGGAGAGTTAGGGCCTCGGCCATTCTTAGAGTTGGTTGGGGGGAGGGTTAATGACATTCAATTTTTCACCAAAAACGGTCGAAAACACAATTTTTCCAAAAAAGGGGATCAAAAATTCCTGACTGGGGGGAATGGAGACGAGCAACTTTAGTGATGATCCCCATACTCCTCTTACAGGTATGCGGGTAACCGACCTTCAATCTTTGGCCAAAAAGCACTCAAAAATGTCTAAGAAGGCAAGTTTTTGCCAAAAATGGGATAGGTGTAAAAAAATCTCAGTATTTAAGGGATAGAGGTAAGAACGAACTTTTCGGAGGGGGGAATCCCTCCAAGCACTCCCCAGCTACGTGTAAGGGCACAAAATTTTGGGTGGGGTCTCCGGCTAATTTCAGGGAGTGGGGTAAATGACCTCCAATTTTCGGCCAAAAACAGCTAACAACGGCCAAAAGATTCGATTTTTCCAAAAGTCGGGGGAGGTATCCCCCAAACCCCTTGTTACATGTATGATCGAGGCAGGACTATATCAACAAAGCGGCCCAGGAATGACAACAATTTCGTTTCTCGCAAGAGTTCTCAGAGGAAATGAAGAAAAACTGTCAAAGTACATTAGGCCGTATTTGAGGAGGGCGGAGGGTGGCCGCCCCCCTTGGCCGGAAAAAAATTTGAAAGGTAGAATAATGCACGGAAAGATGGGAAAACCGCATGTCTTTGTCGCAAAATCTTAAAATAACTATTTGCCGTCAGTTTGGCCCAAGGGCGACCAAAAAATGACACTTTTTATAGCCCTTTTAAGTGAGAGAAAATTTTTTTTTAAAGTTTGAATTTAATGATCTTAATGGATAGAGCATGTTGTAAAACGTCGAAAAATGCAGTTTTTGCGAGATAACCCGACGAATTTTCCGAGATATAGGCCAATTTATGCAGTTAGGTCCGCCCCCTCACGACAGATTTTTATCATAATTTTAGGATAGTAAACGCAAAGTCGGATTTATTGTTTCCATAGTTTTTGTTTACTAAATCGCTTAAATTTTGAGTTAAGAAACAGAGAAATGTCGAAAGCCGAATAATCAATATTCTTTTTCGTTTCTTCCGGATATAGCATAACAAAATTGAGTACAAAGACAGAAGTTAGGAAAAGGACGTGAATGACGAGAATCAGTTGCATAGATAGTCTGACTGAACAATCGATCGTTTGTACAGGAGTGTCAAACAACGTTAAATTTTTCGAAAATTCGTTTTGAAATTTTTTAATAAATAATTAATCATAAATAGATTCGAGAAACGTCAAAAATGCCATTATCGTTGCCCACCTACTACCTCCTGATAACTGTCGAGAGATGTGACTTCAAAATTTTGGCCCCCTCCAAATAAAATCCTAGATATGGGTTTACATTAAATAAAATAGAATAAGTTAATAGATAAATAATAAATTATTTAATTAATTAGAATAAATAAGCGGTAAACCTAACCTTAGACCCGTAGACGGCACGCGGAACGGCCGTCCTCGGCGCTAAGCCCGATCGATAATCAAACGACGCCGACGGTTTACCGTAATCCAGCGACTCACTTCCGCTGCTGTCGACGTCGTTGCTGGCGTACAAATCCGGATATAAACCGCCCGGTTTCGACCTAACATTTATAAGCGAAACTCTCGAAATTTTCCAAAGAATGCATTACGACTCGAAAATTTGAAAAATTGAAAAGATTCTGAATAAGCGTCCAACTGAAAAAAATTCAAAATGCGTGTAAAACTTCAAAAAACGAAAAATTAGTCATTTTTGTGACTATATTTCCCTTGCTTGCGCGTCTTTCTTCTCCTTAACTATTCCGTTTTTTTGTTGTCGTTCTCCTGTCAACTATTTTCCGTATTTCCAGTAAATATTCAGTTTAAGACTGATATATGCAACAAACTATAACTTACACTCATGTATTGGCCTGAGAGAATCTAAATATGAGGAGGGGGTCAAAAAATTTTCAAAGATTAAAAAAAGTGCTGAAAAAATTTACGTTAGGCGCAAAAATACTTTTTTCGACATATCTCGTCGAGCTCTATCCATTTAGCATGAGAAAAGCGAAAAATTTCCATTTCATTTTCGGTGAAGGCACCTGCCGTGATCTGGAGGACCCTAGATCCACTCCACACCCACGTGGGCTTGCACCCAAGGGCACGCGTAATAGCTTTTCAATTTGTTTGAAACCGCACGTTCCTGCTTGCCGTCGCCTATATCTTATGATATTACGGTAGGTACATATGATAAAATTCCTGTAAACAATTTCAAGGGAGTTCGTCCTGCCCCCTCCCCCTACTGACCGTAATTTGGAGCAGGGTATATCGGTATTGATATAGCATAATGCTAGAATGTAACAGACTCAGGAAATCGAGAATAAAGTCCCTGAGCATTTAAGATGGGCAAATAGGCATCCGACCTATATACTACATGATTTAAAATAAGATCGAAATTTTATAGATTAGCTAAATGCAGACATGCACAGCATGGGAATTCTGGAGGTATGAAATTTTAGAGTGCCTTTTTAGGCTCAAAAGGGTGGACACCATACATGAACAAAGGCCGGTCTTCCCATTGATACCGGCTGCCTCGATTATTTGGTTGGTTTGTCCTTGTACTAAATGGTTGCCTGGTTGGTTGATTGGTTGCTTAGTGGTTAATTGGTTAATTATTGATTGTTTGACTGATTATTGGTTGGTTAGTCATTGATTGATTGGTTGATTAGCTGATTAGGTTTTCACGTATTTTCCTGCATTCATATTCCATTTTCTAGTTGATTGACCGATTTCTGAGGTCATTTTTGTGAATTTCATCATTTTTCTTCTATTTGTTTAGAATTTCTTGAATTCTTCCATTGATAGCGGCAGCTCTTCCCGTTGATACCGACTCGGCGGTTCCCATTGATACCGGGTTGAATGAAGTTGTGCACGGTTCATCCATGTATGGTGGACATGTATCCAAAACAAAATTTTCGTCTTTTTCTAACGATGCTCTATACTATCCCAGGCAGCAAAAAAGGTTGAAGAGCCAAAGCAGGTCTCACCACCTTGAAATCGGTATGGCGTTGCACACCAGAACCGTGTGTTACATCGCTGAGATACCGCGAGAATGTCATGACTCCCGGAGGTTAACCTCTGCACGGATGCTGGTTCTTCATGATCGATTTCTTCAATTAAAGATGAAGCACCGGATTGGCGTTTCAGCCGAGCTGAACGCGAAAAACCTGAACTTCCAGCAAAGGGTAAGAGCCTGAGTCGACAACATCATGAGGTATTAGAAGCGCCTGAGCATCGTTGGCTCTAGAGCGTAGACGCATCGAAAAATTTCGAAAGGATATTAGAAAAATTCGATTAAATTGAACAAATATAGTAAGAAATGAGTATGTGTCGTACGGAGCGCCGAAGATTTGGCACTTTGGAGCAAACAGGCCGCGAAAAACGGTTTGGAGCAGCATTTTCTCTGGGGATTACAGAAATTTTTGAAAAATTCAGTCTACATAAGAATAATAAAAACCAAAAAAAAAGATCGAAAAAGACGGAAAAAGAAATTCACCGGTATCTACAAGTTGGGATACATGAGAGAAGTCCTCGTGCCAGTTCAATGGAATGGAATTCAGAATTTACAGGGACATGCTGTTCATTCAAACCTAGATACCGAGCGTCCCCCAAGATCCCTCGATTTTCTTATCGATAAAACCCAATGAAACCGACGGATAGTACAACATTTATCGGCTGTACGCCTGGCGTGTTCGCGAAGTTGTTAGCGAAATCACTGGAGCACATGCACTGCATTTGATTCGCCGTGCCTTTGCCTGATTTGCGTCGTGGATTCAGGCAACGTTGACTGAAAAGTTGGAGGACCAACAGGCCTGAATCTCTCCGCATACATCCCATATTATCATCATCCTCCGCTGACAACATGTGCTCCCGGCGAGGTTCACTCGCCGTAAACTCCGGCGTTTTTATAGATCTTATCGGTGAGCTAGATTTATCAGGCGATTGTCGGCTGAAAGACAAATGGAAGCATGCGCGAGCTTTTATTCATAACACATGCATATTGCGCAGGGGGCGTAGGCAGAATTATTTCCGGGGGCGGTCCTGAATTGGTGAATGGGTTCAAAAGGGCATAATCCAGATCGTTGTTTGCGTTACAGCCAAACATGATCTTGGAGGAGGTCTGGGGGGGCTATTCAACCCCCAGAAAATTTTCAGCCCCCTCAAAAGAATCGCAAGCGATTTTTTTAAAGTTTCCTAAAATTTTTTTTAAAGATTTGTCGAAAAATGCCTTTTGAGCGATTTTTTAGCTGTCGATTTGCTCAAAAAGGCGAAATTTTTTGGCGCTTCGCGCCATTATACTCATGTTTTGACTCCATATTTGCCCAATTTGTTCCACGACTTTTTTCTGTTTTTCGAATTGTTTTTAAACACGTTTTTATGACAAACAGAGAGATTGAGCATCGTCAGAAACGCTAAAAAGCCGATGCCTTTGACGCGTGCCCGCCATTTTTGGATCCAAAAGACCAAAGGAGCACGCACTTATAATTTCAACCCCCGGGAATACCATTTCTGCGCATGCATGCTTAAAACCAGAAACATGATCTCGAGGGGAAGCCGCGTGAAGATTTGCGCCCCAGAAAGTTTTTACCCCGGAATTCTACGATTTTCCAAAAGAAAATTCGTAAAAAAGTTGGATGTTTTAAGCACATTTTTAGCTATTTATTTGCTCAAAGGCAGCAAAATTTTAGACGATCGTTTCGTGACTAAGTTTTGTTCAATTTGTTTTGCGTTTTTGATTTGAATTTGAATGTTGCTATCGTATGCTCCTTAGAAAGATTGAGCATCGTCCAATATGCCGAAAAAACGGTGTTTTTGATGCTTATTCAATGCGCGTCATGGAGCGAGCGACTTAGCCAAACCGACCACCCTTTGTCGAACATGTCGTGTTAAGTTTAAACAAGGAAATGGGGGTCTCTACATAAACGCTATCTCTGCTTCCTCAAGGTTTCAATTGAATCAAAATTTTAAATGATACCATTTTTTAATAAACTTACATACGTTTCTATTTAGATAATTATTCAATTCTTATTCTTCTTGCTTGATACAACGTTTTTACATATGGTCGCATAGCGTTGTTTACAAGCGCAGAAAGGATACACCTAACTTAAAGTGTCAAAAGCTATAGTAAATCTGATTTTCTGACAATCCTCCATCCATCCTTAAATAGCTAAAACATCGTCCTTAAATCATATTTATTCCTCCTTCAAACCACAATGCACATAAGGATGGGTTAGAAGGAGTTTTAACTCCGACCGAAAAGTCCAAAACCCTAGGTAATGTCAAGCGCATGCTCAAAATAATGTATTCAAAAGTGATCTAGACGATGTGCGCATACAACATAGATGAACAAAAGGTGGCCAACGTGGGATGAAATCCAGGATCTTTTCATACAATAAGTAAGTTGTGCATATTAGGTAAATTAGGATCAAAGTCGGTTGAAACTAGACTATTTTCAGCCAAAATCACCAAAAAAGAAGTTTAGTCAGTCAGCAGGCACCTAAGTTTTGGACCTCTTCTAGGTGGAAGTAATACCCCTGTCACCTCTTCTCTGTGAACATCTTTGACACCCTGAGCACAATTTGCTTGTGGCCAAAATCCCAAACCTCCCTCCCTCCCTACTATAATTTTTTGATTTTACCCCTTCCCGTTCTGGCCACCCTGATTAAACGCCTCTACGCCTTCAGCCACAGACATCTGACCGCTCAAAATTTTGAAGGGAGTAGTCAGTCATTTCAGAGGATGTGGGAAAGGAATGCCTTCCAATTTTGCAAAAATGGCTAAGAGAGCACCATGTGAAATCGCCAAAAGCGCATGTTTTTGAACCAAAAAATCGGAGACTGAGGAATTCAGGATTCCGGGAGGATGAGGAGAGGAGCAGGGATGGGCGACCGACTCCAGACTAAAATGGTCACCCATCCCCGTTGCCTGTATGCAGTGTTTTCTGTTTTGTACAAAGTGTCCGTTATGTCGCATGTTAAGCAAGAGATGGGCCCCAAAAAGTCTTCGAAAATTTTGTACCCAGAAATTTTTCGGTGCTGCGCGATATGCGTACAGCAGCGGCTTTAGTGTGGTAAAAACAGAGTTGATCGATCATGTACGATACTGTATTTTTAGCTTTTTCTTGGGCACTTGTCAGATTCTGCAAAAATCGCTAGGAATCGTCTTTAAATGGGGCGAAGCCTGCAAACCGATTTGACGATTTTTCCGTTTGAAATGCAATTTCTGCCATTGTGAAGACGTATAGAACAAACAACTTCTCATTTCGGCGCGAAAATTTTTGGCGAATTTTAGACCTTTTTCACGCGAGATTTTTTGTCTTCTCAAGATCTTTAGTGCATGTACAAAAGACGGTCCCGAAGAGTCTTTTTGTACATCCCTACAATGGACGAAAAGTCATGTCAGCTGAACAGTAATTAACCTTCAAAGCTAACGTTGAATTGAATTCCAGCTTTTTTGTAGATCTTGCTGCAGTGATTCTTGTAAGTAGTATATTAAATTGAATGAGCGATATTTCGAGTGCGACGAATTATGTGCAAACATAACCAAAACCGTCTCAAAATCCTGACCCAGTCACAGGGGCGGAGGCATCGGCGCCACGCGTGACGACTAACAACGACCACATCATTGTTGTCGTCGGCGCGAACTCCGCTCAGCAAAAAGCGGTGAGACGGTGGGAAAGCGACGGCGGCGTCTGAGACGGCGGCGACTGGAGGAGAACGGCGCAACCCCGAATGGACGAATCCCCCGATTCATTTATAAAGCCTATCAGTTTATTTTCGTAGACGCGACGCGTGGTCCCAACAATGGGACCAGCTTCGTAGCCGAATCGTTGCAACACATATCTCCAGTTCATCGTTCGACAAACCGTTTACGCTGACGTCCATTGTCCAGTAGCTTTAAACCGCAACGACGAAAAGAACAAAACGTACGGAATAAAAAATGCAAAAGGCGTGCATCTGCATCCGCTTTTGATTTTTCTAATCGGAACGGAGGAAACGAAAAAACGGCAGGATGCTACGTTGAAAATTAAAACTGAAATAGACACGAAAAATTCTGCAGATAGAAAGGTGTTTTGAATCAAGCATATCTATAACGAGTGAGCTGCAGGCTATCTTTCCAAGCACTTTAGTTGCTCTCGCAGCCCTATGAAACTGAAAGCAGCATAAACAGTGTGCGCCGGAGCGTAGTTTCCCATTTGTATGGCATCGAGTTTTTATCCAAAAAAATCTCATTTATATTTTGCAACATCTCGAGCAAAAGTAGAAGCCGCACGCAACGGTTTTAAATTAGATTCAGCGGTAACTTGCATTATTACTAAGCATTGGTTGTGGTTTGAAACTTCAAGCAACCCGAGCGAGCGTTTCAATTGCAAAAGCGCTAATTTCGGTACGGTACAAGGTGCCGCCAATAAATAATAGTCACCTACTAGTACAACTTTAAAAAAGGCAGTCTCATTTCTTTACATATCGCACATGTCCGGATGAAATTGATACATACATGATAATTCCGTCTTTCGGCAAATCTGCTCGGAAGTGTCCTCGCAGGGGACTTTGGGTTCTAGACCACCCCTCGAGAATCCGGTAATCGGCCGCATCGACAGAACCGAATTTTCGGCATATTTGTCTGTGATTTTCGCCGCTTTTACACCAATTTATACGCTCCAGAATTTAAAATATTAACATTGTATGCTTTCGACTACAACAAAGTGCTCAATGCGCATTACCAGCATCACTGAATTTTCTGAGCCAGAATTCAAAATACATCAGCTGTACTTCGAAGAATTCCCCCTTCCCATGACCGAATTTCGAAGCGCGTGAAGCAATACGAATAGATTTGCAAAGCTAGGAATTAATGTCACGAGCTAAACGAAGCAATTAATTAAGGATAGTCGACTACTCTGCATAGTGACATTTCCGATGTCAAAGCCACGAAACTTCACAAAAACTTTTATTTACAAGACGGCCTGGCAGACCTAAGGAACAGCATCACAAAACGTACTAAACATATTTACAAAATTCAATAATCACGGAAAACATGTGAAATCACCAATCCCGCCGAACCAGAAGCCAAATAATCTTTGCGGGTCATGTTCTGAGACTTGTTTGGTTTGCATTATCTCCAGCTTAGGGGCATCTCGAGGATCGTAGTGGCCCAAACCACCGCAATAAGAGCAGCCACGTTCTTCTAAAGAAATTAACGCATTATAAAATGCGAACAGCGGAACCACGAGCACAAATAATAAATTGCACCGCCGATATCCAAGAATTTTTCGTTGTCAGTCTGCAGCGTTAGCAGAAATGAAGGAACATTTTGCTAGCGGCTTCGCGCAAGAGAGTGTTTGAGATCAAGTAGCACGGATAAATCTAAAAACAGGAGATCCATTAGCAACTGGCAAGCGCAAGCTTTCGGCGCACTCACCTCGTCGCAACAAAATGATTGCGACAAATGTACTCCACAGTTTTCTGCCATTCTAATAACCAATCAATCAATCGTAAAAAATATCCCGGAACAAAAGAAGATGAAGGAAACTACGTGTGGAGCTCGCATGTCGCAATCATGAACAACGGATGTAGTGCCTACAATTTTATTTTCAATCTAATTCACAGAACCATTTGCGACGCGAAACAGTGTAGGTCAACGAATCGTGGAAAATGATAGGCAACGAGTTCAGCAACTAGGACTGAAATTTCAAAAACTATATTAAATGTTATCTACATACTCAACGAGTCTCGCTTTATTTAATTATAATTAAAATTGTCTGCAACTCAGTCAGCCGTCACGTTAGCTTTCCTCAGTGTACGAATGTAGGCGTAAAACGTTTTCGCTAGGTAAAGTAATCATTCCATACTATTTTACGCATACATTCTTGAACGAATGTTCCAAAATATCATTTGACAAATATACATAGGTTGTTTAGAATTATGTACGTACCCACATTCAAGGTACTACATAGATTGTTTCGATCGAAATCAGTTTTTCCGGACGCTTCATCCTGACAGTAAGACTGCAAGCAGAACGAAAACAGAGTAAGAGTTTGGTTCGCGTAGCGTTTGAAAAACCTTTTGAATTAAATATATACAAACCATTGAAATGAACCCAGCGTTGTTAAAAGCTGAATATCTTTATTTTTACGCATTTTTAGCCTAACTTTATGTATAAATATTTGTATTTTTGAATAGATTTTCATTTTAAAATCTACTGGCATTAATATTAACATAAATAAACGAAACTACGCTATTTTAAAATTTTCTCTCCGGCGGAAAAAGCCAAAACATTCTTTTACCTTAAATGCATTCTAGCAAGACTTCAATGAGAACGCTTCATCATAGAGCAACTAACGTTATTAAAACGATTAACAAGCAACCCTAACTGAACCTATAGTCCGTTTCATACAATTTCGGTCATAAATTCGAAAACCATCTCCGACAACAAGCTGACAGATTGCGGTTATAATATTGATCTGATATATAATTATCGTAACCCTCGGCTTGATGCCGATGAAAATTCTCAAAATTTTATGCACGAAGTTATGTGAAACAAACTATAGTGGAATAGAGAAGCAAACTGATAATGTCTGCGATTAAGAAGCAAGTTTGCGATATAAAATTGTGAACATGAATTTTACCTCCATCTGAAAAATCACGTGATATGTTTTTTCTTGGTCTGGAAAATGGTATAGAGTCAAGCCAGTCGTATAAGTTATCGATAGCGCATTCGTCTAAAGTTGGCAATGACATCTTGAATATCGGCTAAAAATATTAATTTATACGAAGCAAGATCCTGAAAATCCCGCGATACAACATGACGAATAACATAAAAATTGTCATCCTCCAACGTAGTAGTCTCTAAGTCTAATCATAATTTCGTAAGGAAGGTGAAAGTTAGAGAATGTAAAACGCGAAAGTCGTTTATAACGGCATCATGGCACAGAGCCAGAAATCTTTCAGAACATTTGAATAGCGTGTCGGGAATCGCTTAAATCGGGGTAAAATCCTTTTGAAGCATCTAAAATTTTATAATGTTAGGCTTAGATCCCTCATCAGTAATCTAATATGCGTCAGAGACCCTTCAGGGAGAATATTCGCATGAAAATCGATGGACACTTACATATGGAACCAAAGCTTATGCGGCTTTCGAGCGCTAATCGATTTTTCGTCTATTGCACAGTACGCCGAGCAAGCTTATCGATCCGGTCGTAAAAAGTTGCTTGACCGTATGGCCAAGAAATGTCGTTTCGGAACCATAGATAAACAAATCAATAATGGATTACTTAAGAGCAATGTAATCCAATTTATGACTGATCCGCGAGAACCAAAATACGTCAGAAAATCTTATTTGGCGTTGAATATATTGAGTTTTCACAACAATATAAAATAACAATATGAAATCTTCCAATGTAACAAAAAAGGACAAATGTGTATGTGAGCGCAGCCGTATTTGCGTAGGAGTGGAGGCACGTATAGCCAGGATTTTGGTCCGGATGGGGCGGTGGCGGATTTATGATTTTCTAAGGCTTAACCCAGCTTCTATAAAGCAGTCGAAAATAGGTTCGAAAATTTGATCTTCATTAGGGAAATAGCGGTTTTTTCGGCGTTTTGCGTCGTCTATTTTATTTAAAATCGTTTTTGACGCAAGATTTTAAAAAATTTAAAATTTTAGACAATTTAGCTCGAAAAAATCTTCAAATTTCTTTGATTTTAGCAAAAATCTGACGCTAAGCGCCGGAAAATTGGCCCAACCCGTAAATCCTACTAATGAAAAAGATAGGGAGAAAGAAAAAGCATGATAAACATAGGTAACCGCACACGGAGCCTGGACCACGACAATCAGTAACAACACCCGGAGCCTGGGAGAAACGGGAGAAAGGGCGAAACCGTGATACGCATAGGTAACCACACGGGAGCCCGAGAGAAACGGCGAAACCATGATAAGCATAGGCAACCACACCCGGAGACTGGGAGAAACGGGAGAAACGGCGAAACCATGATAAGCATAGATAACCACGCCCGGAGCCTGGGAGAAACGGGAGAAACGGCGAAACCATGATAAGCATAGGTAACCACACCCGGAGCCTGGGAGAAACGGGAGAAACGGGCGAAACCATGCATAAGCATAGGTAACCACACTCCGGAGAAACGTTTCTCCCGGGAGAAACGTTTCTCCCACCAGAGAAAATTTTGATGGGAGAAACGTTTCTCCCACCGGGGGAAACACTAGTAGGATTTACGGGTTGGCCCGGAAAATTTGTGAAATTAAAGCGGAAGAACCTCATCTTAAATTATTCCTCGATCACCTGTTAGCATTTTGAGCGGAACGTCAAAAAATTTTGAAAAGTTATGCTTGAAAATAAAAGAATATTAGGCTGGAAAAGCTGTTTCTGCTCTAGAATCATCTTAAAAGCTATTTCCTGAACAAAAATATGGCTTTCGAACCGCCAAGAAAGTAAATGAATGTCATTAATACGTTTATATTATCCGGCGCAAAGCGCCGGATAAATTTGAAAGCTATGATAACTGACGGCCGAAAATCATTACAAATTTACAAATCCTTCCTTTATCTCGGCCGATGGGGGGGGCTGGTGGCAGCTGCCACCCGCATTCCACTCAAATCCGCCCATTGGTGGACGAGTTTTATGCGTTGGTTTGCATCGCACAGGATGCTGGTGTACTTGCCAGTGCAGTAAAAATTTGAAAACGGGTCCGAATTTCAAATATACATACTTTGCTTATAGTGATGTATTTGACCACTTCATTACTCAGGTAATTTGAGTAGTATGATATGGCCGCGTAGGAACTTAGATATGGTGAGAACGCGAGAGAAGCTCTCTCTTCTGCGGCTGAGCATCTGAGGTGACGCCCCCAGTGTGATCCGAGGCAGAGCTCCAGAAAGTTTTGTAAAAATGAGCACAGCGTTGAATCGTAACATTAAAAATTTTTATAAAAATTGGCCAAATTTAGCCTAAAAACAATAAAAACATCTGAACTCCTTCCCTCGTAATATGCACAGTGCTTCAATGATATATAATTTTTCACCAACCGTGATAAGCAGCACTTTAACGTTGCAGCGGTTTGTAAAAGTGAAAAGTGCAGATACAAGGGCGTATCCACGGGGCGGCACAGTGGGCACATGCCCCCCTGAATCGAATGAAACTTTTTACGAAATGGTACGCGCAAAATCGAAGATATTTTTGGCGCTTCAGGCCGCAAATTCTTTAAACTGCATTTACTTTTGCTCTCAATATATGTAGCATTAAAGATCTTTATACACATATACATATGTTCATATTCTTATTTTTGTCAGATTACTATATGTTTTTGTCCGCTTTCTTTCATTCTGATGACCAAATACTCATACTGTCTGCTTTGTGCATAAGGTAAATAATCTTTAATTGTTTAAAAGCAATCAGTGAGGAACTGTCTTTTTCTTCAAAATAAAAATTAATCTAGATTTGGCAGCCATTTGGCCTTAACCTAAAGTGGGTGTAACCATTTTGAAAAATACTAAAAATACGTTTCAAGTCTGTCCTGGACGGCTCTGCTTCTGGTCAAACGTTATCGAACCCGCCTTGCTAAGAAAAACAATAGTTTCATGGTTCAATTCAAATTGAAATTTTGCATGGCATATTTTGACTTCATATTAGTACATAAAAATTTCCTTCCGTTAACAAGAATTTTGATCATTTTTACACGTTCTTTGGCGTCATAGTCTTCAAAATTTTCATGTTGTGCTCTTCTCATAAATTCAATCATTTTTATATATTTTTTGATAGATCAAAACTTCCAATTGCGCTTCACGCAAATTTAACCCTTTAATTACTCACGTATCTTCTGATGTCAGTCTTTAAAAGTTCTGGGAGATAATTATTCATCGTTTATACGCATTTTTTAGTCGAAAGATTCAGAATTTTTGAGTCAATAATTTTGATGCATTTTTTATTTCCGAAATATTGTACATAAAAAGATAAGACGTTTCCCATGGATATGATCGTTCCTATACACTTTATACTATAGTTGCCAAAAATTTATGCATTTTATTTTATGACTTCGGAATCTACGGAATTTTCGCACTTCACACGAATTTAATCATTTTTTCAATCCCTAAAATAGACGTTACAAAGGAATAAAATCATTTTGATGCTTTTTTAGTTTAAAAATTTTTAAATTTTTGGTGCTCGATGCGAATCAAACCTCAAGAAATTGAAAGTTTGTAGCGGCGATTATTTCTATACATTTTTTGGCATTAGAATATCTATAACTTGAGCTTTTGCGGGAATTCAATCAATTGTCTGCATCTTCGGTATCGAAATTTCATAACAATTTTCGCGCTTTGTCCGAACTGAATCATTTGATCATTTCACTGCATTTTGATTTCCAAAATATATCGGCATTTCAGCGGATTTATTCATTTTAACGCATTTTTAGGCATGAAAAAATTGTCGTGCTAAATTATTTTTTCAGTCCTGTATTTAGAAGCTCCAAAAATTTTGTGCTCCGTGCGTTTTAATTGTTTTATGCATTGTACGGTACCTCCTCAGATTCCAAACAGCTTTTGTGCTTCGCACTAATTTATGCAACAACTTTTGAATAGTCTTCCAGCAAAATTAAAAGAAGAATTTTTTCTGGTTATGAGGTGCGCTTTGTCTTGAATAGCGATAGAATAATGTTCTTGAGCATAACAGTGTGAAAATGCGGTAATATACAGATGTCTGTATATTCCGAAAGACGTCAAGCAAATTTTACAAGTGCGTCCCCTCCGAACCAGAATCCTGGCTACGCCTCTTTGCAAATATTAAACTTTCTCGATGATGAGAATTCCTCTGGAAAATGTTACGAGAAAAGGTTACTGCCTTGTTTTCCATAAGCCGCATAGCTTCGATTCTAACGTTGCTCAGAAATTCTGATTTGAACCATTTATTTAGCTACAAAAAATCATTGCACTTCTGAATTCAGATTTCTGGGATCATGTGACGCATGGTGAATTTGCCAGTATAATTCTTGAGCTTTTTATTATCTTATTAAGAACAATAAGAGGTAGTAAATAAAGTAAGATTTGATTTTCACTGAGCGCCTCAGACCAAGGCGAATAGGAATTGTGCGACGATGAAGATTTCCTTTTCATATGAAATTCGTTAGCAATGAAGAATATGAAAGAAAGCATTTTTAGTCTGCTGCTCAAACGAGTAATGAAGGATCGGCGCATCTGATTCCGACGGTTCTTTTTCTTGATTTGTTTAGAAAGCTGTATCATCCAGCCTTCCCGACTGTGAGTGCTCCCGGCCCGTGCAGTCTTTATGACCGTACAGCCTTCCCGATTAATGAAATACGCGCCTACCTGAATCTATCTATAAAAATCCTTCCTTTCCGATCGTGCAGGGTTCCCGATCCTGATTACGCAGCCTTATCGACTTGGTAGTCTTCCCGACTATACTCGAACGCACCATTATAATAAACTGTGCTAAGTTACAGCCTTTCCGACTGAAGACATATTTTCAATGCAGATCTAACGATTTGCCGTGCGTAAAACGTGAAAAAAGCACGAGTTGGTACATACCGAAGTGAAGAAAGGACGGCTGAGCATCAAGGAAAAATGCAGAACTTCAATTCTGAGTAGAAAACTTTTGAAAATTGGTGAAGGAATGCATATATGACTATGAAATTAGAAAAAAATCTGTTATAAATTCAATGTAGGTATTTCAAACAGCGTCATCATGCTGTGCTGACCCCATAGAGTTTAATTTGGCCGACTAATGGCAATCATTTCTATGTCAGTAACCATATTGTTCTACTGATAACGGTCTAATGAAAACCGGAATTTAAACGGATGAATAATGTAATATAGATAACCAATCATGGGCGGATTTAAGGGGGCCGCCCGCCGCCCCCATTGGCCCAAAATAATGCGCAAAATTACGGATTTTTGAGCGATTTTTAGCGATTTTCGGCTTAAAACGGCTGATTTTTCCGCTCAAGTCAGGGTTCCGCCTCCCCCTTAGGGGTACCGCCCCCCCCTCTTTAGGAAAATCCTGGATCCGCCACTGTAACCAATCTAAACGTCGAAAACGCGCACGCTGTCCACATCTTTAGCAGACCATCACTTGAAAATAATGCATTATTTGCATGAACGTTTTGCATCGACTCAACTATTTCTGGCTGATTTCTATATCAAAGTAAAATTTAATCTATCATTGACATATCTTTTTTGTGAAAATAAGTCAAAGTAAGCAGGCGTCTTATTTGTTGAAGCGTACAAGTTGATAATTTCGCGCACTCGCATCGTATTTACCACGAAAAAGTAGCTCAGCTGCGAATTTATCGGAGAAAAGTAGTATTCATCATAAAAATAAAGTCTTCTGTGCTTTCGTACATTACTTATTTTAGATGATTACAGATTTTTTATGTATTTTACCACGTTTTTATATGGTGATACGCGTTTTAATATTAAATATTATGAGCCTGCCCTGATTAGTGGTTGCCTTGAATTTGCAGTTTAGAAGTACTACAGCTTTTTTCCTCGGAGGTCAAAACGAGATGGGTATGTTTGTACGTAGGTTGAGTTTCGCCGCTTGTTGACTCAGCTTTTTGACAAGCTTGCTTGTAACATAATTATTGTTTACCAATTTTGTTTGCAACACTGCTACCAGTCTACTGTTCTGGTCGTTTGCTGATAAGACTTTTTTCATGCCGCCATGGTTTTTTTAGACGAAATCCATAAGCAAAATGTTTATTGTGGTTGCGAGAGAGAGAGAGATAAGTTTTTTACGATTGGAACGAAGCGTCTATTAATTTTTCTTGGTTTTATTAGCGTTACCATAGCACCCGTCAGTTTGCGCACATAAGGATTTCAATCACGCACCAATATTTACCCTCTGCAAGCTCCTGACGGAAAAAATGAAAAAATTTACTCTAGCCAGAAAAGATATACACAAAAGACGCCGTAGAATGAATTATCTCGGTCACGTGCGATTCGCATCCATGAGTTCGTAAAAAACGAGTTAGTCTTGAAAAAATTTCACAAAAAAGGGGTCGCTCGGCGTCTAAATTACAGGCGCATCAAATCTTGATTATTCGCGTAGGTTTGTGCATATTGTTCTAAGCAAAAGACGGACTTATCGCTCGTCATTCAAAAGCTTAATTTCGGGATTCGCGAGCTCAGGCCCAACATTTCTACATGCGTTTTGTTTTAATACGCGCGTTAAGAATGAAAGAGCGTCGCTGCTTTTATTGGTGACAAATATTGACTCGACATTTCGTAACTTTTCCAAACTTTCTTATTTAAACGCTCGGCGTAGTCATTGCTTAAAATTATTCAAATAAAATACTTCGAGACTTATGTTTTGTGGCTTCTAAGAGTCCTCGGTCTGCTTGTTCCGGAATTAAATTATGTATTTACGTGTTTCTGAAGTGCTACCGATTAAGTTTAGCATGGTGAAGCGACTATTAGAAAACTAAACGTTAAGTTTACGCGAGCATCGCTTGTCTATTACGTTTCATATCATGGATCAACTTGCTCGAATTATGCTAAGATGTTCCTCTCAAATGGCATGCTGATGATTGAATCATTTCACATCGTTTTAATTAATAGGCACGTTGATAGTGGCGTGCGTTAATTTATCAATTTGTGAAAGGCATATCCAAAAATTCTCTAGAAAGCTGTAGCATCGAGGGTGATTGTCGAGCTCTTGCAACAAATCTTTTGACTGAAAATCGTATCTATAGTCTATTTCACATAACTTCGTTCATAAATTCTAATATTTTCCATCGACAGTAAGCCTACGGTTACGATAATTATACTCGTATATCAGATCAATGCTATAATCGCAATCTGTCAGCTTATTGTCGGAGATGGTTTTAAAATTTATGACCAAAGTTGTGCGAAACAGACTATAGTTGTTTTTCTCATTTTATTTCATATGATTCCGGTTACACGATATCTCATTCAATTTTTAATAAATTCAAAATAATTGCATATTGCACGTCATTTACGAAAATTTCAAATTGTTTTATCAGCACAGTTTTTTGCACGCAGCCAATAATGAAGTCGGTCGGTAGGTCAAACGGGTGAAAAACAACTTTTTCCCTAATTTTGCGGGCGTATTAGATCGAAATATAGTGAGAAGAATTCATGCGGTACACAGTGAGTGTGCGAAACGACGCGGAATTTATTTTAAGCGTCGCATGGCGGGAATAGCATTGCGTTGCGTAGCGTCCAACACTGCTGCTGAAGTGAGCAATTGACTCAACGCCGTCGACGAGCTATTCCACTGATTCGAAATTGGTGCTCTGGTGGCCAAATCGCTTGTTGAGGGATATTGATGTCGAGTTCGAAAATAACGTTCCGAATTTTATTCCTCAGCCTAGCCTATGTGACAAAAAAGCTCACTGAATCTGCAACTGCATTCTCTGGTGAGACAGAAAAATTTTCTTGATCGTACGGAAGCTCGGCTCTTGTTTGCACCGATTTATTTCTGTGCTTTTTCGTGCCAAAAAATTAACCTAAAACCCTTAGTGTTCCAGCACATGAAAATCTCAAATAGTGATGACCATAGGTGGGCAGCACCAAATTTCTGGGGCAGGGGTGCAAGATTTTTCAAAGGTCAAAAATGGCCTTAAAAATGGTGGTATGGCGAAAAAACACCATTTTTCAACGTTTCTCATCGAGCACTATCCATTGGCATCAAAAACTTGCGAAAAAACAAAAAATTTCAAAAATTCGAATTCTGGGGGGTTTTGGTTTCTGGGGGAGGGGGTATATTGGTTTCTGGGGGTGCATACCCCCAAACCCCTCACGCCCAGGTATGGTGATGACGTAAGGACAAACTGTGCATGGAAATAAATGATTTCAGTGTGGTTTAATCATTACATGCATTTTGCCTCAATTGTTGTTGCTCATAAGGATCCAGAAATACCAATCCAACTTCGAATGCTAGCTTTTTTAAATTTTAACATGAATGAATGTTTCATCATTTTGAAAGCTCACTCGATAATCTCTTATCGCATATTTAATTAAGCATTGCTTCGATGTTAAGCCTTAGGTCCAATATATTTTACATAAATGTAACAAGGAGTTTGGGGATTCCCCACCCATATTTGGACGTCCCTTCTATCCCCGCTAATTTGGACAATTTTTGAACCATACATATTTTTGACGAAAACTTGTGCTTTTGTTGTTGCTTAACTTTTAATTGTTTAACTATTTTTAGCTAAAAATTGGAGTCCCTTCCCCCATAAGAACGTCCAGGAATCCCCAACCAAAATATCAAGCCGTTAGTTTGACTCTTTATCATTCATTGGTTGTAATAAATAAACTATGGCCATAATTCTGGTGGTCCAAAAATTTTTAGAATGTCATCCTAGGTCTAAATATTTCATTATTTCAGATTTTCTCAGAGGTCTATACCTGTATGTACACAGGCTTGTATCCACGACCAAGGGAAAGGGGGGATGGCGGACCCATCCTAAATTGATCTATATCTCAGGAAATTCATCGGGATAGTTCGAAAAAGGCTGAATTTTTCGACATTTCTCGACATGCTCTATCCAGTAAGGTCATAAAATTCGAATTTTTTTAAAAACATCTTCCAATTAAAAAAGGCATTTGAAAGTGTCGTTTTTTTGGTCGCACTTGAGCCAAAAATGATAGAAAATACTGCATATCTGAGGCGTAGCGTCTAAAATTTGAAGATTTTAGGACAAAGACATGCGATTTTTTCATCTTTTTATGCATTATCTTACCTTTCTAAATTTTTATTCGGCCAAGGGGGGGGGCAGCCGCCCCTGCCTCCGTTAAATACGGCACTGTATGTACATATCCAGTAGCACCAAAAGTAGTAATGGCTGGGACCCTGGACTGCAACGCTGTAGGATAGGCTGTGTTATAACATAGGCGATGACGTAAAAATCTGCACCCTGACGTCATCCCAGGGTGTAACGTTAAAGAATATAGAACATTTGGACGGGAAAGGAGGGGTGTGTGAGGGGAGGGGGCCCCCACCACGTCGCCTGTTACATCATGGTCTATCTTGCAGTGTCGTTCCTCAGGTTGCATGGTCGATCTGGGGGTATCAGCTGTGTGTGCCAAAAAATGCTAAAATGGCATAAAACAGGCACGTGGCTGGTCGTCGGGGGACCAGCACTGATTTGGGAGGACTATGCCCAAAAAGACCAAAAATAGCACAAAATAACATTTAAAAAGTCCGATTTTTCTGAATTTTGGGGCACCCCATTCCCCAGATCTACGTGCTTGCATAAAAATAATGTATCGGGTCAAGCATTTTTCCGATTTTCGCCCTATTTTATCTAGAAATTTTCCTTGCTGAGATGCCCCCTCGTGCATGTCTTGTTGTATGTATTTTTTACTGTTCGAAGAAAGCACGTACACAACAAGTCACGAGTGATGTACAACTAATTTTGCTAAAAATTACAGTAAAAATGAACGAGGCAGCCATATAGATCAGCGAATATATCGAATATGCTGCAAATGTGATCTGTTTCACATAGGACAAATACGATATGACAAATCGTCGCAGGTTGAACATGATAAAATTCGCAGTTATTTCAAGTGATTCCTAGTCATATTATCCGTAGATGCGAAGCAGGGCGCTTCTGGGGGGCAGCCTCAAAAATAGGCATAAATTGATGGTCATTGCTGCAAAAAAATATAATTTTCATCATTTCCCAGGAACTTTTTCATTTAGGTCCCCCTCCCGTGTATGTCTCGTCTCCCACTCATTTGCATGAGCCTGCATACTACCGAAAACTTTTGCCAATTAAAAACAATTATTGATATATTTTTTGTGAAGTTGTGAAAAAATTTTGTCATGTTGTGAAATATTTTTTGTCACGTTGTGAAATATTTTTGTCACGTTGTGGAAATATTTTTTGTCAAGTCATGAAAATTTTTTGTCAGGTTGTGAAATTTTTTTGTCAAGTTGTGAAATATTTTTACGTGCTTAAGCATAGTACTTTTGTCAAGTTGTGAAACATTTTTGTCACGTTGTGGAAATTTTTTGTCAAGTTGTGAAAATTTTTTGTCAAGTTGTGGAAATTTTTTGTCAAGTTGTGAAAATTTTTTTTGTCAAGTTGTGAAATATTCTTGTCACGTTGTGAAATATTTTTGTCAACGTTGTGGAAATTTTTTGTCAAATTGTGAAATATTTTTGTCAAGGTGTGAAATATTTTTGTAAAATTTTTATATTTTGCTGAAAGTATGCAGTTTTACGAGTTTTTTGCTAAAATAATAGGAATTCATCAATAAGACAAAAAACGAGAAAATATAGATGAAAAATATGAGTTTTAAGCACTCAATTCTGGTGTCTCAGCTTGATCAAAAGCTGTTTACACCTTAAAAATCAAAATTGCTTCAATTCTGCATCATGAATGCAGGTTTACTGCATCCATGACCCCAGCTGGCACGACGTGGACGTATGAATGTTGCGGAATTATCGACCGCACATTTCAAATAAAATTCACGTAACTCACCGAAAAATTCCTATAACTGCAAACAATTTCTCAGAAAGTATTAATTTGTATGTTTTTCTATGCTTTCTTTTAGGGGCTAGGCACCATAAGGTCAAAAATTGCCTTAAAAATGATGGTATGGCGAAAAAACACCATTTTTCAACGTTTCTCATCGAGCTTTATTCATTGGCATCAAAAAATTTAATTCTGGGGGTATTTTAGTTTCTCGGAGGGGTGTGCATACCCCCCACGCCTAGGTGTGCTAGGCAGCCAAAACATGATTAAGTATCAGTATGAGTCATCGTCAAAGCACTACAAGAAATTTCGGTATGTTACGTCATATTTTGCAATTTGCGCGCAATGATGACTCATCACAAACTCCTTCCGGAACGGGTTTGCATTGTTCCGGAACGGCTTTCAGAAGCGCTCTGACTATAAATAGGCCAAGCAGAGCTAGCGAGCTCATTCTTCTCAAGAACTATGGCGGCGCATTTCGAACTTCCAGCTTTCAACACACTATTGGCGGTGGTCGAGTCGAAGATCTGGGTCGGAAACGAACGACTCATTGGCGTAATACTACGAAAAATTTTGGAGTATGGAAGAATAGGCGTTCGGAACGCGATAACGGCGCATTTCTGGGCGACCATTGTTGAAGACGGGTCGTCCCAGGAACTTCGAGAGCCGGTTATAAATCGTCAGACACTTCAAAAGTTGGTCGATAGCCGATTATGGGTCGGCGAAGAAAAAATTATATCGTTTATTTTCCAAGAATTCATCAAATTATCAAAAGCCGACAGAACGAATTTCGGATCGCCTGATTTCTGGGACGTTATTTTCGGCGAAGAAGAAGGAGCGCAAGTCGGCTGGGGGCGAGAGGCGAGTGATTATTACATTGTCGGCGAAATGTTTAGGACGAGAGTGAAGCGGTTCAACTCTGAGGCCCGGGGCTACAACCTACGTTTCCTACGCGTGGAGGAGCTCCGCGGTTTTGGCGGATTCCTCCAGTCCGTTTTGAACAGCGCGTTGAAAAGGATTTTAGACGGTTGTAGCCCCGACGATTTGGTCGGAGTCGAGCTAATTCACCCTAGTCTAGACCGACACGTAATAATTCCTTTCGTCCTAAGGCAATTCATGACCGCCGATCGGATTTTTGAGCGTCGCTGAACGAGTTAATCAATCAAGAAAGGATTTTTCGTTCGACGAGGTAATTAGCTTGAATGTTATAATCGTTAACGCCCCCATGGGCGGTGGTAATTACCGAAAAAGAACTAAAACAAGAATCGTAAATTGGGACACTTGGTTTCAAAGACACTGCGGGAACGGGGGTGTTTTATCCAAATCCAAAACACTGATAAATTACGTTTAGCCAGGGCTATAGTTACGGGAAAAGCTAAATTAGACAACCATCCTCAATGGAATTCAATTAGGCAAGGGGATAAAAGGCGTAACACTTTACAAAAACGTTTGGCCGAAAATTTAATGGTCGGAGCGGGGCTAGGGGAGCATAGGGCACTCTGCGGGATTGAGGAAGTTCGTAAAATTCAGACCATTTTATCACCCACATATCAATTGAAAGTTTATTCTCGAGATTTTAACGATTCGCTTAATTTTCGCAGGCCCCACGGCCGAAAAAATTATACATTTGTACCATCACCATAATCATTTTGATTTAATAACTCGAGTCCCCGCATTTTTTGGCGCATCTTATTATTGTGAAACCTGTGATAAACCGTATTCAAATTCTGAGCGACACGAATGTAATAAGGGCGAATGTAGGTGTTGTGATTCGTCTCCTGAATGTACATTTGTAAATTGGCAATTATGTAACGAATGTAATCGATGGTTCGTGAGCGAATCATGTTTTGACAAGCATAAAGTAGGAAAACCGTCAAAAACTAACGATCAAGCTCGTCTTTCAGTCTGTCAGGCTATAAAACGTTGTAAATCTTGTAATCAATTAATAAGCAGCAAATACGGTAAAAATCATAAATGTAATCAGTTTTTCTGTAAAACTTGTAATTGTAATGTCGATCGAGACAATCATCAATGTTATATGAAACCTATAGACAAGAATTCCGAACCAAAACGAAAACCTTTCTTTATATTTTTTGATTTCGAAACTCGTCAGGATGTAGAAATTGGGGAAAACAAGTACGGAAAAATTTTCAAGCACGAACCAAATTGTTGTATAGCTCATCGCGTTTGTGAAAAATGTATAGATACAGATTTTTGTCAGAACTGTGGCAAATATACGTTTTTGGGCGACAAATGTCTAGAAAATTTCTGTAAATGGTTATTTAGCGAGCAGCATCGGGGCGCCACAGTTTTAGCCCATAACGCTCGCGGTTTCGATTCTCAATTTTTACTCGAATATTTACACGAAAATTGTACAGTTTTACCCAAAATCGTAACGCGCGGTCTCGAAGTCATAATGTTGGAAGTGGGGGGTGTTCGGGTTATTGATTCCTTAAATTTCCTACCCATGCCCCTTTCTTCTCTTCCAAAAACTTTCGGGATTCCAGAGCTGAAGAAGGGGTACTTCCCACATCTTTTCAACACAAAAAACAACCAAAACTATATTGGCCCCCTACCCGACTCCGAGCACTACTCACCCAACACTATGAAAGACGAGGCGCGCGAGGAATTTTTCAAATGGTACGAAACTGAAAAAGCAAAAAACGAACCGTTTGATTTACAAAAAGAGCTTGTAGAATACTGTAATTCCGATGTAGATATTTTAAGGCGTTGTTGTTTAAAGTTTCGTCAAATTTTTATTGACGAAACGGGCGTCGATCCTTTTCTAGTCAGTTTAACTATAGCATCGGCCTGTAATCACGTATTTCGTAAAAATTTTCTCAAACCAGAACGTATTGGCATTGTTCCAGCTCACGGGTACCGGTCTCAAGAAAATCAATCAATTATAGCATTAAAATGGTTAAAATGGCTTTCGGAAACTCAAAATATTCGTATTAGACATAAATTAAACGGGGGTGAGGTAAAAATTGGGCGGTTTAAAGTCGACGGGATCTCGGGGAACACAATCTATGAATTCAACGGTTGTTACTATCACGGGTGTACAAAATGTAATATTGTAAATAGAAAGCAGCGAACTCTAGACAATCGAACGTTCGAGGAAGCGTATCAGGCCACTGTAGATAGACGTAAAGCGTTAGAAAATTTGGGTTATACAGTTGTAGAAAAATGGGAATGTGAACTGAAGCGAGAGCTTGAACAAAATGTAAATATGAAACGTTTTTTCGATTCTGTAAATTTTGTAACTCCGTTATCGCCGAGAGAAGCATTTTACGGCGGTCGTACAAACGCTGTAAAGTTGTATCACGAATGTAAAGAAGGCGAAAAAATTTCCTATACAGATGTATGTAGTTTGTATCCTTGGGTATGTAAAACGGGCGAATTTCCATTAAAACACCCTGTAATTATCACTGAAAATTTTGTTTCGTTGTATGATAAGCCGTATAATGGTATTATTAAATGTACAGTCGTCCCCCTCGGGGTTTGTACCACCCAGTCTTACCTTTTCGACACGACGGCAAATTATTATTCCCCCTCTGCCGGACCTGTGTTTTTGAGAAGCAGGACGTCTGTGAGCATTCAGACGAAGAGAGGTCAATCACGGGCGCCTGGGTATCATTAGAACTGTACAAAGCAATCGATAAAGGCTACACAGTAACAAAAATCCACGAAGTTTGGCACTATACAGAAATCGAAAAATACGACCCAACGACCAAAGAGGGAGGGCTTTTCACAGAATATATCAACACGTTCTTACGATTGAAACAGCAGGCGGACGGATGGCCTAAAGGATGTACATCGGAAGAAGAAAAAGACAAATATATTAGACGATACGAAGAAATCGAGGGTATAAGGTTAGACAGGCGAAAAATTGAGAAAAACTCAGGTATGCGCGCTTTATCTAAACTCATGTTTAATTCTTTTTGGGGAAAATTCGGACAGCGCAATAATTTATCTCAGGTCGAATATTTCACCGAGCCGGAAAAATTTGTAAAGTTAATGTTCGATCCTACGAAAAAGTTAGCACTGTACAGTTTTTAGGCGAGCGCATGGCATGTACAACTTATGTCGTAGAAGACGAATTTTTAGAAGCGCTAAATAACACAAATCCCGTAATAGCTTCTTATGTAACAGCACAAGCTAGACTTAAATTGTATTCATATTTAGAAAAATTGACACGCGCGTTATTTATTTCGACACCGATTCGATTATTTATTTAACTCGAAAAAACGATAATTATACGGTTCCGATAGGCCGTTACTTGGGCGATATGACCGACGAGCTTAGCGGTTATGGGGATGGGGCTTACATTTGTGAATTCGTAGCGGGAGGGCCAAAAAATTACGCATACAGGGTTACTATTGACGGGAAAAATATCGTAAATCAGACTCATAAAATTCGGGGGTTCCGTTTAACATTCAACACTAGAAAAGAAATCGATTTCGACATAATGAAACAGATGGTCATCGGTTTCTGTTCAGGAAACGAGATCATAAAGACCGTTTTGGAAAAGAAAATTCTCAGGGATAATATGAGAAACGTTTTTACCGCGGTGTACAAAAAGGATTATAGGGTTGTGTATGATAAACGTTCTTTGGTCCCCGATTACTGTACTTTACCGTTCGGCTTTTGATTGTAGGGTGCACGTGTTACCCTGGTGAAACAGGTTCGTGGACACGTGTATACCTTTATTATTTTTTCTGAATTTTGTTTTGTTTCCCGTTTACATGTCGTGCCTTGTGAGGAGCAAGTGCCGGCGATGTGTAGCGGCCTCTGTTCGTTTTCGATTTTGTTTTGTTGTACATTCTCAGCCGTACCCCGCGATCCGGGTTAGTGGCGGTTGGGGTGTACAGTGTGCCTGGTGAAGTGAAAAGGTGCGTGCGCTACCTCCTTGAAAAGAGTTCGTGGGCGCACGTATACTTGTTTGACTGGCCGAGCGGTAAATACACACGTTATTTATAACCTGCGATCATACACTGTCCTATTTCCTTTTTTGTACATTGTGCTAAGAATGTTTTTTATATTATCTCGTGGCTGGCGAGCTTCATACGTCCACGTCGTACCAGCTGGGGTCATGGATGCAGTAAACCTGCATTCATGATGCAGAATTGAAGCAATTTTGATTTTTAAGGTGTAAACAGCTTTTGATCAAGCTGAGACACCAGAATTGAGTGCTTAAAACTCATATTTTTCATCTATATTTTCTCGTTTTTTGTCTTATTGATGAATTCCTATTATTTTAGCAAAAAACTCGTAAAACTGCATACTTTCAGCAAAATATAAAAATTTTACAAAAATATTTCACACCTTGACAAAAATATTTCACAATTTGACAAAAAATTTCCACAACGTGACAAAAATATTTCACAACGTGACAAGAATATTTCACAACTTGACAAAAAAATTTTCACAACTTGACAAAAAATTTCCACAACTTGACAAAAAATTTTCACAACTTGACAAAAAATTTCCACAACGTGACAAAAATGTTTCACAACTTGACAAAAGTACTATGCTTAAGCACGTAAAAATATTTCACAACTTGACAAAAAAATTTCACAACCTGACAAAAAATTTTCATGACTTGACAAAAATATTTCCACAACGTGACAAAAATATTTCACAACGTGACAAAAAATATTTCACAACTTGACAAAAATATTTCACAACATGACAAAATTTTTTCACAACTTCACAAAAAATATATCAATAATTGTTTTTAATTGGCAAAGTTTTCGGTAGTATGCAGGCTCATGCAAATGAGTGGGAGACGAGACAAACACGGGAGGGGACCTAAATGAAAAAGTTCCTGGGAAATGATGAAAATTATATTTTTTTGCAGCAATGACCATCAATTTATGCCTATTTTTGAGGCTGCCCCCAGAAGCGCCCTGCTTCGCATCTACGGATAATATGCCTAGGAATCACTTGAAATAACTGCGAATTTTATCATGTTCAACCTGCGACGATTTGTCATATCGTATTTGTCCTATGTGAAACAGATCACATTTGCAGCATATTCGATATATTCGCTGATCTATATGGCTGCCTCGTTCATTTTTACTGTAATTTTTAGCAAAATTAGTTGTACATCATTCGTGACTTGTTGTGTACGTGCTTTCTTCGAACAGTAAAAAATACATACAACAAGACATGCACGAGGGGGCATCTCAGCAAGGAAAATTTCTAGATAAAATAGGGCGAAAATCGGAAAGATGCTTGACCCGATACATTATTTTTATGCAAGCACGTAGATCTGGGGAATGGGGTGCCCCAAAATTCAGAAAAATCGGACTTTTTAAATGTTATTTTGTGCTATTTTTGGTCGTTTTGGGCATAGTCCTCCCAAATCAGTGCTGGTCCCCCGACGACCAGCCACGTGCCCATACGTGGGCAGCAAGAAAATTCTGGGGGGGGGGTGCAAGATTTTTTTGAAGGTCGAAAAATGGCCTTAAAAGTGGTGGTATGGCGATAAAAACACCATTTTTCGACGTTTCTCATCAAGCACTATCCATTGGCATCAAAAAATTGCGAAAAAAACGAAAAAATTTTCAAAAATTGAATTCTGGGGGGTATTTTGATTTCTGGGGGGGGTATTTTGGTTTCTAGGGGGTGCATACCCCCAAACCCCCCACGCCCAGGTGTGCACGTGCCTGTTTTATGCCATTTTAGCATTTTCTGGCACACCAGCTGATACCCCCAGATCGACCATGCAACCTGAGGAACGACACTGCAAGATAGACCATGATGTAACAGGCGACGTGGTGGGGGCCCCTCCCCTCACACACCCCTCCTTTCCCGTCCAAATGTTCTATATTCTTTAACGTTACACCCTGGGATGACGTCAGGGTGCAGATTTTTACGTCATCGCCTATGTTATAACACAGCCTATCCTACAGCGTTGCAGTCCAGGGTCCCAGCCATTACTACTCACCAAAAGAATTTCGAAAAAATCGAATTTTGGAGAGCAGGTTTGCTTTCTAGAGGCTCCCAAAATGTTTTTCATTTTGTTGGTACGATGCGCAATGTGTCTGACCTGATTGAAATGAAATATCCTTAAAAATTCGCATAAACGTTATAATAGAGTAAAAATGACCTTGTTTGATAGTTTATGGTCAACTTTAAGCACAACTACGAGAAAATTGTGATTTTTTCGTTTTTTTCTTATGTTGCCTTTTTTCGCCAAAAAAATCATTGCGTTTGTCTTGGGGTATTTAAACCCGGTCTCGAAATGCATTTATTTAAAGTTTCTGACTTAATACTTATAGTCTGGTTTATTTACTCGAGACATTATGAACAGTTTGAAGAGATCGCAAAAGTGTTGTAAATCAGACGGCATTAGTAATTTTCTACGGTATATTGATTTGAAGGATGATTTTCCCATTACCGAAAGGCAAAACTGCATGACTTTAGCCATTTTGTAGCGTAGATTATATTTCATGAGAATAAATGAAACTGACTTTAACAAACTGATATCTAATTTATACGGTGCTAAATCATAGGTAGCGCGTTAGCGCGTACCTATAATATACTTGGGTACCCCTAACACCTGTGCACCTCCCTACAGCTATAACGGGACACTTCTGGAAGGTGCAATTTTTTAAAAGAAAGATAATAAAAAAATTCGCTGCCCGTGTTTTTTGTTTTTCTTGAAACTCCAAAGTGACTGTGTAAAGAAGGTGTAAAGTTTTTGTGTAACGTCAAAACATAGGACAAATTTTGGGACCTTTTTACTGCGGCATGTGGACAACTGAGTATTGATGACTCGAACAATAAAACAGCATAGGATTATAGAGGGATGAATTCTACAGAACAACATTTTTTGTTTTTTAAATTCGCATTAATTCTCGAATGACAGTGTAATGAGTGCGAAAATCTGGGGGTGAAACAGCACTTTTTGGTCGAGTTTTCAACCTGCTTATGTCTGATACTAACTCCGGTTATGAGTTTTTTAAAATGTTTTCTGACAGAAATGTAGAGCGGATCAAGGGCTACATTCTGCATATTAGCAAAGTCTTCTACGCTCTATGTTGAGTTATATCCTGGGGTTTATAGTTTACACTCTAGTGGATGGTGTAAAAAGCGGATTTTAACTAAGATTTCTCTGCCAAATTTTTCCGCTCATGAGTCAGGGTGAATTGAATACAGCGGTAATAAAGTGCCTCTCAGGGGCTACACATCGCAGCAAACTGCATTTAAAAAAAACGCAATATTGAGTTATTTATGGGGGTATAAAGTTCGAAATCAGAGGTAACAAATGGGCGAAAAAACACGTTTTTTTCCGAATTTTGATTAATAAATCACACCAAATAATTCTTGCAAGAGAATTTTGACACACAGGAATGTACTACGATTCAAAAGCTACAAATTGTACCAAACCGAATTTCTTTAAACTCAATGGGGAGTTCGGTACGGAATTTTAAAGTTTACAGTGTTCTAAATGATGGAAAATACGTTTTTGTTGCGTTTTTTGTTCGCCACTTTCTCCGTCCAGAAGTCGGGATAAGTCCAATAGAATAAAAATGAAGTGCTTTATATCGGGTGCATGTCAAAGCAAATTGTCTATACATTAATATTTAGCGAGTGTGAACTCAAAAATTTGGTGTTTAAAATGCGTTTCTGTCTTGTTTTATCTGCCTGCTTCTCCGGTTATGAGTCAGGGTCTAGAAATGGACCAGGAACCAAATTTGATATGCCAGTCTGGCGCATATGTTTACACTCTACAGTGTTGTAAAGTGGTTTACACCTATTGTTAGTTTGCCCATGGACATTATGGAGACTTAATTTTTTTCATAAATATTAATCGTAATATCAGAACAATATCAAAATTACGAATCTGACCAAAATCTTCTTTGCACTAGGTGTTTACATGAAGTTTACACTACATATGTGTTTATCTTCGTTTTTGAGCATTCCAGATATCTATTTTTTCCTGAAGTCTAAAAATTTTCAAAGAATCAAATGTGAGACGTCAAGTAGGCGCGTTTGTTTACATTCAACAGTTATGTAAAGTAGTTTACACTCATTGTTTATTTGTCCTCAGACTATTGTACACATGCAATTTTTTCATAAATGTTGGTAATAATATCCGAGTAATATCAGATTTACAAATCGGAATAAAATCCTCTTTACACTAGGCGGTTGTGTAAAGTTTACACTGGTAATTAATCTTCGTTCTAGAGCTTTGCGAAAACCTGAATTTTTTGCCGAAATCTGAAAATTTACATGGAATCGAATAAGGGACGTCAGCAGGGCGCGTTCGTTTACACTCAACAGTGATGTACAGTGGTTTACATCTGTGTGTATTTGTCCTTAAACCGTTATGGAGACGTAATTTTTTCATGAATGTCGATCGTAATATCCGAGTAATATCGAATTTACAAATCCGACTAAAATCTTCTTTACAGTCGTTGCTAGTGTAAAGTTTACACTATATAATAAGCTCCATTCTAGAGCCTCACGGTAACTTATTTTTTCCCTAAAGTCGTAAAATATATATCGAAACATATGTGATACGTCTGCTAGGGGCGCATGAAGAGTAGTGTAAAGTGATTAACACCTAATGTTAATTTGTTTTGAACATTATGGATGTTTCATTTCTTAATAAATGCTGATCGTTATATTAGAGCAATATCGAAATTATTAATCCCAATAAAATTCTTTATACTCTTGTGTAAAGTTTAAAATGTAAATTAAGTTTAGCTCTAGAAAGTTTTGGTAGCATATTTCTTCACAGGATGTTCTACGTAACATAAGAATTACTAATCAGAATGTTTGTTTCTTCTACAACTAGTAGCTTTGTAAACTTTAAACCATTCAATTATTAGAAGAACCGCACAGTAAATGAAATCTAGTATTGTATTTCCAAATCTTGCTAATTAAAAGCAGGGTACTAGCAAAGAAAAATGCTCCGATGGAACAGAAAAGGGAATATACTCGGGATTGTGAATTATCGAGGATGTAAAAGGAGGGGACTAGGAAAAATCTCCCTATGTTATATGCCAAAAATCGCAAAATATGTTAAAAACCAGACTTTCTCTAAACAATGCAAAAAATCGAAGTATATTCTGTGGCCTTTGAAAAATGTAAAAGTTTAGTAAACAATTGTTGTAGACATGTGTAAAAGAGTATCTACATAACGTTTGCATTGCTAATTCGCTGCTTTTTCAATCAATTTTTTGGTAAATAGTTTATTTCTATTGGGAGGCCGCAGAATTTACTTCAATTTTTTGCATTGTTTAGAGAAAGTCTGGTCTTTAACATATTTTGCGATTTTTGGCATATAACATAGGGAGATTTTTCCTAGCCCCTTCCTTTTACATCCTCGATAATTCACAATCCCAAGTATATTCCCTTTTTTGTTCCATCGGAGCATTTTTCTTTGCTAGTCTAGTATATATCTAAATAGCTCAAAAATGATCCTTAGATCTATAACGTAAAACGACGACGTGCCATCAACTTTTCTTAATTAAACGACCCTTTCACTGAGTTATTTCTTTATCGCAGATGTGGTGAGATGTTGCGAGGAAGCTGGAATGAGTCAGCATTGTACCTCGAATTTGTGCCAGCCAGCCCTTGATGTAAATTTGTACAAAAATCAGCACGCATACGAATTGGCCAAACGTTGTCAAAGGTGGGAGCTAGACCGCGCCTCTCAGTGTCTAAGCGATGGCCGAAATCACTCAGTCTGTTGTCAGCAGCAGGCTCCGCACACTGAACAGGCTGCTCTGTGTTTGCACTTGTGCTCCGGACAACCATTAATCGTCGACATAAGCGATGAGCTGTCAGACGCATATAAAGAGTACACCAGCTGTCTAGTATTAAACTTCCAAGAGGCGGTTCTGCCGTGCCTGGCTCAGGGCTATTTAACCCTTCCTGGGCCCCCTGAGCAACTCCGTGTCCAAAACATTACTCAGAATCGAGCAGACTTAGCGTGGTCGCCGCCTAAAATCCTGCCAGAAGTCGCTGAGTTCTATCTAATTTATTATTTTGACAATTTACAAAACTCCAGCCCGCGCTTTGCATCAACGCGTGGTACTAATTTGCGCTTAGAAAATTTGCATCCAAATGTTAATTACTCTTTTTACGTCGTATCCAACGGGCGTCGTGGTAGCAGCCTAAGATCCGTCGTGGGACATTTCGTTACGGGAGCACAAGCCACTGTCGAAACATATCAGAAACGCGTTGTAGCACCAGTTGGTGGGACTGCAACATTAATTTGCCAAGCGCGACTTGAAGGAACGGTTAGACGAGCAGTGGAGAGCAGCTGGCTTCGACTGGCTCCAAAAGGCAACCAATTTCTCTCTCTGTCTGATGGTTCAAAATTCGAAACAAATCTGTTTCCAGTGGACGAATCATCGAGTCAGCTGCTTAATAATCATACCGAGTATGTGTCTGTGCTGTTCATAAAACAAATTTCTTCGGCGGATTTCGGCGTTTACAAATGCAGTGTGATAAGCGCTGCTGGAGTCATGGAACAAAGCATTCGACTGGAAAGCCCCGGAGATTCAGCCAATCCACCGACGATTCCGCCAGATCTTGTAGAATGTTGTGAGCGGGAGGGCGTGTCTCGTCGATGCCTGGCTCTGTGCAACAATGACCCTGATCAGGCGGCGGCGACCATTTCGGAGCTGAGGAACAACCTTTGCTCTGGCCAGGTGAATAAAATTAGCCATTGCTTGACTGGATTATTTAGCAGAACAACGGGAGCCTGCTGCTTGAGGCGCCGTGTGCCGTTCCGGTGTGTGGACCTTTGTGTAAGCGGCGTTTCTGTTTTATTCGCTCGAGGGCGGTCTAAATTCGAAGGATGCACCGCCTTCAATACAGAAATATTCGAATGCATTATTGAGACTAAATCTGGAGCTCCCCATCCGCCCGTAGGAATACGCTTCTCTCGAGCAAATAACAAATCCCAAAGCAATACTTTAAGCTGGGAAAAATCAGAAATGGCCGAATCATATTTTATTTACTACAAACAACTGAGGCCGAACTTGGCGCGAAATTGGACACGGATTCGTACTAAAGCTAACAACATTTTTATGCCCGATTTGCAACGGGGTGCACTTTATAAGGCGGCTATTCTAGCCTACAATTCATTCGGATTCAGCGATTCTAGTCGTTTCATTGAGATATCTGCGTGATACTAGCATTAAAAATTCTCAGAGTGAATGTAGATCATCGAATTTTTTCCTTTTATTTTTAACTAAAAACTACTTGATAGTTTACAACTATCTCGTTTCCTTCTCATTCACTTTCAACATTGTGTCTTGAAGATTACTGGAAAAATATAATTATATTCTCAATGTTGATCTCAAAAGTATAAAAGTTTACTTCAATTCTCTTTAATTAAGTACAGCAACTTTAAGATTTTAGTAATTCAGCCGCGTCTGCTTTCTGATATTCGTTTTTGTTGTTTTTTGCCGTGATAGCACGATTAGCTAGAAATTCGGACATTTTATTAATTTATGCTGCGACATAATTTTGACTCGTGATCAATCGGTGCAACACAATAATTATAAATGTCACCACTACACATAAGCAGCTATACGAAATTATATGGAAAGGAAAGGGGGATGGAGACTGATGGGGCAAAATCGCTTAAAAAATTTCGGAAATTTAAATTCATTGTACCGGATTCTGGGAACCTGTCGGGTTTTCTGAGGCGTCCCAGATTGCACGCAACCTGTGTGATCATTACCACAAATTAAGAGGCTGCAACATACTATTTGACTTATGATTGACGAGCTCTATATTGCCATGAAAGGGGTTCCTGAACCTCAAAATTCGGATGACCCGCAATTCGAAAGAATTAAATCTTCGAAAAGTTTTCGTTTTTTCGCGGGTTTTTGATGAACTTGTTTAATCTTAACAACTTTTTGGACCCTGAGAAATTATAGCATCATTTTTTGATAGTTTTTAAAAAGTTCTAAATGATTACAAAAGTATAGTAAAACTAATATGACAAGAGTTATATCCTGTAGCACATAAATACCTATATCCATTTATTGGATGATCTCTTCCATTGTAGGGCAGAAAACTGTATGCAGGCAAGCCTTTTTTGTAGCTTGATTATTGTGAATTAAGGAAAAGAGTAAATGAAAGACGTAAGTGCTGCCCTGTGACGCATGTAATATTAAACACCAAAAGTCAGTATACACGATAAATGGGCTGCACCAAAGTTCTAGGGGAAGGGGGAGGAGGGTGCAAGATTTTTTCAAAGGTCAAAAAATGGCCTTAAAAATGGTGGTATGGCGAAAAAACATTATTTTCTATGGTTTCTCATCGTGCACTATCCATTGGAATCAAAAATTGCGAAAAAAATCAAAAATTGAATTCTGTGGGGTATTTTGGTTTCTGGGGATGCATATTTCCGATCCCCCACGCCCAGGTATGGTATACACATGTCTACAATTGCAGAAATTCAAAAATGTCAAAAAATAATTTACCAGAAGCCTTTTGTTGATTTTTTAAACTTTAATTTAATTAAAAATACTTAGTTTTTCTCGTCAAACTAAGCAAAAATGGATATATGCCTGCAAATAAAAGGTAGGTATTGAGGTCTAGCCAAATTTATAGTCGGTTCCACACAAGATTAGGCGTACGTTTTAAAAATTATCTTCGATAATAGCGGACAGATTGCAATTACAGCATTGATCAGATATATACTAGCAAGAAAAAATGCTCCGATGGAACAAAAAAAGGTAGAATATACTTGGAACAAAGAATTATCAAGGACGTAAAAGGAGGGGACTAGAAAAAGCTTCTATCTACAAATGTCACAATTCTATCTACAAATGTCACAAAATTTGCTAAAACTCAGAAATTTCCTAAACAAAGAAAAAATGAAAGTAAGTAAATCAACGAAAAAACCTACCTGTGCCTAAAACTGCAAGATCTGCTAAAAATCAGACTTTTTCTGAGCAACGCAAAAATTGAAGTATATTCTGCGGCCTGCAGAAGAAAGCAGCATCCTGTCGAACAAAGATAAAACATTGGGCTAGAGCAAAAGCAGATATCGCCATAGCTGAGCAGCGCCATGTTGCAATATTTTTCTGGGTCAAAAAATAGTAATTATGGTATGTTGGAAAAACGGCAATTTTCGACGTTTCTGATTGAACACTGGTGCATACCCCTAACCTCCTATGCCTAATGGTTATCAGTTTACATGGGCAGGAATGAAATCCTGGTGGTCTGGTGGGATTAAACGCCAGAAGAGTACTGAATGGACGCATGCATTATATAGAAATCACAGTCTTTCGTTGCGGTATCGCAAATAATCATAGGATAATAACTTTTTGTAATATTTATCTAGCCAAAATATCGAATAAATTAACGTTGCAAGTGATTAGCAAAAACGCAGATTTGAGATTTGTTTTATAAGCTTTATATTAAGCATTGGACACCATACCTAGACGTAGGGGTTTTGGGGAGTATGCACCCCAAGGCAAAATACCCAAATACCCAACAAGAAAACGCAAATACTCAACAATACCTCCAGAATTCAATTTTTTAAATCTTTCTGCTCTTTTCGGGTTTTTTGGTAGGTACCAATAGATAGAGCTCGACAAGAAACGTTCAAAAATGGTGTTTTCTTCGCCACAGCACTATTTCGAGGCCAATATTCCAATTTGAAAACCCCCTCGGAATTTTGGAACGGCCCACTGTGTGGTGGACAATATAAGAAGGTTCACCTATTTTTTCAGAGGCCGCAGAATATACTTCGATTTTTGCGTTGCTTAGAAAAAGTCTGATTTTTAGCAGATCTTGCAGTTTTAGGCACAGGTAGGTTTTTTCTTTGATTTACTTACTTTCATTTTTTCTTTGTTTAGGAAATTTCTGTGTTTTAGCAAATTTTGTGACATTTGTAGATAGAAGCTTTTTCTAGTCCCCTCCTTTTACGTCCTTGATAATTCTTTGGTCCAAGTATATTCTACCTTTTTTCGTTCCATCGGAGCATTTTTTCTTGCTAGTACCCAACTTTTTGTTAGCAAAAAATAGTAGTTATTCCTATCTTTGTCAGTGTTGTAGCGAATGTCATTCGGTACTGCTTCCATCTTAGCAATTTATACTTGCATTGTGTATGAATTATATTCCGACTCCGCGCATTTGCAATATTATTTAGGTGAAGTTCGAAGCAGCATTAGTTTCTGTGCTCAACACCCCATATAAGGCACTTTATTTTTATTCTATTGGACCTATCCTGACTTCTGAAAGGAGAATGTGGCGAACAAAACCTAAACAAAGACATATTTTCCATCATTCAGAACATTGTAAACTTTAAAAATCCGTACCGTATTCCATATTGAGTGTAAAGAAATTCGGTTCGGTACAGTTTGTAGCTTTCGAGTCGTAGTACGTTTCTATGTGCAAAAATTCTGTTGCAAAAATTATTTGATATGATTTACCAATCAAAATTGGGGAAAAAACGTGTTTTTTCGCCCATTTTTCACGTCTGATTTCGAACTTTACACCCCCATAAATAACTCAATATTACGTTTTTTTAAACGCGGTTTGCTGCGACGTGTAGCCCCTAGAAGCTGCTTGATTACTGTTATACTCATTTTAGCTCGACTCATGAGCGGAAAAAGCTTGCAGAGAAATTCTTAGTTAAAATCTGTTTTTTACACCATCGACTAGAGTGTAAACTTTAAACCCCAGGACCTAACTCTCTATTGAGCGTAGAAAAGTCCGCTTGTAAGCAGATTGTAGCCCTTGATCCGCTCTACATTTCTGTCCGAAAACATTTTAAAAAACTTATAACCGGAGTTAGTATCAGACATAAACAAGTTGAAAACTCGACCAAAATGTGCTTTTTCACCCCCAGATTTTCGCACTCTTTACACTCCCATTCAAGAACTAATGCGAATTTCAACAAACAAAAAAAATTTATTCGGAGCATCCCTTCCTCTACAAATCTGTGCCATTAATTTATTTGAGGAGTCAATACTGAGTTGTCCACATGCCGCCTAAAAAACCTCCCAAAATTTATCAAATGTTATAACGTTACACAAAAACTTTACACCTTCTTTACACAGCCAGTTTTGAGTTTCAAGAAAAACAAAATAACACGGGCAGCGAATTTTTTTATTATCTATCTTTTAAAAAAACCGCACCTTCTAGATATGTCTTGTTATAGCTGTAGGGGGGTGCACAGGTGTTAGGAGTACCCAAGTATATTATAGGTATGCGCTAACGCGCTACCTATGATATGTATTCATTACCTACAGTCTTTTCCATTCCAAATGGTGTATTTTCGATTTACGGCTTATTAATGTACATGATTACAATTAAGCTGCATATCTTTGTCGACTTCTGTGCACAGTCGTGTGATTACTGGTTCATTTTAAACCACTTTTTGCAGGCAATTTACATCAATTAAACGATTGCTCTCCATGTGCAAGATTTTGTGAAACATATTATAAACACGGCTAAGAAGGATTTGACTCTAATGCAACTCATTCAAGACAAACTTACATCTCTTCAATGATCTAAGGACACTTGAACATAATTTTTAAATCACTTTAGATTACTTTTGAGGGTAAACAAAACTCACTTAATTGATGTCTCATATATGAATCCTTGAAAATTTCTCGACTTTAGTTACAAAGTCTCTGCAAGCCTCTCGAATTAAGGTTAACACGTAATGTAAACTTTACACAAATACATAGCGTAAAGAATATTTTAGTCAGATTCGTAATTTCGATATTGCTCTGATATTACTTTCAACATTTATGGATAAATGAGTCTCCATAATGTTTTAAAGACAAATAAACATTAAGTTTAAACCACTTTGCAATACTGCTGAGTGTAAGCAAACGCGCCCAACTGACGTCCTATATTTCATTCCCTTTAAATTTTTAGATCTCAGAAAAAAATTTCGGTCTTTGCAATGCTCTAGAACAAAGGCTAACATGCAGTGTAAACTTTACACAACCGCCTAGTGTAAAGAGGATTTTATTCCGATTTGTAAATCTGATATTACTCGGATATTATTACCAACATTTATGAAAAAATTGCATGTCTACAATGGTCTGAGGACAAATAAACAATGAGTGTAAACTACCTTAGATCACTGTTGGATGTAAACAAACGCGCCTACGTGACGTCTCACATTTTATTCTTTGAAAATTTCTAGACTTCAGGAAAAAATTAGGTTTCTGGAATGCTCAAAAACGAAGGTAAATACAAATGTAGTGTAAACTTCATGTAAACACCTAGTGTAAAGAAGATTTTGGTCAGATTCGTAATTTTTATATTGTTCCGATATTACGATTGATATTTATGAAAAAAATTAAGTCTCCATAATGTTCTATGGGCAAACTAACAATAAGTGTAAACCACTTAACAACACTGTAGAGTGTAAACATATGCGCCAGACGGGCATATCAAATTTGGTTCCTGGTCCATTTCTAGACTTGATAATCGTGTCCTTGACTCATAACCGGAGAAGCAGGCAGGAAAAACAAGACAGAAACGCATTTTAAACACCAAATTTTTGACTTTACACTCGCTAAATATTAAAGTATAGACAATTTGCTTTGACATGCACCCGATATAAAGCACTTCATTTTTATTCTATTGGACTTATCCCGACTTCTAAACGGAGAAATTGGCGAACAAAAAACGCAACAAAAACGTATTTTCCATCATTTAGAACACTGTAAACTTTAAAATTCCGTACCGAACTCCCCATTGAGTTTAAAGAAATTCGGTTTGGTACAATTTGTAGCTTTTACATCGTAGTACATTCCTGAGTGCCAAAATTCTCTTGCAAAAATTATTTGGTATGATTTATTAATCAAATTCGGAAAAAACGTGTTTTTTCGCCCATTTTTTACTTCTGATTTCGAACTTTACACCCCCATAAATAATTCAATATTGCGTTTTTTAAATGCGGTTTGCTGCGATGTGTAGCCCCTGAGAGGCACTTTATTACTGCTGTATTCAATTTACCCTGACTCATAAGTGGAAAAATTTGGCAGAGAAATCTTAGTTGAAATCCGTTTTATACACTATCCACTAGAGTGTAAACTTTAAACCCCAGGATCTAACTCACCATATAGCGTAAAAGACTTTGCTTATATGCAGAATGTAGCCCTTGATCCGCTCTACATTTCTGTCGAAAAACATTTTGAAAAACTCATAATTGGAGTTAGTATCAGACATAAGCAGGTTGAAAACTCGACCAAAAAGTGCTTTTTCACCCCCAGATTTTCGCACTCTTTACGCTGCCATTTGAGAACTAAAGCGAATTTCAAAAAACAAAAAAATTGTGTTCTGTACAATTCAATCTCCTATAATCCTATGCTGTTTAATTGTTCGAGTCATCAATACTCAGTTGTCCACATGCCGCAGTAAAAAGGTCCCAAAAGTTGTCCTATGTTATAACGTTACACAAAAACTTTACACCTTCTTTACACAGTCAGTTTTGAGTTTCAAGAATAACAAAAAAACACTGGCAGCGAATTTTTTTATTATCTTTCTTTTAAAAAAACCGCACCTTCCAGAAGTGTCCCGTTATAGCTGCAGGGGGTGCACAGGTGTTAGGGGTACTCAAGTATATAATAGGTACGCGCTAACGCGTCACCTATGATAAGTACATAACTATCGTGATCTGTTGACTCGATAAAAATCTACTATATATTTGTGAAAGTTTGTTTGTATGTCCGGGGTTGGCTCCAGCCCCATAATACTTGGTGGGCTGACGTTTCGGCGCGAGCTCGACCTACCGGCTGGGGGTGTAGTAGCGATCTTGAAATTTTGACAAACGCACCCATTGGCCCTGGGCAGTGAGGGAGCGGGGCTTGGCCCTCGTGCTATAAGCCTCCATGATTTCGGGAGATGGCCGATTTTTTGCTATTTTTTCAAAACTTAGTTTATTCTGTTTGTATAGGGATACCACGGCCAAGAGGAGCATGCCTGGCGACACTATGTACATTGTTATATGTTATAGCATTGGTCGGCACTGTGAAATATCAAAATACGGGTTTAACCAAATAATGCTATAACATAGGCAATTTTATAAGATAGGCATGGTATGAGATACTATGTGCAACAAGATAGGCAATGCTATAAGATAGGACGTGATATAAGATACCCTGTGCTACAGGATAGGCAATACTATAAGATAGGACGTGATATAAGATACCCCGTTTTACAAGATAGGCAATGCTATAAGATAGAACGTTATAAAAGATACCCCGTGCTACAAGATAGGCAATGCTATAAGATAGGAAGTGATATAAGATACCCCGAGCTGCAAGATAGGCAATGTTATAAGATAGTATGGGATATAAGATACCCTGTGCTACGAGATGGGCAATGCTATAAGATAGGTGTGATATAGATACCCCGTCTGTGCCATAACATGCAGTGATATAAGATAGGAGATACCATCAGCTATAACATATGAGTGATATGAGTTATCAAGCGATATATAACACCCTTTGCTACAACAAACAAAAAATTTTTAAAACATCAAAAATATGGTTTGACCAAAAAAAATTTTCCAAAACATCCTAAAACATCAAAAATATGGTTTGACGAAAAAAATATTTCCAAAACATTTCAAAACATCAAAAATATGGGTTTGATTAAAAAAATTTTCCAAAACATCCTAAAACATCAAAAATATGGGTTTGATTAAAAAATTTTCCAAAACATCCTAAAACATCAAAAATATGGTTTGACGAAACATCAAAAATATGGGTTTTATTAAAAAAATTTCCAGAACATCCCAGAACATCAAAAATATGATTATGGCTAAACAATTTTCAAAACCATTCTGTAACGTCAAAAATGTGGATTTGATCAATAAAATGGTTGACAAAAGACATTTTAAAAAAATCCAAAAAATAAAATATGGTTTATACCAACAATTTTTTAGAAATATCCTAAAAACATCAAAAGTCTTGAAAAATAAAAAATACAAGAGACATATCAATTCCATATAGCTATCAGGCCTAAGTTCAGCTCGGGCAACGCCGAGCAGCTCATCTAGTTCTTAATATTTGTGCCCAAAACTTATGTGAAACAAGTGGACAGCGTTTCGGGACCCGTCAGTCATACATGAGCAACATGGCCGATATGGGGGTCAGTCATTCTTGAGGTCAGAAGTGGTATAAATAATAAAATATCATTCAAATTTAGTTTATAGTCAATTTCAAGCACTTTTGATGAAAATTTTTGATTTTCATTCATTTAAGCTTATGTATTTGTTTAGAAAATTTACCATTTTCCTAATAGGGATCTAATCCATACATGGGCAGCAACCAAATTCTGGGGTCTGATGGGCCAAATTGCTTAGAATAGCAGCAAAAATTCAATTTTGAGGGTTCGCCGGTTCACGGGGGGGTCAGTGACCCGTCCATGCGCATGTGTGGTCTAAATCATACACGAGCGGTAATCGAATTTTAGGTAGGTTCATAGCGAAAAAAGTGCAAAACAAATGATTCGGAGTATGCCAGTGCCGAATTCTGCTGGGGGAGGGTTCGGTTTCTGCAGGTCTAAGTCACATGCCCACGTGTCATCTAGACTCATACTATCCTACCTCAAGCCCACATGTTGTTATAGGTTTTGCATGCTTGTGTAGTCTGTATCAATAGGAGTGTATTTAATGGAAAGTTAGTAACGCGCATCACATTCTCGCATATCCAAAAGCAAAATTAGTTCAGAAACTTATTTAACAGCTCTTTTTATCGATTTAACTTTTCAAAGCAGGACAGCGAAATCTCACTTAATTGTGAATGTCTTTTATGCGTCCGATTGAAGCAGTTAAATGATGGAAATTCGCATAGAGTACTTTAAGACTTCAACGACTTTTCCCAAAAATATTTTAAAATTTGGAGCAAGTTACCTGATCATGCCATCGCTTCCCCTAACGTTGGTTTGTTCAAAAAGAGCTGCTAAACATTGATTATACAATTTTATTGTTGGGGCATACCTATAGTCTGATTCACATAACTTCGTGCATAAATTTTAAGAATTTTTATCGATAGTAAGCCGAAGGTTACGATAATTATATATCACATAAATGCTATAATCACAATCTGTCAGCTTATTGTCGAAGCTGTAGTGTTAAAATTTAATGAACGAACTTGTGTGAAACAGACTATGGTTTTATCACACTTCGTGATCTGTATACCCTTTGGTCCAGTCACTGTTTTATCATGTATCTGTATTTTACCAAATTTCGTTTATTTTTTTGAACAGTAAATATTTTCTTGTCTTATAAATAAACAGTCGGCAGCGGCAGCACACTGGGCGTGGGGATTTTGAGGGTATGCACCTCCCTAGAAACCAAAATATCCCCCAGAATTCAATTTTTAAAAATTTTTTCGTTTTTGGCAATTTTTTTATGCCAATGGATAGTGCTCAATGAGAAACGTTGAAAAATGGTGTTTTTGAGCCATACCACTATTTTTAAGGCCATATTTTGACCTTTGAAAAAATCTTGCACTCCCAGAACTTTGGTGCCGCCCACCTATGGTCGGCAGCAGCTTCATTTATTAGTAATTATTAGAATACGACTTAGACGATTTCCAAGCAATTGAATGTACGGAGAGTATAATTTACTGAGAACAATATGCACCATATTCACAGTCAGAATCGCATCGCAGTTGATGAATAAAACAAATAAATAATAGAATAACGGGACGTATTATTCCGCATTAAAAAATCGACTAGCATAGTGTAAGCTAATCGAATGAAATACTGATGAATTTCTAAACAGAAGTAGATTTTCAGAAATGGTAATAATGCTAGAACATTTTTTGTAACAAAATGCAAGCATCGCAATTTTTTGTACTTAAGTGAGCACAAATATATAAGGTAAGAATAGATGAAATGCAAAGTGAACCCCAACATGATTTATCGAGATTCGAAGTTTGACCCTAGAGAAGTTTCTTTTTATCACCGTCAAAAATATTGGCCGGCCAATAATTTTCATGCGAGATTTAGCTTTCTCCGATAAAAATTTTATCTTTCGTAACTTAAAAAAGCTTACGTCGTTTAGACATATTAATGTTGGCAACAATCGTGTCGGAACCTTTTTAAAAATTTTGGATGGCTAACTGAATTAAATTGCTGCTTTTTCTTTGTATTTATGCACCCGAGCAATAACGTATGTACGAGCATACATGTACAAATATAGATATTATTAAAGAATTTGGCGTCAAGCGCCTAAACTTTTTAAAATTCTCAATGCAGAACGAGAAGGATCACTGCATTTCTGCTGCACAAATTTTCACAAGAAACACTAAGTCTTTGTTGCCTTTAAAGTCGTTTAAGACCTAACTTGCAGGACGTCAGGACAGCTAATGAATGCTATATGAAGTACAATCCGGCTAAGTTTGATAAACTACGACACACTACGGCCGAAATACACATGAATCATTTATCTGGCCAAATGTGTTTGGCCAATATGGAAGTAACTGTTCCCACCATTGGGCAGCACAAAAATTCTGAGAGGAGGGTGCAATATTTAAAAGGTCAAAAAATGGTCTTAAGAATGGTTATATGGCGAAAAAACGCCATTTTTCAACGTTTCTCATTGAGCACTATCCATTGCCTAAAAATTGCGAAAAAGACAAAAAAGATTTCAAGAATAAAACTCCGGAAAGGGGTATTTGGTTTCTGGGGGAGGTATTCAATCTTCTAAGGGGGGGGTGCAGATCTCCAAACTCTTCCACTCACGCCCATGTGTGGTCCCCCCACCCGTCAGATCCGCCGATCAAAATGACTATCATTTTACTTAAGTATTTTAATCCAAAAAGTCAAGAAATTATGATACAAACGCTCGTTGGATGCGATTGGAATAAACAGCGCTACGTACTTTGACTTCACTGAAAAATAAATGACATTGTTAGCAGCTAAACAACGCTTGTGACATAATGATTCTCCGATTCGTTGCTGGAAGTCAATGAAAAGTTTGCCGAGTCACTCTTTTCCCTGTTATTGTCATATTTGAAGCTAAGTGTATTATTCTTGGCAAATGCTTGTGGAAGAGCTTTGCTGACACCTCTGTAAACAAGCCCGCTGCTAACTGGAGGTTTGGGCGGAGAAAATTCGCTTCCTCTCAATTGTTGCACAACTGAGGCCTTCAGCGTCGGTTGCTGGCTCGACGTTGACTTATTCTAGCAAAGTTGATACAAATGAAGTGGAGTGGAGTCACAGTTCAACAGGCATGCAATGGAGGGGTTGGGATCATAGGTGGGCAGCACTAAAATTCTAGAGGGTTGTAAAATTTCGCAAAGGTCAAAAAATGGTCTTAAAAGTGATAGTATGGCGAAGCAACACCATTTTCAACGTTTCACACCGAGCACTATTCATTGGCATCAAAAAATTGCGAAAAATACAACAAAAAAAATCAAAAATTGAATCTGGGGAGAGTATTTTGCTTTATAGGAAGGTACTCGGCCATTTGGGGGTGCATACCCCCCAAACTACCCCCTTCATCCACGCCCGCCCATGTGTGATTGGGATCTAGACAGTCAGAGGAACGAAAGGCTGTTTACGCTGTGAAGTAAGCCAAAATTAGAGCCCGAAATCGTCATTAATCAAAAGTTATCTGCTAATACTTGAAACCTAAAAACTATCACTCATGATAATTTTAGGTCATTTTAATGTCTCTCTATTTTAAAGGTCATTCTATCAAGAAAGCTCTCTGGTTGATTCCAGACCGATCAATACGTGCATCTAGTGGTCAGGAACATTTACAGCCATACTTGGGCAGCAAGAAAATTCTGGGGGTCTGGTAAGGTGAAATCGTCGAAAAATTTGCTAAATATAAAATTCTGGGCGTCTTCAATAATCTGCGGGGGTTTTTTTAACTTCTAGAAGGGGGTGCAAATCCAACCTCTTCATTCCCACGCCAACGTGTGTTTACAAGCATGGGAATCCTAGGAAGTCAGCCTCAAAAATTTTAATTAAATGCCCTTTTCGGGCTAAAAGGTGGTGGGTATACGCCAAAAACACTTGGATTTTAATCTTAAATTTAAACTTTTTAATAGAAGACAGAGATAAGATTTTGCTTAATTTTCAGGTTTTCGACGTTTCAGGACGATGCTCGTATGAAAAATTCGTAAGAATTTGACTAAACTTCGAGTAAATCGAATGGAATACAATCAAAAAATGAGTATATGGCGTAAAAGTGAGGTTTTACGCTTTAAGCACGCTTAAAACAGTACATTTTTCTTAGTTTTTTTATTCACAATTCTGGGCGATCGCAGCCACTTTATGGGATCAGTACAGTAGCCTTTAACATGTATATGGACATAGTTTCATGAAATTAGTGACACGAAATTGTTTCCTTTATGTATCACATTTCAGCAAGTTGAAACATCAAGCTATAAAAAACCTACGTTTTTGCGACCTTTTAAAGAAGATCCCCCATCGTTTTTCCGTGTAACTACATCCCAATTTCACGAAATACAATGGTTGAAACGATAATTTACAAAGTCGACGTTAAACTTTAATTATAGTTTAAACTGTTTACGTCAATAAATCATTCGTATTTTAAACGTGTGTCTATTATACTTGTAATGTATGACAAATGTGATTTCTGGAACTTGCTAGCCTATAGTACACGATAAATAATCTGCGGTTAAACATTTTAAATCTATGGCATCTTGCCAAATGGCCGCCTGGTCGAAAAGGACACATAGTGAATCTTAGTTTAAATGGTAAGGAGGATCGCTGGCGATGTCGGGCTCGTATATGCAGAATCATACCTTGAAAAATTGCATATGTAATAATTAGCATAATTTGAGATGTCGGCCGCTTGGCCAGCTGGTGAAAGCACCGAACTACAAATCTGAAGCTGCCGAGTTCGAATCCGACTGACTTCCAACAGTTTATTCGAAGTGACGTTAAAAAACGGTGTAGTGATCTTCTAGAGAAGATCCCATTTTTGGGGTCACACTATAAGATATTCAACTTTCTCACAAGAAGAATAAGACCGAAGAATCTGAACATTATTAATAATACTTATTGGACATTTAACTGTTAAAAATTAAGCCTACATTATTAATTTCAGATTATTTTATCAAATACTCATTGGACATTTAACTTTTAAAAACCAAGCCTACATTATTAATTCAGATGATTTAATCGCTAAAGTTTTTGAAATCATAAAACTAAATACTAAAAAAGATAATTTTTCTTCTCAGCTCTGTAGAATCAAAATGCGCAAATTTTCATGCAGAATAGGCAGAGTACAAAAACGAGAAATATCAGATTTTTTCAGAAATAGAAAGACTCTTCTCATTACAATCTTCATAGAATCCAGCGAGCCCCTTTATCAAGACAATTTTAGACTAGTATTTCACTCTTATAGCCTTATGATTTATTAATCTTATCAATAATTTAATCATAATCATTCATAACATTGATCATACAGGTACCCAGATAATATCACGTACTTTAACACTTTTAAAACTGATATTTCCGTAAATGCTTATGCTCATGCAAATTTAGCAAGTGGGAATCTGTGACTGCGTGGTTGATCAGTCAAAGTCATAAGATAATAATGGTCGGTAAATTCCTAATCTTCTTCAAATTTTCCTCATCTCTTGAATATGTTTTCGGGTAAAGAACCGTGCTAGACTGGATCAAGACTATTAACCCCCCGTTTAACGTGCCCTATGCCGGAGGCATAACGAATCACTCTATTGGCATTCTTTTCTGTTCTACCTTATCCATGTGCCCAAAACTTTGTGTAGCCTCGTTTAGGCTTCAGTTACATCATTTTTAATGAGGTAGCTCGATGAAAAATTATAGAGTAGCAAGAAATAAGCATTCTTTGGCCTATTTAGAGTGACAGGCCCGTAGCCAGGGGGATTGGCAGGGGAGCCTTCCCCCCCCGAATAGGAAAAATTTTTTGTTTCTCCCAAGAGTGCCACAAAGGGTAAATGGAAAATTAGCGAAGTTCGTCTGAAACACCGCCAAAACAGGTTTTTTGCGTTCTTTTGAGCTAGTAAACAAAAAATTTCCGGATTTATTGTTTATGTATAGTTTTGTCTTCTAAACCGCTGAAAATAGCTCAAATTTGAATTAGACATAGAGAGCATGTTAATTTTTTCCGACGCTATGCGCTGGACCCTTTGTCCAGCTATAGTTTTTGCCTCCTCACTCAAAACAGCTCAAATTTGAGTTATGCCATAGGAAAGATGAAATTATTCCGGCGCTTCGCGCCGTATTTATTGTTTATATATGTTTTTGTCTTCTAGCCCGCTCAAAACCGCTCAAATTTGAATTTGACATGCAGAATATGTCAAATTACTTCGGCGCTTGGCATCGAATTAAGTACAAAGGCAAGAGATGAGAAATAATTTGTCGATTAAGTGATGAGAAATCAGCTTTTGAGAATTTCTTGAAATTTTTCTGCACCATCGTATAGAGCTCGCCGAGATACGCTCAAAACTGCCTTTATTTTCGCCTATCTCCTAATGGTTTCGAGATGTCTGGCCTCAAAAATTTTCGCCTCCCTCCAAAATAAAATCCTGGCTACGGACCTGTACAGTGATATCACAAAAACTCAAGATGGGTAAGATGAAGTTCTAATAAAAAAATTTAGTGGTTTATTCCTTTCCAACTTCCCCTGGTTGTGTTTAACACAACAGAAATCTACTTTTTCTTGTTTTTTGCATGGATTTCCACCAGGTGCCTATTGTTATGCAATGTGATAGTTTTTTAATTGTACCTCTTTTAAAAATAATTTCCATAGAAAATAACATACATATTTAGAAGGAACATAAAAAATTGAACTGAATGTAAGTAATAGCTGTCAGTGAATGTTAAGGAGGTGTACCTTAATATGCACTAGGAGTGTATGTCATGATGATGCACTTCGACTGCAAAAACATGATGGTAAACGGAGGGTTAAAGTTCACACGGTAATTAACTGAAGTTGAATCAAAAGTAAATCATGTAAAGGTGACTGAATCACTCGTCGACTTGCTTATTAAATCACTTGCAATCTAATGTCGTCAATTTCGTAGATTATATTTTTATGTTTTAGTCTTCATGCAAGCTGCTATCACGCTTCTTATATCAGTTTAAATTGCATTGGCAATCAGAGGATGCTTCAAAATATCTGTGGAGTAAGTGAACCTACTTATACTTCGCCAAAACAGTTGTAAAAACGTCGGAAATCCGTTTTTATGCACAAAAATAGCGTTTTTCAACCTCTGTCCGTGCCTAGATACATAGGTTGGCGGCACCAAAGTTCTGGGGGGCAAGATTTTTTCAGAAGTCAAAAAATGGCCTCAAAAATGGTGGTATAGCAATAAAACACAATTTTTCGAATTTTCTCAATGAGCACTATCCATTGGCATCAAAAGATTGCAAGAAAAAAAAGATTTCAAAAATTGTATGCTGGGCATATTTAGGTTTCTGGGGGAGTATTTTGGTTTCTGGGGGGTGCATACCCATAAACCCCTCACGCCCAGGTATGCCTAGCACTCGTAAGAAAAATTAAAATTTTCGAACTGCTAAAAATTCTTTATGAAAAACGTAAAAGCCTTGTCTAATTTTGTTGCGTAATGTTTAAAGGTAAAACAATGCGTGAAGTGCCGAAAGATTTGGAAAAGGAAGAATGACTGAAAATAACTAAAATTACTATTGCATATCCAAAAAAATCGTATTTATGGCATAGCAGCCAGAGAAATTAACGACTATTCGACATGATAACCGAAAACAGTACACACGAAGCATTATTTAATTATATCGTCAAGAATGCTGAGTTTTTAGGGGAGAACAAGATTTAATGAAACGAAGTGATAACTAAAGAAAATTTACAAGGCATTAAGCTCATCTGCAAGGTGTAATACCATGTTGGGATATTGACGAAGTTAAAGAAAGGTTACAAATTTTTTAACGATTTATAAATGAAATCTACCAACTTTCATTGATTCCTGAAAGCCATATTTTTGCATCAGGAGGAACCGGTTGCAGATAGCTCTTAGGAGTTTTAGGAGCAAGGAGTTAAGAGTAAATCGGGTGTAGATATTAGGAGTAACTCACTCCTAAGCTAGCAGTGTAGGAGTAGAGTCGGAGTAAGCCCTAGGAGTAAAAACCGGTTATCTAGGAGTAAAAGTAAAATAGGAATACAGAGTTCAAGGAGTAAAATTTTAAGAATAAGTTTACTCCTAGGTGTCGCGTACAATTTGCGAGGATGCTTTTGGTTCTACTAAAAGTCATTTGTCTTGCAAATTTCAAGCATGGAAAGCCTTTATTTATTTAAGCCCCGGTTCAATTTCAATATCGAGACGACAGACCAAACTGAACGACCGATTGATCGAATCGTGTACTAACCTGGATTTTTTATTCAGGAGCACAACGTCGATTGCTCCTTAATTTACTCCTAGAAGTTATTCATAATCTAGGAGCAATATCTGCAACCCATTTTAGGGAACTCCTACCCTGCGTTTTTAGGAGGTACAACAATGGTTTTGTGACTAATCTAACAAAGTACAAGAAACCAGACTTTGAGACCTATCTTATTAAAAAGAGCATAAAATTCACTGTCTATTTAGAGAAAAATTTTCGAAAGATATTAAAAGCACAAAGAATTATGGATAAAAACGTCCAAAAGTACAGTAATTTTCCAATACGGCTGCCCACATGGCTGAAAATGAAAAACGTGAATTATTGATCAAATTAGGCAAGTGGGTAATCTTTCGAGAGCTAACTTCACACTCTTTTCAAATTGAGCTCAAACATTCAATAATATACAACCTGTGGCGCATAATAATCATAGCTTATGGGGGCAGCCATATCGGAAAAAATTTAAAACGCTTTTGTAGAGTGAACGGCGGGCTTAGGAGAATAACCAGAAAATGAGCATTTTAGAGGATGCTAAAACGCAACTATTTTGCCAGTTTTCAGTGTAATGTCACAAACTAGTAAAAAATGCGGCCATTTTGAAATTTAAGCCATTTTTGCTATGTGGTTTACTGTAGTTACAGCAAATTGAAATTTTTTTGGCAAAATAATTTAATTTTTTTGCTTTGTATCTAGAAAACTTTACTTTTTGGAATCGATTTGGTGGTTCTTTAGATTAACTCAAAAAACTATATCTTACACTTTAGCTTCATTAGTGGTATTGTGTATTTCAGACTCCTAGCTATTGAACTCCTAGACATCTGCAACAGGGTCAATGACAGGAAAGACTTGTATGGCTCTTCTATGGATTTCTGAAGAAACACGTTGGCGACTCCAGCATCGATTATCCATTTTTAGCGAAAATTGTTAAAAAATGAAATTTCGCGCGAATTCTCGAATAGATTTGTATATTGCTTCAAGTTCAAGAATATAAAAAATCTGCCCGCAATCCCATCAATTTCCACCATTTTTCACTCAAATTTCACAAGTTTTCTCGTCCTAATTACTAAATCAGCATAAATATTTTTCATTTTAGACAGTTCGAGGAAAACTTGGGGTAAGTACCTATCGCTTCCTTTAAACTAATCTACTTTGCCATTATTCGTGGCGAGATCACCTGCCAAGATGCTAGCCGATCTCGCTGATCGGATTTTTGCTCTCCTCTCGCCGCATTAGACGACGGACGGTCAGCCCCCGTTGACGCGAATGACGGAGTCGGTGTGTTTTTGAGGGCGGGCGGACTGCTTTCGACCAGGGTCACTGAAGAATCGTAGGCGTATTGTCGTTTAGCGCGGGTGATCGTTGCCGTCGTTTCTTCGTCGCCGGCGTCCGACAGTGAAGACACCTTGGACGACGACGACGCTGGATTACTGTACGAAGTCAACGTGGGCGATTTGATTAGTGGCGATGCGGCGGTTGGCCCAGAGCCAGTAAAATGGCGCCTCTGCTGCGGGTCGTTGGAAGTTGGCGATGGCGAATAGGCGGCGGCTAGTTGCTGACTCTGAATCGACGAATACGAAGGATGACGGTCTGCTTGACTCGGTCGCTGCTGTTGGTGGAACGCCGGCAATTCTGCGTTTTGTTGACCTACAATTTAAGCATCATTACGCGCACTCACATTTTAGTACGTGGTCGATGCCGTGATTTTTTATCATTCTACATGGTGGTTCTAAAAAGATTACCAAAGGTTTTGATCGTAACTGCGATTGGATCGTTTGAGCAATTTACCCACCACCGTTTTTGAAAGACGAAATAAAGATACAGTAATGAAATTTCAGGTAATAATGTTAACAACCTCTATTGACTTCTGCACAAAAAATTAGCAAAATACGATGTGAACTAATGTTTACACTGAGTTTTAATTATAGTTTACAACACGTTTTATATTGACTGGACTGAATTTATGGCTTCGTAAAACAGTTATGCGATTTCTAGAATTAGATAGAATTTCACTGGATAAGTCATCGGCTGCAAAATTTCTACAAGATCGCGAAATACTTTCTAATGGTCGATTTTGTCGTGATGGCCTTGAAATGAGCATTAGTTAAACTGATAAAGAAGATCGTAACAAAAACTAGAATTGTTTGTTTGAATAGATAATGAAAGATATTCCTTTATCATGCCCGCACCGTATATTCGCGAATTTAATAATGTGATCATAATATTATATAATTTATTTATACTCAATAAATAGAGCTTAAAAAGTTATGCGTGTACATAAAATTTCAATTTTGTTAAATGTTTATAACCCAAGAAAAACGGTGGACATTTTTTCTTTTGAACAAGTTTTTATGTCTATTTAGTCTCGAACTTTACACTGTCAGATGTGCAGTTTACGACAAAACTCAATTATTTTGCAAATTTACAGACAAAACGTTATAAGCTAGTTGCATGTGAAGTTTCGTTACTGCAGCTATTCTGGATCGGCTAAAAAACGGTGGCGGGGAAATTGTTCAAAAGATCCCTGCGATTGTGCTAGACATATCGCTATTATAAGAGTTTTTTGAAACAGCGAATATCGAGCAACAAAATTATAAAGTTTGATTAAGTTGCCTTTGTTATTGCCTTTTTGGTTTACACTTTTGTAAACATCGCTTTTTGGTAAGTTACAACATGAAAAATTGGTAACTAGTGACGTTAATTACTTAATCTCTGCTCAAAAGATCAGTCTATATTTTTCTGCTAAAATAGTCGCAATGGCGTCTTTACTTCTTTCTTTGATTTTCTCATATTTAGAATTGTAGAATTATAACTTTCATTGTTCGCTTTATTTTAGTTTTATGAGTTTTTATCGCGCTACATCTTTATTACGTGCTTTATTCAAGAAAAGTATGGTTTACAAAAGTTCAATGTAAAAGAACAAATTCTAACAATATAACACAATTGAATTTGTGGTCCTGCAGCCAAAGGTTTTTTTATCAATTGATATGTAACGCAGTTCTCTATGTCAGACAAAACAAATTTGTTAGGAACAGTTTATGCTTTTTTGGGCTAAGTGACAACCAAAAAAGAAATATTCAATGAAACTACAATTTTTTGTCATATATCTGCTCGTGAAAAACGATATTATTTGGCGATATCTCTAAGACAGCCATTGTTATAATCAAATATTTTGTAAATTTTTCTAAGTAAAAATGCTATATAGCAATTACTAAAATAACGAGATTAATAGTAATAATAACAATATTAATATTAAAATTAATAATAATAGTAATAATATCAATAATGACATTAATAAACATATCAGTGATGAAAATAATAATATTAGTAATATAAATATTATTAATAAAAATAATAAGAATAGAAATAATATTAGTGGTAGTAATAATAATGATGATAATAATAATAATAATAATAATAATAATAATAATAATAATAATAATAATAATATGAATAATAATAATGATAATAATCATAATGAATTCATATTAATAAAAATAAACATAAGAAAGTCTTGCAATCTATTCCGAAAAAGTAAAGCAATAGATTTGAATGTTTAAGGATTAATCATATTAAGAGCAGTAATGATGTGCAGAGAGAGAGAGAGTCAACGTACAAAGGAATACACAATAAAGAACGAAATTCTCGCAAGACTCAATTTTTATATTATAAATCATCTCAAACACTTTTTGTGATAGAAAAACCATATTTTCCAATATCTCGAAGATCCAAAAAATCTTATCGATAATTTGAGATATAATTGCTTTCTCAAATTTCCAGTTCAAAGCCGACATGCACATTCTTGAAAAAAAAGTTCCGTGCTTTTCTCCGAGTCTAAAATTATGATCTCATGACTTCGTGCGAAAATACATATGTGGAATTTTTCAATGAATACGTCCCGATGTAAGAGATAACTGAGCTTCAAAACTCGACACGTAGATACTAGACCGAAAATTCAGGATCTAAGAATCATGTTATCATGCAATTACAATTTCGTACATCAATTTTTAAATATTAAATTTATAATATAAAAAGGTCATTAATATATTGTAATGTTAGGCAGACGTAAGCTGTATTTGTTGGGTATCGGTTAGCAAAAACTGAAACCGTTCAATACAAGCAAAGCCAACTAAGCAGTTAAATTCAAACTACATGATGCTAGAGAAAAGAAAACATGTAAGTACTAAATCATAAGAAAATCATAAGAAAAACAAAATTTTTTCCATCCTTTTTGGTGATTTATGAGAATGATTCACGACGTTTTCACTCGAAATCAGTACAGCAGCGCTTTTTGAGTCAATCAAGAGAGCTGCCAAGATTCAGAAATCAAGATATAGCTCATTGGAAAGAGCACGACATTTTCAATCTGTATAGTTAAAAAATTTTGAAATACAATAAAAACTCAGAAAATAATAGCTAAAAACTTCAAAAGTTACAGCATGACAGCCTCACACAGTTTGTTTTTCAGAAATTGTCGATTTTTTCGTGAATCTTAAGAACCACCAAACCGATTTTCAAAAAGTAAGGTATTTTGAGTACAAAAAATTGAAGCAAACTATTTTTTGGAAAACTTTCAATTTTTTATAGCCACAGTGAATCACAGCAAAAGCAGGTGAAAGTACAACATAGCCGCATTTTTTACCAGTCTGTATTATAATGAAAACTGGCAAAATAGTTGCATTTTAGCATCCTCTAAAAGGCGCATTTTGTCGGATTTTCTTTTAAACTCGTCGTTCTCTCTATTGACGCATTTTAAATTTTTCCAATATGGCTGCTCCCATTAATTGTGCTTACTGTATGCTGTAGATTGCATATTTTTAATGTTTAAGCACATTCTAGAATCCCCGAAAAAGCGCTTTTAGATGATTACCTACTTATTTGATTCAGTAAAGAATCAAATAACTTTAACTTTTGACGTTTTCAGCTATTATTTTGTGACTTCTTAAGATACTTCGAAATTTTTCTCAGTAAATAGCTAGAGGATTTTGTGCTCTTACAAATGAGCCATGTCTTGATTTCTAAATCTTCTTAGTTCTCCTGATTACTTTAAAAAATGCGATGTCGTATCAGAAACTAGCTTATCAGCGATCGCCATTTCTAGAAGACGGAGTTGGAGAAGCATTGAAAACAAACCTGCTTACGAATCCAGAATGTTCATAGAGGGCTACCCTAATTTTTCTCCAAACAGTCAAATATAGATTCACAATTCCACTATTTACGTAATAACGTTATTTCTTTTTGCATGGTCTACTTTAATTCAAGATTTCTGGTGGATTTTAGCAAAAATTTTCGAACCAAAATTATATGAAAAACTGGTGCTTAAAACAACGTTTAACATACAACAATAAATAGTTTCAGATTATTTTTAAGGGCCTTTATTGATTAAATTCTTGATTTTCGTCAATGCTCCGCCTTCATTCTGCCTTCAGAAGCTATACCGTTTTTTCCACTCTGGGGCTTAAGACACTCTCAACAAACCCCCATAGTGAACTAAATACATGGCATAGGCGCTCTAAAGGGGTAAGCAAGAGAGGTTTTTTAGTAAAAAATTGGTATGAATAAAAAAGTGGCTAAGATGGCGTTAAAATTATGTTCACTTAAAGTTTCTAGTCAATTTCAAGCACTTTTGCAGGAAATTTTGTATTTTAATTTATTTTTCGCTTGCAATTTACTTTATGTTAAAAATCTTTATTTTTTTCATTCCGGGGTTCAGAACCATCCAAACCTCCCCTCTTGCATGCTTGAAAGACCATGCAGAGCAGGGCCGGTCTTAGGGGTCAGCCGGTCTGATGGAGGTTAGCCAAAAAAAGCTTTTTCGTGCCAAAATGGCATAAAAATGATGCGAAAAGGCCGTAAAAACTATGAGAATTCACATTTTTTGGTCAATTTTAACACCTTGTGACAAATTTCCCATTTTCATTCATTTTGGACCTCATTTTGCCTTTATTTCCTCCAGAGAATTTCCCATGCTTCCAATATGTTCACATGCGCTCAAGTCTGCTAGTGAGTGATCAGGATTAGGATGGAAGGCCGGCCTCAAGTGAGCGGAAAACGTAATTTTCTATGGGAAAAAACATAAGTGAGGCAAAAGGCTAATAAAACTTAAAGCACTTTGCAAAAATACTCAGAATCGACCATTAACTGCGAATTACAGTACTTCTTACCATACATTTTCTTAAGGGGGTATGGTTGTATTGACCCTCCGCAGAATGGCTGCTGTGTTGAACCCCCGCAAAATAGCTGCGACCTCATCAGAATTGTTCATTTTCCAAAGAATTGTAAAAAGTGTGATTTTTATAGCGTTTTTAGCTCATTTTTGGCTCAAAAGTCTCAAATTCTCGGATACACACATTTTTTGACTATATTGTGTTCAATTTCCTCGATTTTTTTCAAATTTTTTATTCTTTTTATGTTCTAGAAAGAACGAGCATTGTCCTAAATGTCTAAAAACAGTGTTTTTGACGTGTAACCAACGTTTTTAGCCCAAAAGAGGCGCGTTAACCCGCCATAATTCCCATGCTGTACATGCAAACAAGACAGAAACATCTTTAAGACACCTTAATTTTCGATTTTACACCTCCTGGAAAATCTAAATATTGATGCAAATAAACACAGTTTGCTGTGATGTGTACCCCTTAGGAATTGATTATTTTGTTCTATTCGACATATCCCGACTTCTGAACGGAGAAAGTGGCGAACAAAAACAGGGACAAAAACATATCTTTCCACTATTCACCAGATTGTTAACTTTAAAAATATAGACCTGACTCCCCATTGAGTGTAATGAAATTTGATTTGAGTTAGTTTGTAGCTTTTGAACGGTAGTAACTTTGAGTGTGGAAAACTTCTGATACGCGAAATATTTGAGATATTGACCAATCAAAAAATGTGAAACGAAACGTGTTTTTTCGCCCAATGTTACACACACCCTTGATTTCGAAATTTACACTTCCATAAGTTACTCAATATTGATTTTTTAAACGCGGTGTGCTGCGACGTCTAGCCATTGGAACGAACTTTATTTTTATTCTATTCAATCTGTCCGGACTTATAATCGGAGAAGTTGACGGAGAAATCTCAGACAAAACCTATTTTTACACTATCAACTGGATTGTAAAGTTTAAACCCCTATATTATCTAACTCCGTATTGAGTGTAAAAAAGTTTGCTGATAAGTCGAAAGTAGCCCTTGAGTCGTAGTACATTTTTGTTAGAATAAATTTCTTATAACTCATACCTGCAGTTGTTGGCAGACAAGAAACGGGCCAAAATGTGTTTTTTCACCCTCAGATTCTTTACACTCTCTACACTGTCACTCCAAGAATAAGTAAATTTTCAAAAAAATAAAAAATATTTTATTGAGCTTACTCATTTGTCTACAATTCAAAAAAACCAGACTAAACAGAAACTGAGTTAGAAAAGTCGTGAGACTGACCAATATTTACAAAACTATGTTATAACGTTACAGTAAAACTCAACATGCTCTTTACACACCAGGTAAAAGTAAAAAAATAAAAAAATGGCTAAATCGGATTTTTAATCATCTCTCTTTTAAAAAACCGCACAATACAGAAGTGTCGCAGTGTTGCTCTAGGGGGTAGACATCACACATGGGCGTGGGGGTTGGGGGGGGGTGTGTGCACCTCCCTCAGAAGTTGAAACACCTCCCCCCAAGAAATCAAAATACCCCCCCAGAAAAAATATTTTTTGCTTTTTTAGCAATTTTGGGATGCCACTGGATAGTGCTCGATGAGAAACGTCGAAAATGGTGTTTTTTCGCCATACGACTACTTTTAAGACCATTTTTTGACCTTTGCAAATTTTTTCACCCCCCCCCCAAATTTTTTCACCCACTCCCAGAATTTCGGTGCTGCCCACCTATGGTAGACATATCTTTGGGTACCTAAGTATATTATAGGTACGCGCTATCTATGTTTCAGAGAAGTGGGATAACAAATATTCAAAGGTGAAAAACTGACCAAAAAATTCGTGGTAGAGTGGAATAATGTCATTTACGACGCTTTTAATCGAAGTTTGTGCATGAGCATAAAAAATCAAGAAAAAAACCGACAAAATTTCTAATGCACCCATGACTAAACAGAATTACGCACGACTGACAGACCGAGAACAGAAATGGATAAAAACGAATCAATAGCAATATGGGATCAAAATGGAAGGCATTAACTGAGCCGGTATGTGCTTTCCTTGAAAACAGTGAATCGAAAGATAATTTTTTTAAATTCTAAGATACAGCAAGATGTACATTTTTATTAAAATGCATAAGTTTTTACTGAACATGAGTCGAAAATATTGTTTTTATATATTTTTGTTTTTACATATTGAACATGATCAATTCTCAAATCTACTCGTTAATACGCTTAATTTGGGTTTTATTGTCGAATATCGAATAAATACAGATCACAAATGTAATTTTTCTGCTTTTCAAATTTTTGAAAAATTTTTGTAAAAACCATTTAAAACTGAGATGATATGTAAATTTGGACTACAAAAGTTTTCAGAATCAAAAACTGTGAGACATCTACAAAACTACTATGATTCTACCTTCTGAAACTAAAAACAACTGTTGAAAATTCAATTTGATTTAGAGCATCATACTTGTGAACATCTTGCCGCTATATGGTCTCTCAAGCGATGCCGCCGCAGCATCAGCCGTCCACAAAGTTTGGGGTTTAGTTGTGGCGTGTAAATTAGACACGTTGGCGTAGCTACTGCCACGACTAGCGCATTGAGTGCCATCATCTTGCAAGCACCCTTGTCGCTGATAGCTAAGCGTCTGAACATTGGTGGGGAAAAGGCCGACGGTTCGGCTAGGACTCTGACGCTTATGCACCGAAGCATAGGCAAGTGGATCGGGATGCCGAGCTAGCATCGGTTTGTAATTTATATGCTTACCGTATGAGTCCCTAGCATCATCCGACGAATGATGTCTTAGGTTTCTGGGCATTGTGCCGAATGTGGTTATGGTGTCCTCGGAATGGTCGGGCACAACGACCTCATTGAATCTTACATACGTTCCAGAAGATGCGGCATCACACGCAGATGACTGGCGGGCGCAAACTGTCGTCTGAGTATTTGAAGTGAGCCGATGAGATGGATAGCGAACAACGGCCTTTGGAGATGCAATAGATTCGGGATTCTTGTAATAGGCATTTTCGATGGATGGTTGTTGCGACTTTTTGATCAAAGGCGTGGTAGGCGTCTGCGGGCTTTGGTCTCCGCCGATGGGAGACAACAAGTAGTTGGTTTCGTGGCTATTTAATAGCGACTGTCTTCGTTTTTGACCCGGGCCGATACTACCACTAGCTCCATTGTGCGGCTTCAACCAGTAGATGTCATCCTCTCGTCTTCCCATGCTGCATTTCTCAGCAAGTCGCAACAATGCCGCTTTCTTGAGCTCTTCGTCTGTTGCATAGATTTCATCCCCGCACATTAAAAAGAGACCTCCGTTTTCGGAAAGAGATGAACTTTTGACATTGTCATTGCCGGCGTCAGTCGCGCGGAGACCCTCCATGCGAGACAGTTCGCCCACGGTATGCCGAGTTTTAAAGTCCCAATCGCGCAATAAGGTGAGCACGAGCCAGAGCAGGATCCAGCAAAATAAGTAGATCACGTCGCCTACCACGCAAGCGACGATCAGCGCTCTGACAGAATGCTGATACAATATCATCTCGTCGTACAGCAAGGGCGATTTGCCCGCTACGAGCAGAACCAGCATCACAATGGCCGAAATATGTGGCGCGTATCCTTCACAATGGATCGTGTAAGTCTTTTGACTTCTCAATCTCGATCGGCTATTGTGGATCCAGAGGCCGATGCAAAATTTGCAGTATCCATAGCCATACACTATAGCAGACGCTAGGAAGGTTAAACTTAGCGTGAGGACGTAAATGACGATGAGCCATTTGTCGTCAAGCAAAAACGTTGGCTTCGAATCCTGATTTTGGTGGCTGGCGCTGTTCTTCGTCGAAGAAGCCAGAAGCTTAAATTCCGCCGCCCATTGTCCAAAATCGAAGTAATGCGCCCGGTACAATAGTTTGAAGGCGATGTAAGCTAGAATTGATGCCAAAGCATTAACCAACAAGTGAAGACTGAACAAGAAACCGAACCATTTGTTGCAGCGCCAAAAAGTCGAAGAGTAGACGGCGGCGAAAATGAGTAAAGCGAACACATAGTTAACGAATTCGATTGATAGGCCAAAAGCGTTCGAGTACAGTACCACGGCTATTTGCTTCGGATGGCGATGAACCGCAGATTGCGTGACCTCCGCTGAACGCGATGACGTCATCGCGTGAATGTGCCCGGGAAAAATATTTATATGGCTGGAATGATTGATATGATGCCGAGGATAAGCAGCTGGTTGGTATGCGATTGAACTATCACTGGAGTGAAAAATAAAATCCAACTCGGTGCTCCACAGATGGTTTTCTAATTAAAATAAACTGATAAAAACATTAGATAATTTTTGGAAGCGATATTATAGTAAAAATGGGCTGTGGAACTTATCAGAAAAATCGAAGATTGAATTGGAGCTCGTCTGCAACTTAGACCTACTCATGACGGATAATGTCGATAAACTTTCATAAATTATTTCCATTTTTTCATTTTCTCTGAGAAAAAGTCGATCGAATTCTGTGCTACAACTCGCCTAATCTAAATCTTCTGTCAATTCGCAAAAATAAATATAAGAGCCGAGCATTCCTTATAAAAATTTCAATTAAATCTTTGCTAATACTAAGATTCTCATGTCTCTGTCTGCAGATTAAAATTTTAATAAGTTCCATATTTTAGGAGATCATTAAAATGAAGATCACTGTAATATAAGTCAAATTCTAATAAGAGCGCAACAAATTAAAAAGTGCCTTCTTGAGCGCGGGCATGTGCGCAAGTAGCTGAGGGCACCAGCCCCCCCCCCCCCCCCATTTCGGAAATATGAGTATTTTCACAATCAAGAATAAAAATTTTTCAAAGACTACCAAATTAGATTAGATTAAATTTTAGCACATTTGAACTAATAAACCGCAAAATTTTCATGGGCTTAGCACCACACTTTCTGTTTCCCTATTTCCGAGTTTCAATAGACCTTAGTTTGAATAAGATATGGTAGAAATGTCCATATATGATTTTGGGGGTTTGAGAGTTTCAACCCCCCCATAGAAAAGTTCTCACCTTCCTCCTCAACCCCCCCCCAGAATTCGCCTTTTCCAAAACTTTCCAAAAAATTCGTAGAAAAGGTGCTGATTTATGCGTTCGTAGTCTTTATGTTCAAAAGTGTCATATTTTCGGCGCTTCGCGCTATATACTAATGCTCTAGCTATATTTTGCTCAATTTGTTCGACTTTCTGATTTTTTCGATATTTTTTCATGTTTTTATCCTTTAGAAAATAAAGCATCGTCAGATACGCAGAATAACGCGCTTCTTAACATGTATCCACCATTTTTGAGCCCTAAAAAGCTATTTTAAAATTTCACTGCCTCCCAGAATTCCTATGCCGTGCATGGCTTAACATTTCACTCGTGCGGCTGTTTTAAACGACATGATTTCTTTGATGAAGATAAAGCGAACTTTTTATATTTTTTCTTTGTGCGTATTCTCGTCAAAAAATGCTGAAAAATACGGTTATTTTTGTCATGTCCTACTAATTGTTAATTATTTTTACTCCAAACGCATCCAATCAGAAATCAGAAGACCAGCTGTGTACCACCAACATGCAAAATGATTTTCACATTGATTTCAGATAGTTCCTTCAACCATAGCTAATGCATTTAAATTTATTGTATTCTATAATTATAAACATTTTGGTAAACATTATGCTGCACATCACACACATGTATCTTGCAAATGTTACAGGAGAAGATAATGCTTTCGATGACCCTGAACGTTTGTTAAAACAGCGCGATCGATCAGTTAATTCGATTTTTCCTTTTTAGACTCAAAACACCATTTCAATCTTTTAACTGCAAAGCAGAAGATCAATCGATTCTTTTATAAAACGTGAAAACGTGACGTGTCTTACGGATGCAAAAAGTTAAGTCGAGTCGTTTTTGATAATAAGAAGCAAGCGAGTTAGGATAATTGAACAAGACTGGAATTTCATTAATTAGGAAGTGAAAATATGAGAATCGGAGATAAGCATCAGCTGTTTGTGAATCGGTTTAGGAAAGTCAAAATGCAATATGCACAATTACATAAAAAGTGGAATGCGAAAGGGAAGTAAAAAGACTGCAGACCACACATGGGTGTGGGGATCTGGGAGGGTATACACCAGACGTGTTCTTGGGGGGGTTTGACCCACGCCAGAATGGTTACTGACCCCTCACAAAATGGCTGCGCGCCCCCAGAATTTTCGAGTTTTTGTGAAAGTTGATAAAAGTTGCAAAAAGTGTGCCATTTTAATCGTTTTTAGCTCATTTTGGGCTCAAAAATTTCAAATTTTCGGCGCTTCGCGCCATATACATAGTTTTTGACTACATTTTGTTCAATTATCTCATTTTTTCAAATGTTTCACGTTTTTATAACCTAGAAATGACGAGCATTGTCTGAAACGTCAAAAAACAGTGTTTTTGACGTGTAACCTTCGTTTTTTAGCCCAAAAAAGGCACTTTTTAAAATTTTTTTCGGGCGTTACCCCCCCCAGAATTCCCATGCTGTTGTACCTGTATGATACACACCCCCCGCAGAAGTTGGAAACCCCCGCAGATTACCAGATTACTGTAGACCCCCGAATTCTATTTTTAGTAACATTTTTGACAATTTTTGGCGATTTTTAGCGATTCCCCCATAGAATTTTCTAGCTGCCCATGTATGCTTTAGTCTCTTAAAGATAATATTTAGTTTACAGCTTAATATGACTACAATTTTTTATCGTTTTAATAATTTTTTTATTACTCTAGGAAATGTAATATAACTTTCCATAAATGTCCCAATATACATATGTTGTCAACCTTGTGCTAAGAGTTCATTGTCGTACTGCAAAACCATAGCTTATACTACAGTGCAAAATTCAAAGATGCACTCTAGCGTAGATTTAAAATACCAAGTTCCGTCTAGATAAATCCCAGATTCATACAAATTTATGTCATAAATGTCAATTTTGTTTCAGTAGCTTAAGAAAGTTGATAAATAATGTCATTTAAATGGAAACAATATTCAGGTGACACTGAAAGCATAATTTCTAGTTTAAAGTTCTCACTGCTCTACGCGTCAATTTCGTCATCGTACATTTGCTTAGAAAAATATATCAAATAAGGTTTCAGCATTTAGTGATTTTTTCTTCAAAATGCATGAACATTGACCAAAAGACCTTTTCGATGAAAAACAATTCATTTCAAGCAGGTTTTGGAACGGGTTTTGGGCAATCAATGATTTATTAAAGCATGACCCTTTGCTGCGCAAGACTATAATTCGCTCAAAGATGCATTCCGGCCTGAATATTAACGGCAAGCCTCTCTTTATTTAAAATTCTTGTATTATAATAGGTATAAAATAAAACTTACTAAGGATCATATAACAACTTGTTGACCAGAAGATTTGTTCAACAGATAGTGTACGATGCAATATCAAAATGAAAATTTACATAATGAAATCCGTGGTCGAGTTTGGTTAATAAGATGCGAATCAAGAAGCACCGAGTAATGTATTGAGTTTTAGCATGTTTAGGGATAGTTGTGTCTGTACATAAATAGCATGGGAATTCCGGGGGGTCAGGCCCAATAATTTTCTAAAAAGTGTCTATTTTGGGCTAAAAAACAATAGGTGCACGTCAAAAACCCTGGTTTTCGAAGTTTCAGACAATGCTCGTTCTTACTTTAACACAAAAACGTAAAGAAAATTCCCAAATTCGAAAAAATTTAGTAAATTGAACAAGATATGGTCAAAAAATGAGCGCATGGCGCGAAGCGTTGAAAATTTGAGATTTTTGAGCCAGAAATGGGCTAAAAACGCTTTAAAAAGTACACTCTTTACAACTTTTACCAACTTTTACAAAAAATCGATGATTCTGGGGGGTCGCAGCCATTTTGCGGGGGGGGTCAGTTTTCATTCTGAAAAGGACTAACTATCCCCCAACCCTCCCCTTAAGAACACTTGTGGTTGTGTCATGAATTGGTAAAAGATGTTTTCCAGTTTCCTAATTTAATTAGAGGTTCAACTAAAAACAAAATTTGTCATTTTTTCCCGAACACCCTGCATAATTAATTTCTGTATATAAGAAAGAGTTAATCAGCCACAACCATTTACATAGGTGGGGTTTTATTGGAGGTCACTAGACCAAAGGTGAGCGGCACGAAAGTTCTGAGGGGGTTTTCAAAGGTTAAAAATGGCCTTAAAAGTGGTGGTATGGCGAAAAAACACCATTTTTCAACGTTTCTCATCGAGCACTATCCATTGGCATCAAAAAATTGCGGAAAAAACGAGAAAAATTCAAAAATTGAAATTTGGGGGGTATTTTGATTTCTGGGGGGGGTATTTTGGTTTCTCGGGGAGAGGGTGCATACTCCCCCCGAACTCCCCCCCCACGCTCAGGTATGCTCTAGACCCCAGAATAGAAAATTGGGAATTTCGCAGAAAAAATAAGGCAAAATGAACGCCTAAAATGGGTTTGGACTTGACCAGAAACTGTGGATTAGAGTAGTTTTTACGCTATTTTACCACTTTCCCAGTTTTCGGATCATTTTGTTCTAAAAAAAGCTCTCAATGATACCCAAATCGACCATGTTGCTCATCCATGACCATAATAACTTGTTCGCTAAAATTACCTGTGTTATAAATTTTGTATTGAAAAAAGGGTGCTTCGATTAATACATCTGCGAATAGGATTAGAAAAGCCATGAGCAAGTGAACCGTTTGGGCGACGGGCGGGCCGTGCTGCCAGACCGACTTTATTTTGCGTCCCAACCAAAATCCACTGACGCTGATGACGCGATCGCAGCGGGCGCCCAGTCGGTCGCCGTCGTTGGACAAATTACCCACTTTGAGGCAGCCGGCTGCGGCGAACAGCGGCATGAGCGCCAACACGGCGCCGTGTAGCGCCACAAACGCCACTGGGAGAAAGTCGGTCGATTGCCGCCGTCGAGGCGCTTCGCCGCCGTCTGGATCCGCGTCGTCCGAAAAATGTGGCGAAGAAGTGTCCAGATTGGACAGCGAAAGTCCGCCTCGTCTTTCAGCGTCGACGTCGGCGTCATCCTTGCCGTCGGAGCCACGAAGTCGCCAGCGCTTCATCGAAGACTCGCTGACGTAGGCGCCATACTTGTGAACGGCGGTGTATAGCAAATAAGCGTGCAATAGTAGCACTATAACGCAATACCAAAGCGACCAGAGCTGATTGGTCTTGGGACGATACCAACAGGTCATAGCGTTCGATTACTGTATTACAAATTGTTTAATCCTAAACTTAGCAATAAAAGCATCGCTTAACTGTAAAATTCAAATAAAATTTATGAATAGGCTATTTGTTCTTACTTCTAAATGCATTATTTATCAGCAAAAAATTGCAGAAAAAACTAACTTCGTTTGTGCACATTCTCTAGGTCTACCCGGTGTCGAGAAAACAATTCTGGGGTAAAATTTGAGAAGAAAGTTTTTGTAAAATTTTCATAAAGTCTTGAGCGTCAAATCTGAATTTGAAAAGAAAATTTACTCCTTTTATTGTTCTATTATTTTGAGTATTGCTATTATTATTATTATTATTATTATTATTATTATTATTATTATTATTATTATTATTATTATTATTATTATTGTTATTATTATTATTATTATACAATGATTTTTATATTATTATTATTATTATTATTATTATTATTATTATTATTATTATTATTATTATTATTATTATTATTATTATTATTATTATTTATCTAATAATAAAAATTAAAAATAATAAGAATTAAATATTATCATTTTAATAATAATAATAATAATAATAATAATAATAATAATAATAATAATATTAATAATAATAATAATAATAATAATATTAATAATAATAATAATAATAATAATAATAATAATAATAATAATAATAATAATAATAATAATAATAATAATAATAATAATAATAGTATTCGTAATAGATGTGAAAACGAAAATAAAATGAATAAACGATATCGAGATATGTCAAAACAAAACTCATTGAAGTGAAGACAAGTCTAATAAAAACTTTAGAGCTCGGTGATAATGAACTACGACGGTGTGTGTGGAAATTTCTGATAGCATCAAATAACGATTATAGCCTGACACAAGTGGTTTCCCAAATGAGATTTGTTGTGATTAGACTTTCGGTACAAAATAATTAACAAGATCTCAATGAACGACTTTGTTTTTAAAAATGTTTGTGAACAAGACAAATGTTCAAAAGCTAGCTCGTTGATGACGTAAATTAGAACCACCAAAAATCAAGATAAATGAAAAAATGGAAGAAATTTAATTCTGAAAAGTGGTTGGAGCGGCTCGTATTTTTACGCGGAGAAACAAAAATCAGCAGACGAATGCGCTGCGTAGCATAGATGTAACGCGCATCTTTCAAACGAGCAAATCGTGCCAAACAAAGCTAACGATGATAAACGATCCGTGTCGCTAGGACCTTATCACAGGCTAGTTACGTTCCTCACGACCCGTCTATCTTTTTCTCCAGTACCACCCGGTGACATACGAATGGCCCGCGGCAAAGAGAGAGAGAATGAGTTCTATAAGCGCATTCTTATTATTTTCAAGCAGGTATGTTAATCAAGTGTCGAATTTAGCAAAGCTAAAGAACTTTAGCGGTCACTTATCGCGCGACTAGAAGCCAAAATTGCAAGAAAGCTTAGCGGAGCTATACTCGTTCAGAATATGAGGAAAAAGCGGCGATCTATTCTTACGTGTAATTGTCGAAGAATACGCAATGATGAACGTCAATTATAATAACGGACAATACTGCGCCCATTCTTGCTTTATTTCCGCACAATGACCACACGTTTCTTGTTCCGTCGCTCGACCGCCATAAATCGATCACTTGGGTGAATCCGACCGAACAAGAAGCACGGCTTTCCTCGAATAAAACGCAACGCGATTTGCATATTATGTATATTTTTCATTTCTCAAACATTATACCCTCAAGCGTGCAGTCTGCCGCCGTAGGTCTATGCAGATTTTGGAGAAAAAGCGTAAGTGCTTTGCAGGACATCAGTAGAGGAGCGGCGTTTCTCGGTAGATGACTATTGCATTAGAAATGAGACGGATGCGGAAATGTTTGAACAAAGTAAGCGGACGCGCGCTACGCTATCACTCGCCATGCGGCGAATGCGCCGCGCTTGTGGTTGACCATTCATAATTGAATATGAAAGATTAACGAGAAAACCGACGGCTTTACCGTTTTTTATTCTTTAGCTCTAACCAAAAATAGCTCAATCGACAATTAAACTACGCAAATAATCGATCGATGATAAGCATCTTAAAGCAAATCTCGCCGAGTGATATAAGAGACCATTGTCATTGCACTACCGTAAAAATAAAAAGAACCTAAATTAATTCCTCGGAAAGACCTCATTCGGAAGACAAACAATGCGCTTGTTACGTCGGTGTAAAATAAAACAGATAAAACGTGCGAAAATTGTGAGGAATTCTTATTCTCTTAAAAATTGCCGGACAGTTCATTTTATTCAGTCATTTAGCATCAAGCGTTTTTCCGAAGAAAATTTATCGGCTGATGAATTTTAATTGACAAGAACTTTGTATATATCTATGTACCTTGCGACAAACTAAAAATAAAAAGTATTGATACGTGTGACGCACTCTGTCTTTTAGAATTATTATTGCAAAGATAAGTAATACGCAAACACATAAACTTGCCTACGTAGTTGTAATTAAAGACTATAATACTTTGAAATTGACATTTTTTCTGTAGGAAAACTCGAAAATCGCATTCTAAACCAAAACGACTTGCGCATTATGATTGGTGACGCTTGCTCTTCATAACTAGTCAAAAACTAAAAGAAATATTGCATACACAGTACACACATACATGCATACATACGTATGTAAATACCTACATATACATATTTACATACATACGCAACTGTACAGTCTGTTTCACATAAGTTTAGGTATAAATTTTAAGAATTTTCAAAAGCAGTGAGCCACTAGATTACGATAATTATAAATCAAACCAATGCTATAATAGCAATGTGTCAGCTTATAGTCGAAGATAGCTTCTAAAGCTTATGCCCAAAGTTGTTTGCAACAGACTGACTATAGGTACTACTTACATATGTATCGTTTAATAATTAAAATTAATTATTGGATAAATTGTAACGATCAATTATCGTCTGTTCCATTCCAAACGGCCCATTTTCGCTAAATTCTTACTACTGTATTAGTTTTTCACTGCACAAACCGCTGCTTCAATTATGTATATTATTGTAGCTGCTGGCTGCTTTAAACTCTTCCTTTTGATGTTTCATATGCTTAAATAGCTTACCGTGTGGCACATCTAACGAATTGCCGATAACAACCCGTTAAATGTTCTGCTACAGTAATAAGCCGTGAAGTAAAAATTGCCCGTTTGGAATTGAATAGACTATACTTATAAAATCCTAAATCGTCTAGGATTTCTTTCATTTTTCTTCTGTAAACATATTCCTGATGCTATTTTTGGCATAGTGTAGCAGCGGCTTTATCGCTGTAAACCGCGTTTATACGGCTTCTGTTTTTTCGATCAGCGTATGCGCTTCTCGTACGTGAATCGATGGTTTTTACAGAGGTCAAGGACCTAATTACTCAGACACTATGGAATTTAGGAGGCCTGAAATTTTAGGACACAAAATTGTATATTTGTTTGAGCTCGACTCGCAAAAGCATGGCCAAAAAGTCTTGGAACTTATATTTTCTTCAAGCAAATCAGTTGCATTCCAAGTTTCCAAATCTTGGAATTCCAAGTCCCAAGTGTTGGAAATTTAATTTTTCCAAGTTTCCAAGTTCTAAGACTTTTGAAATTCCAAGTAATTTTTCCAATTAATCGCAGATTTTCAAATTTTTCGTTCTCAAGCAACATTTGGAATCCAAGTGTTGGAAAATAAGTATACTTTGAAAAAAGTAGAATTTCTCTCTAAGTGTTTAGTCAGTCAGAAAAATTATTTGCGTTCACATTTTGTCTAAAAATTATGATTCTGTGATTTCTATTGACGACATAGTGCCCAATATTTGAAATTATAATGAGGTCAAACTCTTACTTGCCGCCTCAATCTTTTCTTTGTCTTTAGAAATTGATTTTGGACTGATTATTTCAGCAAGAATATCTTTTTTGTTATTCAGCTGATTAAAAACCCGTTTTTTGCGATTTAAAATCGAAATTTTGTTGTGAGTCAGGGCAATAGGCGAGTGGAAAATAAATTTAAAAAATGGTCGCCTCCAAAAGGTTCTAATTTGATTGAACAGCCGATATAATCCATTTGCACGTAAAAAACGCATTGGATTTTACTTTCAATTTATTATTAAATTGTGTAGTCGCCACTCAACATAATGTGACCTATGCAACTCATTATATTAGACGACCGGTCGGTAACAAGAGAAAATGACCTGTTTATATCGTGGATTACGATAATTCATTCTGTACACCACGCTTTATATACAAGTACTCTTTTTACGCAAATATTGGACTTGCAAAAGTGCGGTTGGGATGGTATAAGTTCTGAAAAAATGTTGATGTAGGAACACATAATTGAAAACTTGAAAAAACATTCGGAGAAGTATGACCTGGAATTTATTTTCTTACCAAATATTATAGGAAGCATGGGAACTGATAATTGGAAACTCGGATTTCCAAGCACTTGGATATTGGAATCGTAACTTGGAAGATTATAGGCAGGACCGCGCTTGGGGTTTTAACGGCCCTAGGCAAAGCTGATTTTAGCGGCCCTCAAAATTTGGCCCAACCCGTAAATCCTACTAATAAAAAAGATATGGAGAAAGAAATAGCATTATAAGCATAGTTAACCACACCCGGAGCTTGGGAGAAACGGGAGAAACGGCGAAACCATGATAAGCATAGGTATTACCACACCCGGAGCCTGGGAGAAACGGCGAAACCATGATGAGCATAGGTGAAACGGGAGAAAGAGCGAAACCATTGATGGGAGAAACGTTTCTCCCGGGAGAAACGTTTCTCCCACCGAGGGAAATTCTGTTGGGAGAAACGGAGAAATTTCGATGGGAGAAACGTTTCTCCCACCGGGGAAAACAGTAATAGAATTTACAGGTTGGCACCGAAATTTTGTTAAATGTAACGAAAAAGTGCACTAATGAGCCAGAAAACCGCTAGAAGCGCTCAAAACAGCATGCTTAACTTGCTTAAAAAATCGAAATTCTGGCTTCAGCCAGCATTTTACGGAGGCCAGTACAGTAGAATTGTAGAATTCTGCGGGGTTTCAATCCCAAAGTTTTCTTATGACAGTGACCCACTTTGAGAGGTAAAGTTAATACAAATTTTCAATCGTAAGAGAACAAATTTTTCTGAATTTCCCGTGAAAAAATGAGTTGAAACTAGAAAATGTTGAAATTTAAAATTTTTGCTCTACACATACTCTATACGTTGTACAAAAAAGACAAAGAATTCTATGCGAGCCTCAACATCCTTCTATCGCACAAAAGAATAAGGATCTTACATTAAATTGTCAGGTGGACGCATGAAGGTTAATTTGAGCAGAGACAAAACGTTCTAAATAAGATTAAGATTAATTAAATGCTAGAGTTGGACCATGGGTCAACTTCTTCATGACTGATTTTTAAAAAATTTCTGGGAATTTTGCGGGAATTTATCTAGAAAATTAAAGAAACTTCTAGAAAATTAGAATGATTTACAATATGTTATCAGAATAATCATGAATGTTGCACGACAGCGTTGTTTTTTGAAAAGCAAGTCCTAAATTAAATTTACCTACACACGGGTATTTCGTACATTAACTCGTGTATCGTTCACGAGGTATGTAACTTACACGTATTTAGAAACCAAATTATATCTGTTTGTCAGATTTTAGCTTTATTAATCTCGGAAGCCCTAAATATAAAATCTGCGTCAAACGTAATTTCGGAAACAAATTTTTTTAAATTTTTTTATATTTTATTTTAAGACAGCTTTTTCGTATTCTCTGAAAAATTTTAGTGGCCCTCAATTTTAGCGGCTCTGAGCGGCCGCATAGTCCGCCACCCCATAAGCAAGGCTATGAGCGTAGGACTTGATTTATTGTCGGAAAGATTATCGCAATAACGTGCCTTTTTTATTGAAGAAAAGTTGCAGAATGAAATGCACACATGTGTACATACCAGTATTTTGTTTTTTTTTGTTCATTCGCTTTGTTAGCATCTATTTCAAACCTTTCTAGCAATTTCGCTCACACCATCTTTTCCACACTTAATCGCGATATTTTAACAACTGACTGATTTCTCAATTTCATTGCAATAGACGAGTTATATATCTTTCATAAATTGCGGAAATACTGCAAAAATAACAAAAATAAGATCAAAATTGATGGAAATAATGGTGCGGATGGCTGCGAAAAAGATCCGATATTTTCACGCGCGATTATTCCGAACACAGGTGAACACTGAAGCAAATTTCTAGGGAAGAAATCGTTCAAAGTGGCCATATTTCTAGCAATACTTTTCGTAAATAGAATTTTCTTGCTCTAGAGTTTATATGGTTTTTATGTAGTTTGTTGATTAGCTAATGGCAATGAATGCACACGTTGCAAAACATAACCTATGGTTAAGAAAATATCTGGAGACACTATGTATTACGACAAACACTTTTGGACCCGTGACATATGGCAGACGCAGGGCCTAGTTTCAATAAATGCACTTAAGCACTGGCTAGTGCTTAAATTCCAGCTTAAGCAACAGCCTGTTGCTCAGACATTTGCAATGAAATTGGAGCTGCTGCTTACTTAAGCACATGCTTTTAAGCACATACTTAACTTCGTGCAATTTTTGACCGTTGCAATTAAGCACATGATCTTAGTCCGAGTTGATCTTTAACTTTATGAGTGGTTGTAGGCACTCATAAGTACCAGTTTGGCCGCGCCTGGCTAATCTTTTCCATTAATTTGCAAAAACACTTATTAGATTCTCGTGCTGAAAAATAATTTTTTATGCAAAAAATGCTAATGTATAGAAATTATGGGGCGTTGATCATACATGTACATGTATAGCATGAGAATTCTGGGGTTTAACCTACTAATTTCCCTAAAATGCCTGTTAGGGCTTAAAAACGATGGAATGGATACGCGTCAAAAACATTTTAACGTTTCTGACGATGTTCTTTATACTGGAAAGTAAAAAGATAAAACATCAAGAAAAATTTGATACAATTCAATAAAATTTAGTCAAAATTAACAACTTGGCGCGACGCGTCATCAAAATTGGCACTTTTGAACTAAATGATCGCTAAAAACTTTTAACAAGTCGTTTAATACGATTTTTCAAAATCAAAAATTATCCGGGATGAAAAATTTTTGCGGCTGAGGGAGTAAACTCCAAGATTGTAAAATGGTGTTTTCATTTAGTTCATTGAAGACTCAAATTTTTTGTTGCAGGATTTTCAGGCTGAAAGTTTATTTTTAAGCTTAATTTGGAAAGAAAATTTGTATATTAAGAAATTTTTTCAGAAATTGTCGAAGTGTAGTACATAGGAAAACGTTTGGAAGCGCTATTTCGTGCAAAATTATTTTATCTATAATTATTTATGGTTTCATTGGTGAGCTAGTTCTTCTTCTTCTTACCAGCTTTATTACGTTTTGGGAGCCATCAAACAATCGTCTGCTTTAGAGAAAACAGCATTAATCCTTTAACTATTGTTCTATTAGAATTATGGAATGATTGTTGTTTAAAAATCGTGATTCTACTTGACGATCATAAAATTCTTAGCTTTACCGAGTCACAATAATATTCGAGGTGTAACTTAACCGACAGCTACGAGCAAATGCGTTTTGGACAATACTAAGTTTTCGTTTCTTTTTGGACAAAGTTTTGCCGTGTTCCTCATAAAACTTGAATCTTCAAGGTGCGCAGTTTCCAATACGCAGTTTCCTCTTTATCTGTAAAAAGGGTCAATTTGTGCTTTTTGAGCTAAAGTGATTTCAAAAACTAGGACAAAAGCTTAAATAGTGAAAACCATACTTGATCTCTGGATGAAGGTGCTTAAGGGTTTTCAACTCCCTCCTCCAGAAATTATGTAATCCCCTACCCAGAATTCGCAATTTTTCAGGTTTCCAAAATTTTTCTGAAAGTTCGCAGTAAAGGTGCTTTTTGAGCGTTTTTAGTTAGCTATTTGCTAAGAAGTGTCAAGTTTCTTGGCGCTTCGCGCCATATACTCATATTTCGACTATATTTTGTTCAATTTATTCGACTATTTGATTTTTTGAAATTTTTTTGCGTTTGTTTTTATGCTCTAAAAAGATAGAGCATCGTCAGAAACGCTGAAAAACGATGCTTTTAACGCATACCCACGATTTTTAGGCCCAAAAAGGCACTTTATAATTTCACCGCCCTTTCTCCCAGAATTCCCATGCTGTGCATGTCTGGTAAAAACGCTACGTTAATCTACAGTTTCTGGTAACAAGCGCTCCTGCAAAAAATTTTTGATTCTTTATCATGGAATTATTTTCCCCAGAAAATTTTATTTTTCATAATCGGAGGTTTAAATAATCAAAGCTCCTTTAAATACTCAAACCTCCTTACGTCTGACGACAACACCTCTTTTGTAAAAAACAATACAGATAAACTTCCTTATCAAATCGTCAACACACGACCAGATTTAGCGGTAAAATTTTATGTTGTGCATGTCAACGTAAAGGCATTTCAGGCGCTTTATAAAAAAATTGAGACATGCAATTGGGCTGAGGTGTCAACTTTCTTAAGATTCAGAAAAGTACTTATGTACGAGCTTATTGATCTGTTACTGTGTAAATCTTCGTAAAAAGAATAATGTCAAAAATTTTCTGGTGTCTTGAGATGAACCGTTTTGCATCTTCTTTCATAAGAAGCACCAACGGAATGACATAAAAAATCAAAAAAAAGTTTTCAGAAGAAACTAAAATGGATAAGCATTACATTCGCTTTCGTCTGACTCAAGAAAAATGAAGAAACTCACGTTGGGAAGTTTTAAAACAAAATATTTGAATTCTTGCTTCGAAAAAAAGTCGTAAAATGGATCAGGACGGAACGTGAAGAACAAAGGGAAAGACAAAAATAAACAAATAAATAAGATTAAAAGTACTTAACGTAGAAAATTTGAGTTAATAAAATAAAAGCAAAAAAAGCGATGAATTAATTTACAGTGAAACGTATTCCGATCGCAATTAACCTATTGCATTATTTATATGTTGCAAAAGACTTTCAATAATTGCTATAGAATATAAGAAAATTAGTTCAGAGACCGGGAAAGCGGTTACGTAAAATGCCAGTATTGTTACAGGCGTACTCTCGCCTTATAGGACCCTTGAAAATAGAGAAATATAGAACGCAGCATGCATAAGCTGCAGCATAAGACGGATAATAAATTTTAGAACATTAAGTAGAATTCGTAAAATTGAAGTAAAATTGATTAGTCGTAAATTTAGTAATTAATCACAGAATTATTAAAAGCTCTTCACAAGCCAAAGTACCTATGTACATTATGAACTTATTTGCTGCTTATCCGAAACGCATTACATATATGTACATGCTTACTGTTCATGCAAAACGTCATTCAAAAACTTTAGCGCAACTGAATAGCAAAATTCCCACATTTTGTGTAACTTTGCGACTTTTTCTTGGGAAAGAGCGGCATTTTTCTTTGATTGCAATATGTATTGTTCAACTGACGCGATTTTTTTGACAACAAACTCATTTGCACATTTTTCAGACAGCGTCTGACAGAAATAAAAATAGAAGCTTTTGCTAACGTTCAGCACGAACTTAAGCATATGCTTGATTACGCAAGAGGTCAAAATTTTTATTGCATGCAAATTAAGCAGATGCTCATCCTTGCATGTGCTTAAGCACTTTCGCGAACTTAATCAAAGCACGTGGTTCCTATTTTGCAACTGGGCCTAGTATTCCTCAAGGAGCGCGGCACTTTTCAAGAGCAACAACCAATACGTCCAATAATTCGCTATTCACGCGTAGAACAGCGTTTTACCCCCATTAGTCTATTTTATTCTAAGTGATCTATGGTGAAAAATTTCTTTCGAAAAAATAACAATTTTCAATAATTTTGTGCGAAAAATTTTAAAATTCCTTTTCTAATATTCTGCGCGAACTGCCGGAACACCAGTGAAATTTTGGCAGAAAAACGTTTAGACTTAAATCACTTCGATATTTCCTATATTTGAGCACTTAGGGCAAAAACATATTGAAGCATTTGACGCAAAGCGTCGAAAATGTTTTTAATTTCTGCTGAAAAAATAAAAAAACCTACAAAATGTGACTTCTCAGTCGCAAGAAAGTGAATAGGTAAAATGAATAGATATTATTATGCGTGGAGTGCAGGAAAAATTTCAAAAAGTACGATAGTCGGTGGCCAAAAATCATTACGAATTCTTTATCTCGCCAACTAGTTGCGCCGATGGGGAGCGGTCGGCTCCTCTTCCCCTTAAAGCCGCCATTGACATAAATTTACGTTTGCTTTTTCACTTTTTCCATTCTTCTTCGCTCTGTTACACATATATTCTTCCACTCGTTCCTACGAAAGTTCTAAAAAGCGAGCAGCGTGTGCATCAGCAATCTCGAGTTAAATCGCATATAGCAGCCAATTTATCTGATTGCGATTGTTCTAAATTGTGTTTTCCAGAATTAATATATTTGAGTATTTGAAGAAATTTCACTTTTTAAAAACACTCGAAATCAGTGTCATTGTATAAGTTTGTACCATTAATAACTTTAATATTTTTCAAATACCACGGTACAGAGTATAGATACGAGGAATTTAAAGCCTTTTAGATTTCATCTTCAAATGCCTTATGCGATATTTAACTTGACCTCTGTCGATCTATCCATTTATTTCCTTCGCATACCACTTCTACAGCAGTTGCATTCAACGGAGACAATTAATTGGGTCCATGGTTTAAAACTTAGGCTCGTGTTTTACGTTTAAGATAGGTAGGTACATATCCACAAAAACTTGCGCCAAAATGAGACGGCAGAAACTCGACTCTAATGCATAAATTGATATGGATTTTCATGGAAAAACAAAGGACTCTATTTGACATTGCTCTAACGACCCGCTGCTTAGATAGCGGCATATTTGTCACGAGAAAGAGAAAACCCTTCGTAGAAAATCTCAAAGCACAGGTTAACCGGGGCCCATCCCTGTTTACATCCTTCTTGTTCAAATTTTGTGTGGCGATTTGTGGTCAGAGCAAGGTCAGCTGTTGGACTTTGATCCCTTGTTTTTCTTCAGTCTGCGTTTTACTATTTCTTGCATAACAAAGCAAAATCCAGGTACCTTAATTAAGCGTATTCCTAATTGCGGATTAGGGTCACGTTCCTAAACGTCAGTTCTTTAGGAACACTAGTTGTTTTTCATTTCTTCTTTGCCAGAAGAAAATGAGTGCCAAATTTTGAATTAGTCAATCGTCGTAGGGACTTGCGCTTCGATCAGTCCAATAAATAAACAGCTCTGTTGAGTGAGTTTAGTCAATACTCAGAGTTTATGTTCCAACTGGGTGCAAAAATCCATTGATAATTTGATTTGTTCTGTAATGTTACCCTTTAATGAAGTTACTCATACTGAATACGTTGTACTAATATTGAGTACTTATTAAAAAATCGGCGTTTTACTTTTTTATGCGTGTAAAATGAATTTCGAAAATGATCCGATGGTTGCGCAGTGCATGTGCGCTTCGGTAGTGCGCACGCCGCAGTCATCACCGGGTACACATGCATCATGGAACCACCGCTTACGCCAAAAAATTTGCGTGCTTATGACGTTTGAAATATTTTTCATGGGAGCAGTTCGGTCGCTGGGTATGTGTTCTGGTCATTCAGGACGATTGAGCGATGACTAGATTCATACTCAGCGACCAGCTGCCTCAATCAGCTTATCAACGTTATCCTCGTGGCGCCGGTGGAAGTAGGTTGGCTGATGATGTACCGTTCCCGCTCACCTATATCACAGTCAACCTGCTGCTACTCGCGCTACCATGCGACCGCCGACCGCTTCGTCTTTTGTCTCACTTAAAACGTACACAGTGGAAGCCTTGTCCGTTAGGGCTAAACTGGTGTCGAAATCCGGAAAATTTTAACGATTAGATTTGGCACTTCTTTACCCTTACGGCTTCGAGCCCCGGCGCGCTGCTTTTTCGGTTATTATACGAACGGTACTTAAGTGTGTACCTTTTGACGCTGGGTATGTCGTCTGGTTATGTTGAATGGTTTCATGACTAGATACATACTCAGCATCAAGAGTAATTCGACTGTTACGATATTTGTCGCTGCTTTATTCGATTTTTGAGCCAACGGGTCCAGTTGAACGGTTGGTTGACCGGTGATGTAGGGAGCTAGGCTATATCACAGTCAACCTGCTGTCCAAAGGGGCCCAACAGGTCGGCAATACTGCGAAATCAACTTTTTTTATAAATTTTTTATGTAGCGTGCTCGGAAAAGGCCTGTCCGAATTGTGCAGTGCACGATTATTCCGACATTGCACATTCAAACAGGTTGGACTCTTAGCAGGTGTCAACTCTGTGGCGGCTGGATGGTGCGCCTGGTCGCTTGTGTGAACTTCGGTTGTGCCAAAAATGCAATCATCACCGGGTACACATTTGCGACTGGTGCTCACTAAGAAGCCCTTTTTTCTCAGTTTGCGCGTTGCAATTGTATTATTATGTATGGTTATTGTACGAATTCAGTACCGACAATTGTTTTTATTATTTTAACGTTATCGGTATTATTTCCATTTGTCGCTGGCCTCATTTCAACAGGTTGCCGTAATCGCAGTACCTCACATTCGCCAGACGAGTATAATTTTACCTTATTTGGACTACGACCTACTCTTTCGTTACGCAGATTATAGCTAAGAAGCTTACATTGAAAATCAAAAAAAGAATCCAATGATTTCCTGCAAATTAACAGTTACAAAATTATACGTATCTTATAATTATAGATCGACTTTTTAATTTGACCATAAAACTGCGGCAAGGCATTGACCAGCAAAATCTATCAATGACCATCAATAAACCCGTGTTTCTTCAGAACTTGAGCTGGGCTAAAATGGATACAGTCAAACTATCAGCCAGCTAAATACAAGAAACTGAATAAGGAAATAAAAGTGGCATCAAGGCATTCTTTTGCATTAAGGACATTAATTTAGTCGAAAATGTACAACGAAGGTATACCAAACGGTTACTAAGTGATAAAATGTTATCTTATGATTTTAGATTGAAAGAATTGTGTCTTGAACGCTTAGAAATCCGGCGGCTTCACTTTGATTTAAGCATGGTCTGTTACATCGCCAATTTTCAGACTTTGCCTTTTGAAAAATTTTTTACCTTCAATATGCTGTAAAATCGTGCAGTAAACTCGCGTAAACTAATAATTACCAAATCGAATTTGAATATTAGAAAATGCGATTTTTGTAATCGTGTGGTTTATTTGTGGAATTCTTTGCCTGAGCAAGTTATACAAGCTCCTAACTAGAAAGTGTTTATGATAAGATTGAAACAACTTAAGTTTACCAATTTTCTTAACGGCCGTTATTAAGCGCATTCTTCGTTTGCCTTTACGCGTCCGCGTCCATCAAATATTATCGTACTATTATTTAAGCAATTATACTATGTATATTTCTTATGTACTATTTCATTAATGTTCACTTACATTGATGACGAATAAATTTTGATTTGATTGATTGATGTGAAGAACGTAAGCTACTTAATTCTAATAACATGAACAAATTTTATTCTTTTGTCAACAACAACAAAGATTTATTGCAAAACGTACAAGACATGGTAAAAAGAGTACGATACAAAGATATGATTAAACGACATATGACTAAAACGTCAGCAACGGGACGCGCAGTCACGAAAGTGAAAACTTACGCGTGCCGCTTCAGATGAACTGAAAAATCAAAAGCATTGAGTTTGCGTTTAAAAATTTCTAAGCTAGGTGAATTTACAACATCAATCACATATCTATGACTGAAATCATACTTGAGAATATCTGAACGACCTACTGGAACAGTCAGTTTAAGGTTATTGACAGAGCGAGTATAGTTGCGATTAAAAGCGAAAAACTCGTCACAGAGAATGTGTGATTTTCCATTAATAATCTGATAATAAAAGGATAAAGCAAAACGAGTACGGCGTATTTCGAGACGTTCTAACGACAGACTTTTTAAACGATCATTATATGACAAACTACTGTTAAAACCAAAAATACAACGGGTAAACTTGCGCTGAACTCGCTCGATACGATCAATATCTCGAATACGATAAGCAGGGCCGTGCTTAGAGGTTTAGCGGCCCTGGGCAAAACTTATTTTGGCGGCCCCCATGATTTTTAAAACTGGTATTATATGCATCATAATTATCACTTATATATATCCTTATGTACCTATATGATCGCAGTTAGCATCTTACTGGAAATTTACTAACAAAATATTTCGCTACATTATTTTTAGTAGGTATCGTATGTTTTTTTTCTCAAATAATTTACCTATTTCGTGAATGATGACGTGCTTTATTACAAAATAACTTGCCTAGCTTTCTGAGCGGCAAACTGGTCAATCAATTGCAAAAATCTAACGGAGATGATAAATCATTTTCAATTGAAATAATCGCTAGTGCACTTAGAGGAGAACCAGTCATAGTTGACCGCAAATATGTCTATTAATTTCAGTTCCGAGAAGGAACGTTCTGCTGAGGCCACAGCAATAGGTATTGTAAGTAAAATTCTGAAATCAATTATAAGGTTCGGTAAAACATCCTGTAAGTCATTTGATAGATATTTAAGAGTAGCTAGTGGCGAAGTTAATTCATTTAGACTTGATCGAGCAAGAACTTTTAGCTCTGTGTACATGTCTGGTCCATTAAGATCATCCAGAAACGCAGCTAACTGTGTGCATGACTTGAGCAATTCATCATCTTCCCATGTTTTTAAAGCTGGTATTCGTGGGTAGTGCTCAATGAGAAACCTTGAAAACGGTATTTCTTAGCCATACCATCATTTTTAAGACCATTTTTCGACGTCTAAAAAACCTTGCACCTACCTCCCCAGGATTTCGTTGCTGCCCACATATGCTGCGGGGGTCTTAGGTGGCGCGGTCAAGCGTTCCCTGCGGGGTCCGGGACAGAGTCACCAAAAATTTTGTAAAAAAGCATTTTAATGTCAAATAATAACGTTAAAATTTTCGCAAAAACGGCCGAATTTCGGTCCTGAATGGAACCCAAAAACACTTAAAATTGATGACCTATTACATTTCACAAAACTTCTGAGCTGAAATGCGTTTTTCGACCTCTGCTAATTACATAGCGCTGCAACGGGTCGCTGCCAATAAGATATAGAAAAATGTATAAATTGAAATTTTTGTTCTTACCCTTTTAAGGCCCATTTGTGGCCTTCTTATTAAGAAGATGCAATTCAGAAAACAGGAAATGCACAAAAACACAAGATGGCCATTTCTTTCATTTAAAATAGGATTGTGTCCTTGTAAAGAAAGACAAACAAAGCAAAGAGTAGACAAACTGGTACACAATCATTTTCGCACTTTTAGTTTTATGCTCAACAAGCATGCGCACTTTCATTCAATGAACAAATAGTGCATTAAATTACTAGTGATGTGAAGTGCTAGATTATTTCATCTGATTCAAGCTTTTAAATTCATTTGATCTATGGCTCGGTGCAAAGCGCCGGAAAATTTTGACATTTTAGCCTTTTCGAACTCAATTTTCTGGACACACATTATTGCAACAGAAAAATCAACAATTTGTCTGAAAAATGAGAACAAATATAGCTCAGACAGCGTTCTCTTAAAAATGCAAGTAAAGATTTTCTACTGACTGTCTGTGTTTGCATTAGAACGTCGAAAAATCGATCCTTTTGAACGTATGTATCGAATTATTGTAAGAGGGCCGCCAAAAAATGAATTCTATATGGCATGCACCACAACTTTTTTAGCGGCCCTGTGCGGCCGCACAGTTCGCACCCCCCTAGGCACGGCTATGACGATAAGGACTCTAAAAGCGGACGAACATATACAACAAAAGCACGAGACAAAATTTTTTGGGTGGTTTTGAAGTATAGTTTTAGAAGAGGACAAATTATACATTTTAACATCGTCAGCAAATAACCGAATACGACTACTCATATTATCACATAAATCATTTATGTAAATCAGAAAAAGGGTTGGCCCTATCACGCTCCCTTGCGGAACGCCGCTAGTTACATTAAAGCTGTCTGAAAAAGGATTATTTACAACAACGCACCGAGATCGAGAGGATAATGCAGAAAGTTTATGAAGTAATTTTTTTTAAGTCGATAAAAATTACATCGACAGTAGATTTCCTATCAATAAATTTTGCCCATTCGTTTTTACACTTTAGCAATTGCATTTCACATGATCGACCTTTTAAAAATCCAAATTGAAGAGGAGAAAGTAAATTATTTATATTTAAGTAATCCAGAATCTTTTTATTAACAATTTTTTCCATAATTTTACAAGGAGAGCAACAACGAAATCGGACGATAATTTTCTACACAAGCAGAATCACCTTTATTTTTGAAAACTGGAATTACATTTGCTTAATACCACAATTTTGGAATTGAACCTGATCGAAAAGAAATTTCAAAGATGGAAGCAAGAGGAGAAGAAAGCAAATAACCTAGTTTTTTAATAAAAAATGAGCATATGCCATCAGGGCCACATGCAGTACTTGGTTTAGATTCGCGAATAGCTCTGTAAACGGTGTGTACATCTAAATTGATTTCTGCTAACGAAGAAAAAGTGCGAGCCTGAAAAACAGGAAGATTTTGATCATCAACAGTGAAAACAGAGGCAAAATATGAGTTAAAATGATTAGCTTTTACATGATCGTCATCTAATTCAATACCATTAGATAAAGTCAGGGGAAATAAACTTTTCCTGATTTTTAAACGAGAATTAACAAAATTGTAAAAGTTACGGATATCGCCTGATTTTAAAACTTCTAGTTCTTCTTTAGCGTAAAAATTTTTGGTTTCTCTTTTATAGATTTGCAGAAACTAGAATAGATAGTTCGATTTGTTCGAATTTTGAACTTTTTGTAATTTTTCCATAATTTAAGTTTTTTTAAAGATAACTTACGGATGTGTTTAGGAAGAACTTTCTTAAAATTTCTATGTGCTTTTTTAGTTATTAGATCAGAACTAATAGTTTGAAGAACTGAAACAAAAACATTATACATATCATCTGCCGAAGTTAACTGATTAAATAAATCGGGCCAAGGAAACAGTGGCTAATCGCATAGAATTTAACTCGTAATTGGCTTTTCGGAAATTTAAACAAGAGGGCATGTGATTTGTCTCTTCGCACCCTTTGAACTTCGAAAGCAATAGGAATTATGATCACTATCAGAAAATGGAGGTGAAATCTTCACGTTAATGGCTTGATTAAGTGAAAAAAGCAAATCTAATATATTATTATCGTGAGTTGGACTACGGATGAGTTGCTCCAAACCACTTGTACAGAAGGTATCATAAAATAAAGTATTGATGGGATCAGAAGGAAAGGTGTTGGAGACCCAATTAATTTTAGGAAGATTAAAATCACCAACAATTAATAAAGGATAAGGTACATTAGAAGCCCATTCAATAGAATTACAAAGACTTTCAGCATACATAGTATCATGAGTAGGAGGACGATAAGCTAGAATAAATCTAGTTTTGAAATCAGTATTGCATAAATCAAAAATAAAAATTTAACAGGCAGGAAAATTGATAGGAATTTTGATGTGTTTAATATGTAGATTATTATTAGCAAAAACTATAAGTCCACCCCCACGTTTATTTAGACCGATCACATCGAATAATTTGGCAATTATTTGAACTGCAAAGGAGACTCATCTGGAATTTCAGGATAAAGCCAAGATTCACAACAAAGTATTTTTTCAAACTGTTTGCTATTTAGTAACAGTTTTAAATCACCTAGCTTCTTTTAAAAACTTTTTTCGCTAGCAATTTTGTTGTTGATAATAATATAATGCCTTATTTTGCAATGAGGTCTACTAATGAACTTTGCCATATATCCCCTAAATTTGACTTCGTTACGATTTCTGAGTCTCTAAGTATGCTTAAACCATCGCATTCACTCGACCCGATAATTTATGCGCTTACTTTTTGAAGAAACTAAAGAGAGTTTTGCTAGTACCTTTAGAAACAATTTTAAATGTTTCATACAGAACAGGACGGATACCTGATTTATGGCGTACAGCGTTGATTGTTCCCGTACACACAAAAGGGGATATTTCTTCAGTTGAAAATTATCGTCCCGTCTCTAGATGTTGCGTCGCCTGCAACCTACTGTAATTTATTGTAAATAAGTTGCTCGTTAACTACTTAGGGCCGTAATCACAAAGGCGATTTAGCGTTTAATCGATTTAAGTTGGGCACTTAAATCGTCGTAACTTGTTAAATCGTATTCACAAAGGCGATTTAGCTTAAATCGATTTGAAAATCACCCCCTTTTAAATCGAGATTTTAAATCTACTGGGAGCAGGTTTAGAGCTTGATTTAGGGCTGTCTTTTGTGTGTTTGCAACATTGTTTGATTATGGAATTACTAGACTTTTTCGACAACTTTGATAGAATAGAAGAAATAGAACAAAATCATGTGGATTAAATTCAACGGCAAGTGAAAAACGTAACAATCCATTTATTTCTAACTAGCTGAGCTACCCGTCGTTGCCCGGGCTAAACTAAGGCCTGATAGCTATATGGAATTGAGATGTTTCTTGTATTTTTTATTTTTCGGGACTTTTGATGTTTTTGAGATATTTCTACAAAAATTGTTGCAAAAAACCATATTTTATTTTTGGATTCTTTTTAAATGTTTTTTGTCAACCACGTTTTTGATCAAATCCATATTTTCGACGTTATAGAATGGTTTTGAAATTTCTTTAGCCAAAATAATATTTTTGATGCTTTAGGATGTTTTGGAAAAATTTTTGGTCAAATTATATTTTTGATATTTTAAAAATTTTTTGTTTGTTGTAGCATTTATCTCTATTACCCAATGCTTTTGAATTGCTTTCCATGTTTTCCAATATTGTTGCACTTTGACGAACGCATTCAAGTGAGAAATACAATTGCTCAGTCTCGAAATTTGGTTCCCTAGCTTTAGAATGACCCGGCATATTGAATTCGTTTGTTGAATTGTATACGTAAATCAGCAGTAACCATCCAAAGTTTCACTCCAGACGCAAATTTTTCCACTTTATAGTGCAAAATGCCAAGAAAACAATACGGAAAACCTTTCAAAATTACCTGTGTACATATTTTTGGTTTGTTCCTTCATTATCTCATGTTATGCAGACAGTATTTTTTATGCACTTTAAGTCGATTTAGTTAAAATATTGTTAAATCGCCTTTGTAAATACGATTTATCCTTAAATCGTCGTTGCCTTAAAACGATTTAAATCTCGATTTAATATAATCGATTTAAGACCTTAAATCGATTAAAGCTAAATCGCCTTTGTGAATACGGCCCTTAGATACAAATAATTTATTAACTGAGCGACAGTTTGGTTTTAGGAAAAATAAATCATGCGCATCACAATTATTAAATTGTAAAAATAAGTGGTCAAAATATTTAGATGAAGGCTCTACTATTGATATTGCATATATTGATTTTTGTAAGGCTTTTGACAGTTTCACACAGTAAACTACTTGTCAAGCTTGCCTCGTACGGCATTAATAAGCTATTTATAAATGGATTCTTAATTTTCTTAGTAATAGATATCAACAGGTAAAAGTTGGAACTTCTTTTCTCTCAATCACTTCCTGTTATTCACGGGGTTCCACAGGGTAGTATCTTAGGTCCCATCCTCTATTTTATTTTTGTTCATGATTTGGGTGATCTCCAACAACGTAATTTTGCTTTTTTTACTGATGTGAAAATCTGGAATCTTCCCTCAGAGTTTTTGACTCTTCAAACAGACTTGAATTATATTCAGGAATGGGCCAATACTTGGCAACTACAAATTTCAATTAATAAATGTTCAGTCTTATATTTAGATAAATCAAATCCTAAGCATTCTTATTACTTAAGTGATTTCATCTTGCCCCTCAATACGACCTGCATTAAAGATTTAGGTGTCTTGTTGAATTCTGACCTTCACTGTGAAAATGTGAAAAAAATGGATTGCAGTTAGACCATTGTTTTGTTTCTAAAGATAAATGTTTACTTCGTAAAGCCTTTGTTACTTATATGAGACCTGTACTTGAATACGGATCGCTTGTTTGGAACCCTTTTCTACATTGCAACATAGATTCCATTGAGGGTGTCCAAAGTAGGCATACAAAACGACTTTTCAATGAGCTTTTTCTATTATTAGATTTAATATTCTGCCTTACATTTAATACTAATTCAAATCGAGCATTGAATTCTCGTAAGCTTTTTCTTAATCGGGCAAGCAAAAACTGCAGAAAATTTGAATTTTGTAATCGAGTAATCTCCGTTTGGAATTCTCTACCTGAGGAAGTTATACGTGCTCCAAATAGACATGCTTTCCTTAAAAGATTATAAAGGGTTGATCTAAATCATTCAATTCAGGGGCGTAAATAAGCGCAGTTTATGTACTGCCTCTACGTTATCCCGCTTTCCTCGACTATTTATGTATTTTATTGATATGTATTTCAGTGTATGTTTATATTTCATCTTTTTTCGTTACTTGTCAACGTATTAATGTTACTCGGTTTGTTGTCGGATCAGCGAATAAAATTTTTATTTGTAACCTATTCCTGAAGAGTACGCTGTTGTTACTACGTAGGAGTAAAGCAGGTAGGTACACACAGCTTTTGCTTCCTTTAAGTACTATCAGGTCCCAAATCTCTGGGAATCAGTTTGCGCCATTCCTCTTTATAAATAGAAGGATTCGGCGCAAATTTCTAATTAAATACCTATCTCCATTTGTTCTGCTCGTAAAATTATGGAAAATATTATCAACTCTAGTAATCTCAAAATTTTTGACTGAATACAATCTGTTACACCCGAATCAATTTGGCTTGCGGAAATCTCAATCCTGCGAATTGCAACTACTTAAGTGTAAATCGGATTGGGTTGATTCTTTGAGCAAGAGAATATCATTGGACATTACTTATATACCAAGGAAAAATGCTCCGATGGAACAAACAAGACGAAGAGGGGACTGGGAAAAAGCTCATATTTTTGAGTATATGCCTTAAGTCGCAAACACTGTTAAAAATCATACTTTCTCTAACCAACGCAAACAATCGAAGTACTATATTCTGCAGCCTGCAGATTGAAATAAATTAATGAATCAACAAACTATTGAAAACGCAGCAAGTTAGCTATACGAGGAGCAACATAGCAAGCCAATGAATGAAATAGCAAACATGAATGCATTTAAGACAATCAAAGTAATTGTTGGTTTAAAGCAGGAAACGCGTAGGTACGTGAAACAGACTCACATGTACGTAGGTACACTTGCATGCCCGCAACGATTGTGTACATTAATCAATTGACGTCAGGTTTGCTTGCTACAATGCTCATGATAACGAATTTAAAAAAACCTTTAATACGATTGCAGTTAGTTTTCTATCATTCCCAATACGAAGCAAGTCAGCGTTGCAACTTGCAAGCAATTTACGAAATGTATACATTTTAGATTATGTTTGTGAAGCAGTGAAGATTATTTATAGAAGGTTACATTTTTCCAGAGGTCGCAGAATATTATACTTCGACTTTTTGCGTTGGTTAAAGAAAGTGGTTTTCAACATTTTTTGCGACTTTAGGCATATATTCGTTTTCCTTTGCTAGTACCCTACTTTTAATCAGCACAGTTGAGTTAGCTTTTTTCCTTTTAGTCTTCTCCTTTTACATCACCTAGTCTCCTCCTTATACATCCTTAATAATCCAAAATCCCAAGTATATTCGTCTTTTTTGTTCCATCAGAGATTTTTCTTTTGCTAGTAATCCTACTTTTAATCAGCACAGTTGAGTAAATCAGTAAACCTACGATAACATGCCACAATAATGACAGCAGTTCAAGATCGCGGTAAACAATATTGTTCTGAATATCAGCATTAACTTTTCTAAAGGAGACAACTTCAGCTCATTTCAACAGATGGAATCTTTTCAGCACAAACTGTACAGAACTACTTTATTTGAAGAACACACTCAGATTCGTAATCCTGACGTTACAGATGGAACATTTTGAAAAAAATAAGCGTCTGCAATGCTCTGAAACTAAAGTTAATTTTTAGTGACACTACTACTGAGTATTAAGAAAACATACAGTCAGATTCATAATCCTGACCTTACGGAACATATTTTGAACAAAAATTCGCGTTTTGCAACGCTCTGAAAGTAAAATAAATTTGTACTGTAGACTCTACACATCAAATAGTGTAAACTTTACACAACTGCTGGGTGTAGTGAAAGCTAACAGTCAGATTCGTTATTCTGACGTTACATAGAACGTTTTAAAAAAATTGAGCTTCCGCAATGCTCTAAAACAGTGTAAACTTCACACAACCACAGCGTGTAAAGAAGGCTTTAGTCGGATTCGTTATTCTGATATTTAATATTGCGATCAATATTTATGAAAAAATTAACTCCACAATGGTCTGAAGACAAATAAATATTAGATGTAAACCACATTACACCACTATTGAGTGCAAACAAATGCACCCAACTGACGTATGAAGTTTGACCTCTGGTACAGTTTTAGACTTGTGATCACGTCCAAACTCATAAGAAAACGAATAAAAGAGCAATACGCTCACCACCTCCGATTTTTGACTTTACAACTCCCGAAAAAGCTAAATATTGATGAAAAATAAACGCAATTAGCTGTGACGTGTACCAGTGCTTTTTTTCTATTGACTTATCACGACTTCTAAACGGAGAAAGTGGCGAACTAAAAAAGGGACAAAACGTATTTTTCCATCATCCACCACATTGTAAACTCCCCATTAAGTGTAAAGAAATTCGCGTTGGGCCATTTTTCAGCCTTTGAATTGTAGTACGTTTGTGTCAGAGGCGTAGCCAGGATTTCGGTTCGGGGGGCATAAAAATTTTTTAAGACTTTTAGCACTGAATTCCAGTAACGTTATGTATAGTAAAACTGACTTTTTCGACCTTTAGTAGTGTAGCCTAGCTAAGTTATGGGTTCCTGACGATCAAAAATACAAATAATGTAAAGCGGCGCGAAGTGCCGAAAATTGTTGGAATTTCTACCGTTTTCATGAAGAATTTACGGCCTTTCTATTGACAAACAGTTCGGAAATCCTAAGTGGCGCAAAGTGCCAAGAAATTTTGTCATTTTTCTACCGCTTTTAACATTTTGTAGCTCTGTGAATACTAAGAGTCTAACAGAGCAGAAAATTATCAAATTTGTATAGAACAGTTTTGACCGTTCAAGCTTCTAACAAGAAAACTGCGAATGATTAAGTTTGTATGAAGATATTTTGAGTGATTCAGGCTTTTAAACGCAATGCTAGAGCTTTACAAAAAGAAAGAACAGCAACTCTCGGCGCTATGCGCCGGAAAATTTTGACATTTTGCACTTTAAACTCAATTTATACCGCTTAAATCATACAAAACAGACAAATTAATGCCGGCGCGAAACGCCGGAAATTTTTAGAAATTCCTAACCCTTTTATCTGGCTTGTTCTCCCTAAAAATCTCGTTGCACATGTACAACGAGATTGTACGGCTGCGGGGGAGGAGTCTGGCGTGGCGCGCTCAAGCGTTCCCAGCGGGGTCCGGCCAGAGTCCCGGAAAATTTGGTAAAAAAGCATTTTAATTTTAAATAGTAACGTTAAAATTTTCGCGAAATCGGCTAAATCTCGGTTCTGAATCGAGCCCAAATGCACTTAAAATTGTCAAACTCCTACCGCTGCCAATAAGATATAGAAAGATGTATCAATGAAAAGTTTGTTCTTATCGTTTTCAGGCCCATTTGTGGCCTTCTTATTGACAAAATGTAGTTCAGAAACAACAAGCATGCGCAGTTTCATTCAACGAACAAATAGTGCATCAAATTACTAAAGTGATGTGGATTGCTGGATTAATTTAGCTGATTCAAGCTTTTTAAATTCATTGTATCTATATAGCAATAAATAATAATGACTCGGCGCGAAGCGCCGTAAAATTTTGACATTTTTGCCTTTTTTGAACTCAGTTTTCTGGACACACATTATTGCAACAAAAAAATCAACAATATTTCTGAAAATTTTCGGGGGTTCATGTGCCCCCGATGCCCCTGGCTACGCCTATGGTTTGTGTGTATAAAACCTCTATTCCGCAAAATATTTGACAGCCGTAGTGTAGTTTTTTAAATAAATTTCTTGGAACTCAGTTGGCAAACAAAAGACGATCAAATACATGTTTTTTACCCCTTGATTTACACTTTATTTTACCTCGGACTTTGAGACTTTGCACCCCTGGAAGTAATTATTGAGTTTAAAGAAATGCGTAAAAGTGCGATTTGTAACCCTTGAGACGTATGTAGGTACTTTATTTTAATATTGTTTTGTTACTTCCCAATTTATAGACGAAGCGATTGACAAACTAAAATAAAGTACTTCCAATTTGGGAATATGCATGCCTTGGAACTCCTACTACAATACTCACAGCGTTTTCACTATACGGCAAAATGAGCACTTGATGGCCTACTGTAATTGAGTTAAAGAATAATACGACATGATTATATGCATTCCGGAATCAGCAATCAAAGTGCTTTCAGCAGTAGGTACGTACTTTTAGGTCCTGTGCTACAGTAATTAACTTACTATAAGCCTTAAAAGTCAATGTGGTTGATGATCACTCAAAAAAGTATTTCATACTTTTTAGGCTTATTGAGCAAATCTCAGGAATCGGTGCTCCAATTTAGACAAAAGAAAGTGTTCTAGATAGAAAATTTTGGGGCGCAACTATTTTGCCGAAAAAAATCAAAATTTCTCATTACTGTAGTTGTCACTCTCGAAAAAATAGCGAAAATTGGCTCAGGCTTTCAATTACCCTGTATTGTAGGTAGAAAGCTCGATAGTAGCAATATAGTCGCGTCCAGAAAATTCTGGAGGGGTGCAAGATTTTTCAAGGTCACAAAATGGCATTAAAAATGATGGTATGGCGTATAAAACACCATTTTTTGACGTTTCTCATCAAGCACTATCCATTTGCATCACAAAATTGCGAAAGAAACGAAAAAAAGTTTCACAAATTGAATTCTGGGGGGTATTTTGATTTCTGGGGGTATTTTGATTTATTTAGATTTTTGGGGGTTTTTTGGGTATTTTGGTCTACTTTAGATGGGCTTTCATGTGCAATAACCGTGGTTAACCATTATTTGCTCGTTTTTCCGGTTTACTCAATACAAATATATGTCATAGGGGCAGCCATATCCCCCCCGTTTACCATCATGTTTTTGCAGTTGAAGTGCACCATCATTGCATAAACTCCTAGTGCATATTAAGCTATGCCTTTCTTGACATTCTCTGACAGCTATCACTATCATATAGTGCAATTTTTATGCTCTTTCTGAATATGTATGTTATTTTTCTGTGAAAATTATTTTTGAAAGAGGTATAATTAAAAACTATTATTATGCATAAGAATAAGCACCTGTTGGACATTATGCAAAAAAAGAAAAAGTAGATTTCTCTTGTGTTAAACACATCCAGGGGATGCATTAAAGAGCTGGAAAGGAATAAACCACTAAATTTTCTTATTAGAACCTTATTTTCCCATCTTGACTTTTGTGATATCACTATGAATAGGCCAAAAAATATGACTAGAGGCTAAAATGATTAAATACGTTAAAGAATAGGAGAACAACGTAATTTTTTCAAATTAAAAAAAGTTAACGACGTATTTTTTCAAACTTGAATCTTCATCAACGTATTTTTGAAATAAAGATCAACGTAATTTTTCAAAAAAATGAGCCTCCTGGTTTGAAAAAAAAAGCGTTTAAACAACTTCCAGTATATTCGCTTTACTCAGCAGATTATCGTCGATAACGACGTAAAAATTCGAATATTCGTGTAGCTTAACAGTAAAATTCTTGAGAAAAGAAAGTTTAAAAATTTCAATATAGTGATCCTCTTGGTTTGAAATTTTGGGTCGTTATACTCAACTGTTTGAATTTTTACGTTGAAGGAATGTATGAAAAAGAACATCGTCGCTACAATGCATAACGTTTTTAATCATTTGAGCCCCGACAGTAATAACAATGCAAACAACATTAACGTAATTTTTCGAAACTCGTTGATTAATGTAATTTTCAAAACTCGCTGATTGACGTAATTTTTCAAAACTCGTTGATTAACGTAATTTTTCAAAATTCGTTGATTAACGTAATTTTTCAAAACTCGCTGATTGACGTAATTTTTCAAAACTCGTTGATTAACGTAATTTTTCAAAACTCGTTGATTAACGTAATTTTCAAAACTCGTTGATTAACGTAATTTTCAAAACTCGTTGATTAATGTAATTTTTCAAAACTCGTTGATTAACGTAATTTTTCAAAAGTCGTTGATTAACGTAATTTTTCAAAAGGACTTTGAAGCGAAAACACTGTTGTAGACACCAATATAACCTGCTTTCCGATTGTATTATATACTGTAGCTGCTCAAAAAGCGCAATCAATGAAAACATCAGCGCTACACTTATGTAGATTTTGCAGCACTGTATAGGGCACTACACAACACTGAACGGCATGCAGTGGACTTAGGGAAATGCTGATTTAGGGTAACGGTACCTTTGTTGAGACGGGGTTGACCCTGACTGGGGTGATCCAGTAAGGCAACTAAAACTAAAATATCTTAGGAACCAGCGGACCGATTCAGTTGAAAAATTTGGGAATGGAACGGAAATTCCGGATTTAGAACGAATATTTTCTAGTCATACGATAGGTGGAGAATCAATTAGGAGTCGCTGAGCCGAGCAGCTCCTTTTAATTCTGTTTGGCCGACCAGACCATGCCCAACTTAAACCGATCGTGACATCTGGCCGACTAGAATCATTGAAGAAGCCATTTGTGCAGTGAAAACCTGATACAGAAGACTTTTATCGAAAATGGATCGTTTGGAGAGAATAGACTATAGTAGGAATCACCTTTTAAGCCGACCAGATTTTCGAGATATTTTTAGACTGCCATCACCACATCGCCGACCGTCCACCTGGCCGACTAGATCAAAATCTTTGTAACAGAAGATCTATGAGCAGTAGGAATCCCTCTAAGCAGACCAGATTTTCGAAATTTTTTGAGAATGACATCGCCGCATCGCCGACCGTCCCGCCTGGCTGACTAGACTGAATGTTATATAACATAAAGCCTATAACTGGTATAGTCCCCTTCAAGCCAACCATATTTTTGAAATTCTGTTTGGCCGACCTATACTACATCACCGACCGTCCCATCAGGCCGACTAGATTCAAATTTTTCTAATAAAAAAATTAATGAGCAGTGGGAATCCCTCTGAGCCGACCAGATTTCTTAAATTTTGTTTGATGAAGTTTACCACCTCACCGACCGTCCCATCTGGTCGACTAGATCAAAACTTTTATAGTAGAAGATTTATGGGCAGTAGGAATCCCTCTAAACTGACCAGATTTTCGAAATTTTTTAGAATGACATCGCCGCATAGCCGACTATCCCGCCTGGCCGATTAGACCCAATTTTTATATAATGGAAAGCCTATAAATGGTAAAGTCCTTTTAAGCCAGCCAGATTTTTGAAATTTTTATCTCCCCGATTATACCACATCACCGACCGTCCCATCTTGCCGACTAGAGTCAAATTTTTCTAATTAGAGATTCATTAGGAGTGGGAATCACTCTAAGCTGACCTTCCTCTAAGCCAACCTTGGGTGTACGGTGCTGCTCAAAAGTTTGAGGCCACCACGATTTCAACGCAGTGTCTGTTTTAATCGTAAATTCTTAACTAATCATTGTTCAAGACTCACAAAATTGAACAGAACCATAGCTAACAAATATCATCAATTAAGAATCAACAAAAAATAATCGACTAAAAGGAAATCTGATATCCTTTAGCTTGAATTGATGGCTTGTATACAAAGTGTTAAAGAATTGATCAATTTGACGCATTTTTCTTTAGCGTTGAACCCCAGATTTCTTCATTTTTCAGCCATTTTCGCTCGTGAAATGCACTGGAATTCTGTTTCTGAAGTCTCTTTTTCATAATTCGTCAAATATTTTTTATTTGGACTGAGTTCGTAGGACTGTAGGGGTCAGACAAATAAAGGCTATCCCTACCCCCAAAATATCTTCACCCTTCTGAAAAAAATGTCACAGGATGTTTTTTGAGGCAGTCATCAAAGAAGGAACCAAGTGCTCCTTAATTAAATAAATATATGAAGTGGTTGTAAATTTTGGGTTGGAAGGTAATAAAAACCAAATCACAACATCATGGCTCCAAATGGACTCAGACCAAAACGCTGCATTCTCTTCTGTGTTCACTTCCAAAACTATGCATTCGACATTTTATTTTTTGTCTGAAGATCTGCGGACTAAACCCCTTAATTTCCGAAGTCAAATAATCAAACATGACTCTCCGAGAAAAGAAATCTTTGAACAATCGAGGAAAGTCAAAAACGAAATTTCGAGCAAAAATTGAAACGTTTTTTCTGTTAAACTCGATCGCAGAAAGACTTTTTGCTGACGATCCAATTATACAGCAAAGACACCGACCAATTGGGTGCCTCAAAAGCAATGGTCCACAATAAATGAACCAATTCACCCTGCATCTCAGGAGCGGTCAGACGCCAATTTTAAAAAGTTCACTTTAGACCACATAGTTCCTTAGTGGCCAATTTAGAGGACCGCTCCAGGCCGAGGAAGATCAGTGAAGGAATCGAATTGCTTGTGTCTCTTATCTTTGTTTTGTATGACATATTAAATTTTCTTTAAACATCCGGCTATCACTCTTTAGAATACTTTAGCATTCTTAAACATTTACGCGATTTTTGACCAAAATACCAGCAAAATGGAGCGGAATTAACCGTAATAAATCAACCAGTAGTGAACATAATTAAAAATGACTAAACTTCCTGAAATCAGCGGAGAAAACTATTTAGAAACTTTTTCAAAGTGAAATTTTAGGCTTTTTAGTTTAACAGTTAAAAGCGATTTGAAAACCCAATCGATTTTGGAGTAATCAATCAGAGCGGCCTTAAACTTTTTTGAGCGGCGCTGTATATCATATGTGTAATTCATTCTGGAAACGCGGGCATCCCTCCCTTTTGGGAATGTAGCCCTATTTTGCAAGTATCCCGGAGCCTGAGAATGGCCTCTTATGTTCCTTATACACAAGGCAAGTTCTATATAGTTAATTTTATTATTTTGTTCATAGTAGATTGAAAGCAGGTTTTTATTTGGCAAATATGACTTAAAGCGTGAGTTGATACCAATTGTTTGGTCTTCATTTACAGTTTGAGTCACTTTGGCTCTGTGCGTCGCAATTAGAGGAAAGTTGTTAGTTTTAATTTGATAGGAATTTTAGGGGAATAAAAAAAGTGGAATAAGACGTGCTTTAAACAACGGTACATAAAATTGCATGCCAAATCTTAATGTCAAAATAAAATATATTTGAAGACTTATGAGCACAAATTCATAATTATTTATAAAAACATTGCCAATCACTTAAAAATCGACGAAGAAAAACATTTAAGAATCTGATGGACTATACCAGTTATAGGCTTTTCCATTATATAAAATTGGGTCTAGTCGGCCAGGCGGGACGGTCGGCAATGCGGCGATGTCATTCTAAAATTTCGAAAATCTGGTCTGCTTAGAGGATTCCTACTGCTCATAAATCTTATGTTACAAAGATTTGGATCTAGTCGGCCAGGTGGGACGATCGGTGATGGGGCAAGCTCCATCAAACAAAATTTAAGAAATCTGGTCGGCTTAAAAGGCATTCCCACTACTCATGTGTTTTCTGTTGCAAAAATTTGAATTTAGTCGACCCGATGGAACGGTCAGTGATAAGGTATGGTCGGTTAAACAAAATTCCAAAAATCTGATTGGCTAAAGGGACTATACCAGTTAAGGCTCCTGTTATATAAAATTGGTTCTAGTCGGTCAGGTGGGATGGTCGGTGATGTGGTAAACTTCATCGAAAAAATTTCAGAAATCGGCTGTCTAAAAGTGGACTATACCAGTTATAGGCTTTCCATTATATAAAATTGGGTCTAGTCGACCAGGCGGGACGGTCGGCGATGCGGCGATGTCATTCTAAAATTTCGAAAATCTGGTCTGCTTAGAGGGATTCCTACTGCTCATAAATGTTATGTTACTAAGATTTGGATCTAGTCGGCCGGAGTGGGACGATCCCTGACGTAGAGGTAAACTCCATCAAACAAAATTTAAGAAATCTTGTCGGCTTAGAGGGTTTCCCGCTGCTCATTAATTTTTATTAGGAAAATTTGAATCTAGGGCCAGATGGGACGGTCGGTGATGTAGTATGTCCGGTCAAACAAAATTTCAAAAATCTGGTTGGCTAAAAGGGGACTATACCAGCTATAGGCTTTCTTGTTATATAACATTTGGGTCTAGTCGGCCAGGCGGGACGGTCAGCGATGCGGCGATGTCATTCTCAAAAAATTTCGAAAATCTGGTCTGCCTAGAGGGGAATCCTACTGCTCAAAAATTTTCTGTTACAAAGATTTTGATCTAGTCGGCCAGATGAGACGGTCGGCGATGTGGTGATGACAGTCTATAAATATCTCGAAAATGTGGTCGGCTCAAAAGGATTCCTACTATAGTCTATTCCTTTCCAAACGATCCATTTTCGATAAAGTCTTATTACTGTATCAGGTTTTCACTGCACAAATGGCTTCTTCAATGATTCTAGTCAGCCAGATGTCACGATCGGTCGGTGCTGGGGCATGGTCTGGTCGGCCAAACAGAATTAAAAGGAGCTGCTCGGCTAAGGACTCCTAATTGATTCTCTACCTACCGTATGACTAGAAAATATTCGTTCTAAATCCGGAATTTCCGCTCAGTTGGTACAAACACTGGTTTCGTAAAATATTTTGATTTTAGTTCATTTTAGGGTCACCTCCTCAGGATGCACCCATCTAGAGTAAATCATCCTAGAGATATACGGGTACCATACGCGTGTGGCTAGTACTTATCCGTTCCATACCCAAATTTTTCAAATCAATCGGTCCGCTGTTTCCTAAGATATTTTATTTTTAGTTGCATAACTGGATCACCCCCATTCAGGGTCACCTGTCTCACCAAAGGTACCGTTACCTAAATCAGCATATCCTAAGCCCACTGCATGCCGTTTAATGTTGTGTAGTGCCTATACAGCGCTGTAAAATCTACATAAGTGCTGTGCCATACGTTTTCATTGATTGCGCTTTTTTGAGCAGCTACAGTATATAATACAATCGTAAAGCAGGTTATATTGGTGTCTACAACAGTGTTTTCGCTTCAAAGCCCTTTGAAAAAATTACGTTAAGCAACGGAAGTTTTGAAAAATTACGTTAATCAATGAGTTTTGAAAAAAATTACGTCAATCAACGAGTTTTGAAAAAGTACGTTAATCAACGAGTTTTTGAAAAATTGCGTTAATGTTGTTAATTGTTGTTACTGTCGGGGCTCAAATGATTAAAAAACGTCATGCATTGTATTGTAAAGGTGTGTTCTTTTTCATATATTTGGTTAACGTAAAAATTCAAACAGTTGACTATAAGGACCCAAAATTTCGAACCAAGAGGATCACTATATTGAAATTTTTAACTTTTCTTTTTCAATAATTTTATTGTTAAGATACACGAATATTTAAATTTTTACGTCGTTATCAACAATTATCTGCTGAATAAAGCGAATATACTGAAAATTGTTTAACGCTTTTTCAAACCAGGAGGCTCATTTTTTGAAAAATTACGTTGATCTCTATTTGAAAAATACGTTGATAAAAGAAGATTCAAGTTTGAAAAAATACGTCGTTAATTTTCTTTTAGTGCGAAAAATTACGTTGTTCTCCTATTCCTTAACGTTTTTAATAATCTGAGCCTCCTGGCTTTCCGTAAAAAAATGCACACTTCTTACTACTGTATAACTCCTCTTCTAGCTAAACCATTAAAAACGATGTAGGTAACTAAAAGCCAAAACGAGGCTAGACAAAGTTTTGGCCACATGCTTAAGGTAGAACAGAAAAAAATGCCACGAAAGTGATTCATTATAAAAGAACTACGAACGAACTTTTAAATGACTACTTGTTTGTTTGATTTGGATAAGTAGAAAAAAAGTTCAATATGGCTGCCATTTTAGTTACTGCAATAAAAAAATTGTTTTTTTACAAATTAAGATTTATAATTCTTTACTGCTTCAGGATACTTAGCATTTTTATCTGTAAAAAGTTGGGAAATTGGATGCTCTTTCTGATGAGATGTTTTGGAGTATGGATTTTGATAGATTTTTTGATCATGGCATTTTAAACAGAAAAATCATTCATGTTGCACTAAAAACGACGTGTAGTGACATTGATCGCATTGAGAATGTTCAACGCAGGTTTACTAAACGCATATTTGATTACTGCAACCTTCGCCGTCTACACTTGTGCTTATGAAAAATGTTTTCAAACGTTTGTGGTTTTTCTTCTATTAAATTTAACGACTTTTTCATCCATAGTCTGTTCCATCCCAAAAATTTTTGCTAGTCTTGTTACTATATTAGATTTTCGTTGCACAAATGTTACCTACCGATATTCAATTGTGCTCTCGTAGCAGCTAGTTGCTTTAATCTCTTCTAATTGATGTTTAGTGTGCTTTGCTTCACGTGACGCATCTAATAGACTGCTGCAACAACTAAAGCCGTAAAATATTCTGCTACAGTAATAAGCCGTACAGCGAAAATGGGCCCTTTGGAATTAAACGGACTATCGTCGTACTAGCAGCCCGTTCAAATTTGCTTAAAAGTAATTTTTCCCGCAGAGATACATTAAGACATGGAATTGTTTACCTTGTACTGTTGTTTCATCTCTATGCCGTTTTCACACAAAGTGAAAAATTTGGTGCATTTATGCTTATAACTCTTAATCCTTTGATACCTATAAAAAATTAAGAACAATAAATAATTGTCATTCATTTAGCTTTCAAAAAAAGTAAGGCAAATTAAATTGTACCAAGCTGCAGGCCAAAGCAGGTATACTTCCTCACCATTGTATAATGCTGTTTAGTGAAATGGCTATTTTGGAGATTAAGACAGGAACCACCTGATGGATTTCAATAAAATAAAGTGTTCTAGTTAAACAATTTTGGAATGAAACTATTTTGCGAAAAAAGTAGCTAGCTTATGTCTACAGTATGCTAGGCTTTAAAAAGTGATCAAACTTTGCATAGTCACTACACTATCCAGTTTAAATTTCATATTTAAAAAATAGCAAAATTAGTTTTGTAATCTATAGTTCGTCCTGCAATTTCGATTTAATTTTTTTCAATATAGCTGCCCCCCAAAGATAAGCATTTTACTCGAGCTATTTTTCATGTTTTTAAATGTTTAAGCACATTTTAGAAAGCACAAAAAAAGCTCGTTCGAATGATATCGTATTTGTCTGATTTACTAAAGAATTGCAGTTTTTCAATATGGCCACCAGGAAGGCTGTCGTGCTGTAGCTTTTGATGTTTTCAGCTATTATTCTCTAAGTTTCTTACATATTTCAAATTTTTTTCAGTAAGTAGCTAGAAAATTTAAAGTTCTTTCTAATGAGCTATGGTTCATGTTTTGTATCCTTCTAGTTCGTTCAGGAAAGTTCAAAAACCTCAAAGTTATTCGTATATAGTGAAAACGACAAGGTTCGAAAACGAGATTAGCTAAAATTGATTTAGATACAGTTTTGAAGGGGCATACTTAATCCGTCATGATTATCGCGACCGTATGTCCTTCGTCATTTCCGTTAATTCGTTTTATGGTCATGTAATCGTACTCATTTTTTCGTATTTATTTCACAATAAACTTCTGAATATAGTTGAAGTTTCTACTATTATGCACGAGTGTAGGTACACCGAGTGGGGACATATTGTATGTATGTACTCGTATCTACATTATTTTTTGACTTTCCGATCTTTGATTAAGCTCAAAATGACGTTCTTCTAAGCCACTCTTACTTTTTTAGCCCGATATGGGAATCAAATGCAAGACAAAATCGTAAGTTTATGTGAAACAAACCTCTTGTTTGTGCTCCCTATCTCAACTAGACCATGTAAAACATTGATGCAGTCTAGGGGAACGGGGTCAGCCTAGTCCTAGGAAGGTACGCACATATGTACATACATGAGCTTTTCCGAGATAAATCTTTTTCAAAAATGGATATTTATGTTGTTAAATTTCAATCACTTTTTGCAACGAACTTGCGTTTTTGCCCATTTTCCGACACTGAAGATTTTTCCGAATTTTCGAAAAAAATAATTCGAAAAACCCGCCGCATACGTTAGACCCCCTAATTGAATTTTTGTCATGTTTTAAAAAATTGCGAAAAAATAGAAATTTTAAAAAATTGAATTCTGAGGGGTATTTTGGTTTCTAGGGGGGGGGTATTCGGCCTTCTGGGGGTGCATACCCCAAACCACCCCTCCATCTACGCCTGCCCACGTGTGATTGGGATCTAGACAGTAGCTGTGTACATATTTAGTATATCCACTTTCTATTCATTTACGCGTTTATATTTATATTTATGCCGCAATATAAAAGTAGCACGCAAAATGGCACGGCGAAATTAACCGTAAATAAAACATCACAACGTTTTCAGGTAAAAAAATAAATATTCCAAGCATCTCATTATCGCGAGGTGGAAACTGAGGAAAACAATTTTGAATCTGACTGAAAAAAATTTTATAAATATGAAAATTTTGAACAATAAAATTTAATTTTGAAACGAAAATAGAAATTGATTCGATAGCCCAGTTTACACCTCGAACATCGTCTAGTCACCACCGGGAATAAGAGCGGAATGCTTGTTCGTCAACGTTTAACTTAAATAATCGCATTGGAAAATTATGCGGCACGGGTAGGCGGAAACACAGTGCAGCAATATAACGTTAAAGTCGATAAATGACGGCTGATCAGGGATTTTTAAGAAGAAACATCATCTCAATCAAGTAGCCCAGAATAAATTGATTATGCGCAAAATTTTCTGGCATTTAGGCAGCTTCGGAATTTATTTTTTAAACGATAGACAATTTATAAGGGTTACAATCACATCTGGGCGTGGAGGGGTTTGGGGGGTATGCACCCCGAGAAACCAAAATACCCCCCCCCCCCAGAATTCAATCTTTAAAATTTTTTTCGTCTTTTTAGCAATTTTTTGATGCCAATAGATAGTGCTCAATGAGAAACGTCGAAAAGTGGTGTTTCTTTCGCCATACCACCACTTTTAAGGCCATTTTTTGACCTATGAAAAATCTTGCACACCCCCCCCCCAGAATTTTCTTGCAGCCTACGTATGGTTACAATCACGTTTTTTCCCACAACCGGCTGTCCGCTGTACACGAAATGCACAAAAATTTGTTCGAATGGAACAGACACCTTTAAGCTACAAGAAAAATCGATAAGCGTTCGTGTTAGTGGCGGTTGGACCAAAATAGTTGTCGAGATTAAGCCGCAACGATTTTTGACCATACTGGGTGGTAATTTTTCAAATTTTTAAAAATTAAAATTAACATAAATATTAAAAAGAACTATTAATGACCGTTATTTGCTCTCTTGGCGGCCCGGAAGTCATATTTTTGCGCCAGAAAAAGGCAACGAAGATTTTAATTACGCCTAAGAATGTTTGGAGCATAAATAATCATTTCTACAGTTTTTTCTCGTTTTTAAGCTGAAATTCTAAAAATTTTCAAAGTTTCCGACGCTCCGCATCAAATGCAACTTTTATATATTGCGCCGACTCTCTAAAATACGGGAAGTCGTGCGGTTATAAACGGTTATATGCCCTAACTTCACGAATTTTTTGGCGCTTTGGGCCTCATTTCTGCTAAATTCGAAGAAATTAGAGTTAATCACTTTTTCGTGTCAAATTGTCGACAATTTTGAAACTTTTGGGAAATACGGCACCAAAAATGGTTTCAAATAAAAGCGGGCGACGTAAAACGGCGATCGGACGTTATTTCGTAGCCGAATAGCGGACTTTTCGGACCTATTTTTGACCATTTGGGGAAAAGTTGGTGTACCAAAAGGTTAAAATCGCAAACCGATAATTCGCCGATACCCCCAATTATCGACAAAACAGCCCTAGAATGCGAAATAAAATTACTACAACGAATATTCGTCGCGTAGCGTAGACGTCGTATTGTTCGAAGATCATCTCGGCGTTTAAATTTCCGTCAGATTCGTCGAACCGCCGACTATAAAAGTGGCGGCGCCGCCATCAACGGCGACTCTTTGCCGCTCGTTGGACGCGATAGTGATAACGCCGCCGGTTGCCGGCGCCGACGACGACAGCCGGCGACCGCCGGATCCGACGCCGGACGAAGGACGCTGCTTGACGTGAACTTTGGCGTGCCTCTTCTTTTCGTCGCTGCGAGCGAATCGCCGGGAGCAAATTTCGCACGAAAATGGCTTCTCTCCCGTGTGCGTTGGAAAATAAATAATCTATGTCGCTTCGCGACGCATTACGCGTACAAGATAGCTCTATTACGCGCTTTCGTCGTACTTAGAAAACTTAAAATCAGAATTTTACTTAAATTTGCTGACGTGAATCAATTTTCATTTTAATTCAAAGAATTTAAAATTATCCATTTCGATTCAATTTTAATAAAATCAAAATAATTTATGCAATGGTATATCTGATTAGAGCGGCAAGTTTCTAAACTCTGACTTAATCGTGCCATACAAACGCCAAATAAGGACTCTAGCAGTCCGCCGCAATAAGCGTACGTAGTCTACAAAAGCGCATTTAATTCTTATTACGCAACGCATAGAGTGTTTTCGGCTCTAAAGCGGCTTCTAACAATCCTATAGGCCGGGGAAGTCAATTTGCTTTTGAAACAATCTATGCGCTATTCGAGCTTTACAAAAATTGGTTTTTACTTTCGTATATCAAATTTAAATTTTTTACAAATTAATTACATTATCGTGCGCTTCTTAAGGCGAAATAGCGCAGCATTCGATTCACGAATTGAAAGAATAAACAATTTTATTTCAATGATCCTATACTGAAGTCCGTTCGCTTGATTTTGCGTGCAATTTTTCTTTAAAGAATTTTCATGACAAAAATCCGATATTTTAGGCTACATAATTATCTGTTCGATCCACTAATAGAAAGAAAGTAATTTTTTGGTCGTTGGAATCTTGAATGGAAGCGTAACTTCGTGAGAAACCGCAGAATACTATAAAGGCGCATTGAGCGGCCCGAAATAAAAAATAATACGTGTGCCGAAAAATTACATATTCGTTATGGAAAAAATAGGGGTGGGGGTTCTACCTACTCGAATAAATTCGGACGGCAAACTTGCGATTTTCTACTAAAAGATACATAGTTAACGCGAGGGCGTGACAAATCCGTTATTTCCTATTTTTACATTATCGCGGATCTAGAAACGACTCTCAGGCGCGCTGGTCGAAACTTCGGGAACGCGGTAGTTGAATGTTCTTGATACGAAAACCCCAACTAAATCATATAAATATAAACTTGTACTTTACTCTCGAATCTAGCCGTCCGAAAAAAGTAAAAGAGAATTTTCCGAATAACGCGTTTCTGGCTTATTTGTAGCGCCAGTGCCTAGCATACGTGGGTAGCAAGAAAATTATGGATCGGGTGCAAGATTTTTTGAAGGTCAAAAAATGGCCTTGAAAATGGAGGTATGGCGATAAAGACACCATTTTTCCATTTTTCGACGTTTCTCATCAAGCACTATCCATTGGCATCAAAAAATTGCGAAAAAAAAACGGAAAAAATTTTCAAAAATTGAATTCTGGGGGTATTTTGATTTCTGGGGGGTATTTTGGTTTCTGGGGGTGCATACCCCCGAAAACCCCCACGCCCAGGTGTGGCGACTAGTAATAATAAAATTTATTACCCGTGTGCGTTCTGACGTGGGTGGTCAAGTGGTCGCTTCGACTGAATGCCCTTAAGCAGATGCGGCATTGGAATGGCTTCGCTCCTGAGAAACACTGAAGCTTTAACGTTTAACGCCGACGGATTAACGGGGAGTCGACGAACGAGTAGGGATTTCGAGAGACATATTCGTAGATTACTTCGATATTTCGTTTAAGCAAAACATATTACGTCGTTATATCTTAACGAATTAATGATTACGTTTTCATACGTATTTTAGTATTAAATATTAATATTTTAACGATTATTTCGACGGCTCTCGGAATTTCACGATTTTTATCCGTATTATTTATTTCATTAAATTTTACAGTATCATTTTCAATTTTTTCACGTAGCTCGAGCGATTAATAATTTACGTCAGTTATATATTTTTTAATTGAATTATATTCATACGCGTCTAAATATCATATATTCCTAAACGGTATTCGATCAGCGTCGAATAACAATGCAAAATTTTGCTAAATTTCGTATCGAATCGAATGAAGAAACGATTGGCAATCATTCTTGACTACAATTCAAACTTCATCGTCTAATACTTGCGCTTGCGTCTTAGTCTATTCTGCGAAATCGGATAATCCGCCGACAACCCCCAAACGCGTCGCTTACGCTTTTCAATTTATTTCAGTAATTTATTTATTCATTTACTATTTTTTCCCATTCTCGCGCGTCTTTCTTTCCATTTTTTTCTCCGTCTTTCTTTTTTTGTCATATTAACTTTCTATTATTCAGGAAAGGAAGAGGGAATATCTAAAAATTACGAAAGAAAATTTACAAGGTGGTTTCAAAAATGTTTCCTGAATAAGGAGCGAGAATCAACGCATCTCGCCTATTATCTTATTTCTCATTGAATTTTTCGGCGAATCTTTATTCGCGTATAAATATACTTACCGGTGTGTATACGGACGTGACGCGTCAATTCGTCGCTGCGCGAAAATCGCCGATCGCAGCAGTCGACGGGGCACCTGTAAGGGCGCTCGTTGACGGGCGTCTTGCAGGGCCGCGTCGGGTACTTGCGCTGCTTGAGCGTCGACGGCCCGGTCGCCGCCGACGACGCTCGCCCGACGTCGAACGGCGACGCTTGTCGACCGGCGGCGACGAACGCGCTTTGCGCCGGGCTACCGTAAGTAGAGTGGGCGGGGCTGGAGCAGCCCCCGTCGCGTTGGGGCGGGGCGTAGAGCCGGTGGGTGGGTCGGGCGCCCGGACTCGGCGAGTAGTACGGCCGCGCCGCGTCCGTCGCGTCTACGGGCTCTTGCTTGGGCACCAGCGAGCCGCTCGCCGCGTCGAAATACCTGTCCGAAGCGAACGACGTACGCGTTTGGCAGTGGCGAATCCAGGATTTTCCAAAGGGGGCGGTACCTCCAAGGGGGGGGCGGAACCCTGACTTGGGCGGAAAAATTAGCCGTTTTAACCCGAAAATCGCTAAGAATCGCTCAAGAATCCTTAATTTTGCGCACTATTTTGGGCCGATGGGGGGCGGCCGCACCCCTAAATCCGCCCCTGGCGTTTAACAATCTTAAACAAGACGCGCCGAAGTACGTCACCCACTATTTCGCAAAATACTCAATTTTTAAAACCCACAGTAAGCGACTGCGACAAATTTTTCAGAATTTTGGCAAATTTTTTCAACCTTCGCCCCGGACCGGTCCGGCCGGCCCGTCCGCGTCACTCGGCAACGGGTTGTTCGAACCGTCGGCGTTTCGATTAACATCGAGCGAAATAAGCATCGCGAAACGCAGATTCCATTCAGCCGATCGAATGAAATTAATATTTTCTCTAAAGCGTTCGAGACGTTCTCGGACAAAAAATTACCAGCTAAAAAGATTGAAGCTACGCAATTTTCAATAACGAGGTACGATTTGCTTTTTTAGAGACTCGAACGTAAAAGCGAGCGTGCTACGAGTTATATAATTATATAAAATTACTAAATTATAAAATTAAAAAATTTTACGCACGCTCTTAACTAGTAATTGGTTTTTAATCTTTTTAGCAAACTTTTAGCTAATGATTCCTTTTCAAATTTTCAAGAAGCGGCTTTTCGCCCTCGAGAAAAATTGATAATTTCGTATTATTTCTAATTTTCCGTCCCCTAGCGCGTTTCTACATTTATTCAACTGCAATAATTTTTGACCGAAATTTTAGGAAAAATTCGAAAATCATTCAATGTTACGCGGAAATGACCGCGAACGCGCCGATATCGAGCGCTAGTCTTTCCGAAGTAGGATAATGCGAAAATTCCGGCTCAGAATAAGTAATCAGCCGAAACTGAATCGTTTCATTTCCGGGCACGTAGCCGGCCTTCCGGATTTGGGGGGACTAAAACTTTGAAGTCAAATATCTCAACTACTGCTCATAGGCGGGCAAAAATAATGGCGTTTTTGAACGTTTCTCAGCTCGCTCTACGCGTAAGAGGAAAAAATTTTCAAAAAATTGAAAAATTAAACTCGATTTCGATCATATCCAAAAAATATGTTGCGTAAAATTGCTACGCGAATGATTTATAAACATTCGAATCCGCTAAAAATTTGTTCAACTCGTTTTGTTCTCGAATCTGTTTAACCGTAAAGAAAAGCAAGAGGTACCAAATCGAACTCGGGCCGTTCGGAAGAAGTGACTTATACAAATACAGTAGATCCGGCGCTGAGCGCCCGAAAATTTAGGGCTTATTAGTTCGAAAGTGCGCTAGAATCTATTCTGGCAGTCTATCGATGAATTTCCAACTTTTAAGACTCTCGTAAAAAATATTTGTACTTTTAAAATTTTGGGAAGGGCTAGTCCCCCCTATCCCCCGCGCCTGTTAATTCCATTCGAATAAATAGCTACGAAATAATTTAATATCCTAAAATAACTCTCCGACGTCCACCGACTAACGCGAGTTCAATTACCGCGGATATACGCCCGGCCGCATCAATCCGAAATGGCCGCCGCCCGGCTGAACGACCAGCGGTTGCATCTGATGGAATTGCGACGGCGACGATTCGTCGGCGCCCGGAAAAAGAACCGGCTGCGGCGGCGGCGGAGCGGCGCGGCTGACGGAAACGCTCCGGCTGCCGTCGCAATTATACGTCGTGTGCACCATGGCCGTCCAACCGACGTTCGCCGAAGAACAAGGCGACGGCGCGGCGCCGCCGTTGGCCGTCGACGACACGTGATCGCTCTGTATGTCGTTTACTCCTTGTTGGTGTTGCTGCTGATTTTGCGGCAAAATTTGGCAATATTGATATTCTTCGCAAATCTGCGCGTTGAACGTCGTCGACGGCGGCGCTGTCGTCGTCGTCGTCGCTGGCGGCATCGGCCGATTTGACGCCGTCGACGAACATTGCTGAACGCCGGCGTAAGAAATCGCCGAAGTTGGTCTGACTGGAAAGGCGCTGGTTATTATAGCGATGGGCGTTGCCGATCGACTTTCCCGGCTGATCGGCGTTCTAATAATTCACTTTTATCAGTGGATGAGTTTAAAGAGCAAAAGGACGAGTGATCCCGCAAGCAACTCGCTATGAAGAACTCGCCTTTCTCTGAAGTTTTTTTACGCATTGTTTAATTCTAAATCGAAAATTAGACGTATTCTACTGTCGTAAAAGGATAGCAATGTTTATTAAAAAAAGATTTTTACTCCTAATAAAAAACCAACCGCCCGATGAGAATATAACGATACTGAAATGATTAAATGTAAAAGCGTTAGCGCGAAAACATATTGTTTACGGGGGTTGCTGCCACACATGGGCGTGGGGGGTTTGGGGGTATTCAACCCCCCCCGAGAAACCAAACCCCCAGAAATCAAAATCCCCCCAAAATTCAATTTTTGAAAATTTTGTTCGTTTTTTCCGCAATTTTTTGATGCCAATTGATAATGCTCGATGAGAAACGTCGAAAATGGTGGTTTTTTCGCCATACCACCATTTTTAAGGCCATTTTTTGACCTTTAAAAAATCTTGCATCCCCCAGAATTTTCTTGCTGCCCATGTATGGTTGCTGCTAAACTTGAGTGCGCGAGGTCAAACTTCTAGGGAGGGGTGAAAATCAAAATTTGTAGATAGCTAAGTGCTATATAAAAAACGATTCTACAGCAAAAAACGATGGTATCGCTTTAAAACCATCGTTTTCAAGCATTTGTGTCATAAATATCGCATTTTTGATTCACAAACGCAGCTCTATAGTCTCCGTTGACTAAAAATAGATATTCAGCCCTTTTTTCCGTCAGAAAAAGAGCTATAAATCCATAACAGACTCAGAAGAAACAACTATTTAGCATTTCTAAACTAAGAAGGTACGTTTCTGAGCTCAAAAAAAAGCTATGTAGCTGGTTTTCTGAGCCCAAAAAAGGCCATACGGCAATGCTTTTTCGGCCAAGCTAAGCGGGGGAGTCATACTCCTTTCACCCCTCCCCATGTCCGTGCACGTTCTAAACCCTTTTATCTAAGACGGCTGCTGACTTCGCGAAAAATGCTCCAGACTCCTTAAAATTTTAAAATAGACGGAAAATGGCAGATGTACAAGCGTTTTCAGCGATATTTTGGCTCAAAAGTACCTGCTTAGTTTCCATCTTGTTGCGCCATACTCTCACTCGTTTTTTTAAGATTTTTTGAACTTGTTTGAAATATTCATGTTCACTTATAAAAATAACGAATATAATCAAAACCGTAAAAAAAAGTGTTTTTGGCGAGTGCCGAAAAGGCACAACTTAAAAATGTATCGGGACTAACCCTGAAGAACTCCAACACTACGCAAGCGTGGTTATTATCGTCGAAATAGAAAAGAAAAGAAATGCGCCGGGACCTACATGAGACAAACGAAAAAGAGAACATTAGAATACAGGCGAACGTGTAACGGCTCGAAATTTTGGGTGGGGTCGCCGGCCATTGGGAGGGAGGGGGTGAATGACCTCCAATTTTGGCCCGAAAACACGTAAAAATGGTCAAATCACGCAACTTTTTACAAAAGTCGGGGGGTCAAAAATTTGCTGACTTTAAGGGGGTATGGGGGATGTCCAACCTTCGACGGGGGTCCACCTCAGACCTCCCTGTTGAATGTATGAATACAGGGTCAAAAAAGGTGGAAATCAGCGAGCCGACGAAACAAAGGGGCTTAGAATGATCTGCGATTGTCCACAAGTTATAAGCTTGATTTGGAGAAAAATTTGAATACAAAATCCGACATCAGTTGCACACAATCAAGCAAGTTCGACAACCGAGATATTCCAAATCATAGGTAGCGCGTTAGCGCGCACTTATAATATACTTGGGTACCCCTAAAACCTGTGCAGCCCCTACAGCTATAACGGGACGCATCTGGAAGGTGCGCTTTTTTTAAAGATAATAAAAAAATTCGCTGCCCGTGTCTTTTGGTTTTCGTTTCACTCAATACCGACTGCGTAAAGGACGTGTAAAGTTTTTGTGTAACGTTATAACTAGAGCTGTGCCGGGGCCGCCTTTTTTGCCGGGGCCGGGGCCTGGGCCCCGGCGCCGAGCCCAAGATAAGCGTGCTTTACCGAGTTCATAGTACGACCCTACCCTACCCCTTATACCTATGTTTATTTATATTCTTGCTAGTAGATATGCGCGTCAAACGTTAATATTTGTTGAGATTACAAGATATAACAGAATATGGGCATCGGGAGGCTTGGGACGTGGGCGTGGGGGGTTAGGGGTATGCAACCCCCAGAAGTTGGAATACCCCCCCAGAATTCAATTTTTGAAATTTTTTCGCTTTTTTAGCGATTTTTTGATGCCATTGGATAGTGCTCGACGAGAAACGTCGGAAAATGGTGTTCTTCACCACCACCCCCACAAATTTTTTCACACTCCCAAAATTTCGGTGCTGCCCACCTATGGTCTAGACCCCCAGAATTCACACTCTCCCCCCAAAAAAAATCCGCTAGACGCCCCAGAAATTGATTTTCAGAATTTTTTGTTTTTCTGCGATTTTTCGATGCTAATGGATAGCTCTCGTTGAGAAACGCAAGAAAACGGTGTTTTTTCGCCCTACCATATATTAGCAGGCACTTTTTGACTTCGAAAAGTTTTGGAACCCCAGAATTTTTGAGCTGCCCATGTATGGATTTAACTCCTCTATAGATTCAACTCCTCTGACTTGGATGCGTTTTTCGTCAATTTTGATTATTAACTAGAAATTTGCACCAACCTGACATAATAAAATAGAGATTTGAATTAGCAAGATGTGTGGTGTTGCTTGAAATTGAGCTTGAAGGTAAATCTGCCGAAAAAATTATCAATTTTCTACATTATAATCAATTCTAACACTGGCCCCGGCCCCGGCGCCGGGGCCTGGCTCCAGCACAGCTCTAGTTATAACATATAGCAATTTCCGACGCTTTTTTACACGGCTTGTGTACAACTTAGTATTCACGCCTTAAACAATTTAATGGGTCTGAATTGTAGAGGAAGGAATACTCAATATGACATTTTTTCTGTTTTTTTGAATTTTGCATTAGTTTTCGAATGGAAGTGTGAAGAGTGTGTACATCTGGGGGTGAAAAACACATTTTGGTCGAGTTTTCGACTTTTTTGTGTCTGCCAACAACTCCGGTAATGAGTCTAAAGAATTTTCCTTTGACAGAAATATACTACGGCTCTAGGGCTACTCTCTGCTTATCACAAACTTTTGTAAACTTAATACGGAAATCGGTCTAGGGTTTAAACTTTAACACTCTAGTGAATGGTGTAAGAAACAGGTTTTGTTTAAAATTTCTCCGCCGACTTCTCCGGTTATAAGTCGGGATGAACTAACTAGAATAAGAATAAAGCACGTTTTAAGGGCTACACGTAGCAGTAAACCATAAAAAAACTTATTAATGAGTTACTTATAGAGGCGAAAAGTTCGAAATCAGGGGTTTAACATAGGGCAGAAGACACGTTTTCTTCCCTTTTTGATTGGTCAATATCTCAAAAATTTTACGGAACCGAAGTTTTCCACACACAAACGTACTACGATTTAAACACTACGAATTGGCCCAAACCGAATTTCTTTTCACACGATTGGGAGTTGAGGTCAGATTTTTAAAGTTTACAATGTGGCACATGGTGGAAAAATACGTTGTTACTCCTTTTTTGTTCCCCACTTTCTCCGTTTAGAAGTCGAGATTGGTCGAAAAGAATAAAAATAGAGTACTTTCTAAGGAATACACGTTACATCAAATTGCGTTTATTTACATAAATATTTAGCTTTTTAGGGAGGTGTAAGGTCAAAAATTGGGTATGTTAGACGTGTTTTTGTCTTGTTTTTCTGCCAACTTCACCGGTTTTGAGTCTGGACTTGATCGCATGTCTGACAGTGTATCAGGAATCAAACGTGATACGCCAGTTGAGCGCCTTTGTTTACAGTCAACAGCGGTGTAAAAAGATTTACATCTAATATTTATTTGTCATCAGGTCATTGTAGAGACTTATTTTTTCATAAATGTTGACCGTTATAAAAGAGTAATATCAGAATTACAAATCCAACTAAAATCATTTTAACACTCGGTGGTTGTGCACAGTTTACACTGCAAATTAACTTAAGTTCTAGAGCCTTGTGAAAGCTTAATTTTTTAAATGTCTACGTAACGTCATAATTACGAATCTGACTATTAGTTGTCTCTTAAAACAGTAGCTGTGTAGAGTTTGCACCAATTCAGTTATTGTTAATGTGTAAAGTTTACAAAACAAATTTATTTTACTCTCAGAGCGTTGCAAAACGTGAATTCTTTCCAAAATATGTTCCATAAGGCCAGGATTACGAATCTGGGTGTTTTCTTTATACCCATTAGTTGTATAAAGTTTACTCTGAAAATTAACTTCAGTTTAAAAGCGTCGCGGAAGCTTAATTTTTTAAAAATGTTCCATGTAACGTCATGATAACGAATCTGAGTGTAAGTGTTCTTTACACCCAATGGTTGCGTAAAGTTGGTGCTAAAAACCTTCGATCTATTCAAATAAGGTAAGGTTGTCTTGTTTAAAGAAGATAATGCTGATGTTCAGAACAGTATTTCTTCCCGCATTCTTACATAGACAGCTGTCATTATTGTGGCACGTTACCTTATGTGTTTACTAACTGATGTCCTCAAATCACGCTAATAAAAAATAGGTTGCTATAGTCTATTCCATTCCAAACAGCCAATTTTAAATAAATCTTTAATACTGTATCAGTTTTTTATCGCAGAGACGGCTTCTACAGATAGGCTCTCGTACCAGCTAGCTGCTTTGAATCCTCTCATTAATATTTATCATGTTTTGCTTTAAATGTGGTGCATCAAACAAACTGCAGCAACAACCTAAGCCGTAAAATGTTCCACTACAGTAATAAGCCTTTGAGTAAAAATGGGCCGTTTGGAATGGAACAGACTATAGCAAAGGAAAATGCTCCAATAGAAAAAAAGACGAACATACGAGGGGCGTTCAATAAGTTTGTGCCACTTTTGCAACAACTTTTTTCTCTCTGTGCTGTCATCATACGGTTTGTAGCATAGCATTCCCCTACATGCGCTGTACGTCCTTGCACTCACCATTTCTTTCTTCATAACTTTTCATGTCCTAGAAAAATTTTTACACCGACCCCATATTTTTAAAATTTGAAGAAATATTTGCCTACTCATATTTCAGGAACTGATTGACGTTTGGCTCTGAAATTTTGGTAGAGAAAGGGAACTTAATGGATGTTTCTTTGAACAGAGGTTATTTCAAATTTTACCCAAAAATGCAAAAAATTAATTCAGCCAAAATATATAAATCAGAAGGAAAAGTCATCCCAAAAAAATCCTTCTGGCGTTACATGAAAATATATGAATTACTGACTTCATTCATTGAAAATCAAAAATATGACAATTAATTTTTTGTGGTTTTTGGATTACTTTTTAATGTTGGGTAAAGTTAAAAAAATTTTTAGGAGAGGAAAACTTACAAAGAAAGAAATGGTGAGTGCAAGAACGTACAGCACATATAGGGGAATGCTATGCAACAAAGAGTATGATGATAGCACAGACAGAAAAAGTTATTGCGAAACTAGCGACTTATTGAACGCCCCTCGTACTTGGGATTACGGATTATTAAGGATGCAAAAGGAGGGGGTTAGGAGCACAGGTTTTTTGTATTCGGCAAAGATTTTTCCCGATGTACAAAGACTTTTGGGGACCGTCTTTGAACATGTACAAGGATTTTTGCGAAGACAGAAACTACAAAAAAGGTTTGAAATTGGCCAAAATTTTCGGCGCTTCGCGCCGAAATGAATAGTGTCTTATATATCTTTATAATGTCAAAAATTGCATTTTGAAAAGAAAAATGTCAAATTTTTCAGCGCTTCGCGCCGTTTCGAGACTATTATTAGTGATTTTTGCCCTCAGAAACCCATAAATTAGCTAAAATACAGTACCAAAGGTTGAATAAGTCTGGTTTTGCCAGAATGAAATCGCTACTGCATTATATTACATAACCCAAAAATTTACGTGTAAAAAATGTACAAAGACTTTTAGGAACCATCTTTGTACATGTACAAAAGGACCTTGTACAAAAAAACACTGGTTAGGAGAAAGCTACCTATGTGTATGCATGCCTAAAGTCGCAAAATCTGTTAAAGATCAGACTTTGTCTAAGCAACGCAAAAAATCGAAGTATATTCTGCAGCCTCCGAAAAAGTATAACTTTCTTTAAATAATTTTCAATGCTTAACGTCAGAGTGCATAAACGTTATTTCACGTCAGAGTGCATAAAGATAATCAAAAATGTATACTTTTGTAAATTGCTTGCAAGTTGCAATGTGGACTTAATTCGTATCGTGATTGATAGAAAACTAACGCAATTGTATTTACATGTGTTTTATTTTGTTACCATGAGCATTATAGTAAGCAAACCTGGCATCAATTGCTTAGTGCACACAATCGCTGCGGACATGCAAGTGTACCTGCATGTACTCTGTTCGTAAGCTTACGCGTTTCCTACTGCTCTAAACCAACAATTCCTTTGATTGTCTTGAATGCATCGATGTTTGCTATTTCATTCAATTGACTTACAAAGCTGCTGCTAGTTTACTCTGTCTACTTAGCTAACTTGCTGCTTTTTCAATTGTTTTTTTGGTTCAATAATTTATTTCAATCTGCAGGCCGCAGAATTTGCTTCGATTTTTAGCGTTGCTTAGAGAAAGTCTGATTTTTTACAGATGTTGCGAATTTAGGCATGGATATACATAGGTAACTTTCCTAGTCCCTTGTTTTTACATCCTCAATAATCCGTGATCTCATTTTATATTCAGTAACGGATCCAGGATTTTCCTAAGGGGGCGGTACCCCTAAGAGAAGGAGGGTCGGAACCCTGAATTGGGCGGAAAAATTAGCCGTTTTATCCCGAAAATCGCTCAAAAATCCTTAATTTTGCGAACTATTGGGCCAATAGGGGGAGGGCGGCGGCCGCCCTCTAAAATCCGCCCCTGTTTATATTTGTATTTTTTGTTCCATCGGAGCATTCTTTTTGCTAGTTTGAAATGCACAATGCCTTTTTTCTTAACGGCAAGATGAGAAGGACAAATTTTTTTAAATTAGGAATTATTGTTATTTTGGGATTAAAATTTTTCCCTGGTTAGTCAACATAGTATGAACGTCGAACATTTTGGAAACCCAAAATTATACTCGTTCTCAGAGTTACAATTCACGGAAGAACATTCAAATTTCAGAAAAACTTTGAATATTCTAGTTATGAATGAAAAACAACGTTATATTTCTTTGAAGGAAAGAAGGAAAGTTGAAGGAAACACTTTTTAGAGAATTAAATGTAAAAAATCGCGTTCTGAGCAAATTTATTAGCTAAAAGTATTCAAGGATCTTTTAATTTAATCTTCCATAGGCTAAGCTTGAGCTCAAAAAGCTAGAACAACGACTCAGCGGCGGAGAGACCAAAAATCACCTGATGAGCGGCGGAACGGACAAATTCATGGGTTTTAACTGCGCTTCGGTGTGCGGCGACGACGCGCCGGCTGATCTGGCGGCGGCGGCGTTGGAAGGCGGTGCCGTTGACGTCGCGACGACCTGTAACACGTCTTCGATATTGTGCTGCGCCTCAACGGCCGTCGGCGTTCTAATCAGCTGCAGCATCGACGACGACGGCAGCTGCGCTTGCTTGGCAATCATTTCAAAAATCTGCTGCGCGCCGGCGAACGTGAACAGCGGCAAGCCGGGCGACACGACGTGCGGCGTGCCGACGCCGTTCGCCGTCACTTTGGCCTTGTAGGTGAGCTTGTTGGTGACGGCGGGCGTTGCAATGCCGCCGCCGTTTGAAGCCGACGACGTCGCCGAGCCGAATCCGTTGGCGACGCCGCCGCCGTTTGCTGCGTTCGACCGGTCGGGATAAGTGATCGAAGCTTCGATCAGTGCTAAAACGACGATATTATGAGCTGCGTAGAATACGAACATGAATTTCAGCGAAAAAATTCATGACCAGAGAAAAAACAGAAAGTTTCGATTTTGTCACTTTTCATCCTTAATTTTGCCTCAAATTATCCAGAAAATTTTTTCTGATTCGATGCGGGAAATTCCAAGCAATAACTCACGCGTGCAGTCTGTAAATAGACATGCACGCGAGCGATATGGGTGGAGAATAGAAGAATGGGAATTTTTCGGACAAAATGAGGGAAAATCAAGGCCAAAATGAATTAAAGTCAAAATTGTTTTCCCAAAAGTGCCTGAAATTGACTAAGAACTGTGGACTGATGTATATTTAACCATTTTCTTAGGCCATTTTGACTCAAAAAAGTATCCGTTTGACCCCCTCCCCGACTGACCATTCCATACACGCAAAGTACGATGGATATGGAAAGGTAAGTCTACTAGAAACCTTGAAAAGCATATCGCTTCCGGCAATTTTCGCGTAAAAGCATAATTATTTGTCAATGAACCAGAAACGCGCCAAATGATCACTAGCAGTACTTACATACGCTTACAAGAACATACTCGTGCACTTCAGTGTTGAGCGATAAAGTGAAATCCCTTCTGTGAACGAAGAGTCTTATTTTTAAATTAATTATTATCAATCAAATCAACTATATATTACTTAATAATCAACTAAATCTATTTTTATGACTTTAAAAAGTTGTAGGAGCCCTGAAAACTTATCGTTTAACGTAAATCACTACAATAAAAATCTGTAATAAAATAAGGTATTCAGTTCATTTACGTTCCCTCGAAGGAAACTCGGTTTATCCCTTCCAGGGCTTTGGGACCTAAGATGCATAGCAGGGCTGATCCAAATAAGGGTCAGCCGTTCGGAAATTGTGAGAATTTTGCGGGTCAAAAAGACCGCAAAAACTAGTATAAAATGCTAAAATAGAGCTAAAACTGCGTTATTTCACAGTTTCTGGTCAATTTCAACTACGTTTGACAAAATTTTCAATTTTCCCTGAAAAATTTCCGTTTTTTATTGTTCAACCCACACGTGTGCATGTGCATGTATAGGCTATGCTCTGCATCTATGGTCATAAACAGACTTGCACGTAGATGGTTTAGGGTCTCAAGCATACGTGGGCAGCAAGAAAATTCTGGGGAAGGGGTGTGCAAGATTTTTTGAGAGGTCAAAAAAGGGGCCTTAAAAATGGTGGTATAGCGATAAAAACACCATTTTTCGACGTTTCTCATCAAGCACTATCCATTGGCATCAAAAAATTGCGAAAAAAAAGAAAAAAATTTCAAAAAAAAATTTTTTTACAGGTGTGGTCTCAAGTCTCAACCCCCAGAATGAAAAACTTATAAATTTTCAAGAGAAACAACAAAAAAGGGAGGCCAAAAATCGAAGAAAATCAGATATGATCTGTAAAAGTACTTTAAATTGACAAAATATGTACCGTAGCATAGTTTTACGCTATTTCAACATTTGAACCCTTTTTGAGGCCATTTTGGCTCAAAAAAATAACTGACTGACCCTCCAGACCGGATGACCTAACCAAGCCAAAGCAATATCAACACATATTAGATGCGGTAAGTTAATCTATTACGTAATTTTAGGTATGTTTTGATTGGAATGACGTAAATTTTTACAATGAAGGATGTTAATTTATTTATCATAAAAATTAAAAACGAACCAGTTATTTGAGTCAAATCACTTTCCATGCCTTCGACTCCGCCGACGGATGGAAAGAATGCTCTTGACTGACCAGCTGGTGGGACCGTTACGCTCGGAGTGTTCAGTGAATCCTCAACCTAGAATTAAGTCGGGAATAACCTCGTTTCAATCGATCAGAAATCAAGCGAAGCATACAATACATAGGTACAACTTTCAATTAAGCCACAATCTCATGCGATAAATAGTAATAACTTGTGGCTATGGCTATCCAGTTTTCAAGGAACGAGCAAAATGATTATGTGAGCACTGATGCCAGAATATACAGAACAGCGTAAAATGACGTTCGAAAGTCGATGTTTTCAGTCGCTTCAGGTTCTAGACTTAAAACTCCAGTCCCTCTCCGAGTATGCCGAAGTAAAAAATAGTAATTAATACAATACGATTGAAATAACAAGCTGAACCGGACAAAAGAACATTTTAATCTGACGCAGTGGCGGATCCAGGATTTTCCTAAGGGGAGGGCGGTACCCCTAAGGGGGCGGAACCCTGACATGGGCGGAAAAATTAGCCGTTTTAACCCGAAAATCGCCGAAAATCCTTAATTTTGCGCACTATTTTGGGCCAATGGGGGCGCCCGCCCCCCGCCCTCCCCCTAAATCCGCCCTTGATCTTACGAGTAACAATCACTGAGCTATAAGACATGCAAGTCGGGAGATTGAACGACCAAAACAAATATGACAAGAGACGGAGAAAACTCCTGAATTTTTAGCAAAAATGCTTGGAACGGACCAGAAACCGTCAATTGAGGAAGTTTTTACGCTATTTTAGGTTGATATCAGCTTTTTAATCAACTATAGTTAGAAGAAGCTCGCTGGTTGACCCTTCAGTCCGGCTGACCAATAAGTCATGTCCTGTATATTGCTAGTCCCGTTCGTTGCTCAAAAGTTTTGAACTATTTACTTTTTATTTATCACAAAATGCAGTCATATGTATAAACATGTCGGTATGAATAGTAATTTTACCAATTTTTCTACGATTAAACCATTATTATGCTCATTAATTAGGGACACAAGGTTGTTTTAGCAGGTATTAAGAAAACCTTCTAGTCCACCGGACAATTTGGGGTACTGTGACACTTATAAGCTGACGACATTTAATATACGGTAGTATCTCAAAATCAAACCTGTCACAATGTCCCAGCCGTCCCAGCTCATCGTGCAAGAGTGACCACCAAGAATCACAATAGTCCCACCCAGGACAGTATTCATGTGGGGGCGGGAAGTCCTCCGGAAAAAGTTGACTGATTCTTGCACATGGGGTCCAAAGAAAACACAAATAAAATCGCAAGTTTCTAAAACACCAACAAACAGGTTTTCAGCGTACTTTTGAGCTAGTAGGCTCACATAGCTTTCAGCGCTTCGCGCCGGATTTATCGTTGTATGTATAGTTTTTGTTTGCTAGCCCCAGAAAACCGCTCAATTCGAGTTAGGCATGCAGAACATGTTCAAATTTTCCGATTATACGTTTGCAGTATTGCTTGTGCTTTATAAATGACATAGATTAATTACAAAGACAAAGCGTTAGGTAGTTATCCATCGATTGAACGATGAGAAATCAGCTTGTGTAGATTGTTTAAATGATAGATTTGTGTAATATGAGTTAGAGTGACAAAAGTTAAATGTCAAGTGCTCTCAGAAATTAATTTAACCGTTACACTTAGCTCGTTGAGATGTGCTAAAATGCTTTATTTTAGCCCTCCTAATGGTTCGTGAATATTTGACCTCAAAATTTTCGCCCGCCCCAAATAAAATCTTGGATACGAGCCTGAGTTCTACCGTCCCAAGAGTCCCACCAGGCCCAACAATTTGATCTTCACGTACTACGAATAAAAAAATTCACGTAGCATCACAGGTAGAAACAAGCTGCTTCCGGTTCTAGGCTGTCTATTAACTGTTAGGACAGACGCATATTATAGTTGACATGACGAGGTTAGTTTAGTATTCTTCAATTGCGCACTTTTTGTTCTCTACTTCGTCTTGAGCCCGCTCGGGTCGTTTATAATTGATTTGCGTTCAGAATCGCTACGGTCAGAACTTGGCGGCGTCCGCCCGAGCCCAGGATCTAAGGATTTTCAGCCACTTAATACTACTACATTGTCCAGAAAAGATATAAAGAAATTAAGTGATTCGGCATGAAGCGCCGGAAAACTTTGACATATTCAATCTGCCTTTTCCTAACTTGGGCTACAAAAGCACTGTCGCCTGAGAATTTCGAATTCGTTAGCTCAAGAGTGGGCTTAAAATTTATTTCCGTGGTCTTTCAAACGCGCTTAAAGGACTTTTGATTTTTTTTGAATGAACGCTAATCAAATACAAACCAGTTCAACGTGCTTACAAAGAAACAGAAATGCAACGTAAAATTTATTCATCAGAATGGAAAACAAGGGAAGGGATAACAGATATAACAATAAGTTAATAGCTAACAGCGTGATCAGCTTGATTTTTCATGTTGACGTTGCGTGAATTTGTTCCGTCATAATAACATGATAGTGGGACTGTTGGGACAGCAAGACTGCTAGAACTGGTGGGACAGTTGAGACGGTGGGACTGTTGGGACTGGTAGCGCCGGTGGGACTGTTGAGACATCACCTAATACACAATAAGTACAGGGTGTCCCAGCTAACTATTCGCGATTTCGTTTTATCCTAGTTTTTTTAATTCTGAATGAATTTTGTTTGAACTTCAGCAAAATATAGCAACAACATTAGAATTTATTGTGACAAAATTTTATATTCATTACTGAACTTTTAGACCTCAACATGCGCACCACCATTTTCAACAATTTTGTACAATCTTTCACGATATTCCAACAAAGTTTTCATTCTCATTTCATGCGTAATTTCATCAAATGCCGCAAAAATTCGATTTTTCAATTCGTCGATAGTTGCAGGTCGTGTGGTGTAAACTCTGGATTTGATAAATCCCCAGAGGAAAAAATCGCAGGGGGTCAAATCAGGCGATCGTAGTGGCCATGGCATCGTAAGTGATCCTTATTTCTTTGATGAAACTGTCAACAAAGAACGCTACTTAGAAATGCTGCAGACCCAATTTTATCCTGAATTGGAACGCCGCCAAATTCAAAATGATATCACTTCTATGCAAGACGGAGCTCCGCCACATTGGGGCAGAAATGTTCGCAATTGGCTTAATGATAGCTTTCCCAATCGATGGATGGGTCGCGGATCACCTACGATGCCATGGCCACCACGATCGCCTGATTTGACCCCTGCGATTTTTTCCTCTGGGGATTTATCAAATCCAAAGTTTACACCACACGACCTGCAACTATCGACGAATTGAAAAATCAAATTATTGCGGCATTTGATGAAATCACGTATGAAATGAGAATGAAAACTTTGTTGGAATATCGTGAAAGATTGTACAAAATTGTTGAAAATGGTAGTGCTCATGTTGAGGTCTAAAACTTCAGTAATGAATATAAAATTTTGTCACAATAAATTCTAATGTTGTTGCTATATTTTGCTGAAGTTTAAACAAAATTCATTCAGAATTAAAAAAACTAGGATAAAACGAAATCGCGAATAGATAGCTGGGACACCCCGTATAATAGGAGTGCTAGTGAAGTCGAAATGTTATTCGGAGCTTAAACCCACGGAGTTTGTGTTGCACTGATGTATTATTAGAATAAAACGTAGTGCCGATTTCACAAAATTAAATTGCGTTGTTCGAAAAAATTATTGTGAAATGGAAGAACATGCATAAATGACCAATGTAGTATATGTTCAGCAGCTTAATAATTAATAGTTTAATAGTTCAGATTCAAGTTAAATAAGGTTACATAAATTAACTTCATTACTCTACACACTGCCTATAAAACGGTTTCCGTGTCGGAGCCTGGATAACACCTTCAGAGTTTTTAAATACGTGGGACGTGGGTCCTTTCCAGACATGCATAGCATGGGAATTCTGCAGGGGTGAAATTTCAACGTGCCTTTTTCGGATCCCAAAAATGGTAGGTTACGCGTCAAAAACATCGTTTTTCGGCGTTTCTGACGATGCTCCATCTTTCTAAATCATAAAAACAAAAAATCTGAAAAAACTCAAATAGTCTAACAAATTGGACAACAAAACATGAATTTGTGGCACGAAGCGCCAAAAATTTGACACTTCTGAGCAAGTATAGATAGAAACGCTTTGAAAAAGCAGATTTTCTATGAATTCTCAGGAAATGTCTGGAAACTTTTGAAAATGGCTAATTCTGGGGCGGTGAAAAAATTTCTGGGGAAGGGGGTGCAAATTTTCGGGGGGGGAGGGTGAAGTCTCCCAAACTTCCCCCAACTAGATCATGGATGGTCCCTTCATCTTATTTAACATGAAGCCATACGAAGCTCCGTCTTTTCACTTTCTTCCTGTGTACAATTTGAGTTTTCAGATTATTTTTCAGAATTATCCATAACAAGTCCATGATAGATTTCAAAACGAAAACAGTAAGAGTAGTAAAACAACGGTCGTTGGTAACGTTTTTTAGTACGTAGGTAATCGGACGAAAGCGGTCGTGGATTTCGCAATGCGCAAATATAAAGATTCAACATAGAATTGTATAAATTATTAAAAGCAAAAAAGCAAACGACTTTGACCATGTTCATTGCTCAAGGTCACAGTCTGACATTATTAAGCAAATATAGATAAACGCTTTTCACTACTTTAATCGTGGGCGCCATCGTCGTAGTGGGCGTCTGCACTTTGAAAACGGCGTCATCAAAGGTCAGATCGCTTGGCGTTGGCGCATCGTCAACCAAGAGCGGCGTTGCTGTCGACGGTCTCCGCAATTTTTCCACAACCACGTTGCCGCGCACCATGCTGCACGGTCGACTCTTCGTAGAAAGATGGCAAATTCGGTTTTGTTTTACTATTTAAGAATCATTCCACATGGAGCAGAATAGAATAAAAATCGCCTTTAACGCCCTATTAATATTATAAGTATTTTCATTATTATTGAAGGTTTTGCTGCGTACAAAGCAAAGCACGTAAATATAGTTAACGAAACGTTATTACTTACAAAAACTAGTCCTTCTGAACAGAACATTCACAGAAGCGGGTAAGACAGTCGATGACGTCATCAGGAAAGCCCTAGGGGGATTCCTTAACGAAGTTGATGCCGTTTTGTTGCGCAAATTACAAAAGGTTAAAACGATTACTCATTCGAGTAATCCTCTCTTTTCTACTAACTACTATACTATGTGTGCAGACTTATTATTATAATTCATTTGCACTTGCCACATACACAATTTTGACACCTCACTTCCGAAATCTGTACGAGCCGTTACACGCATGGTATATCCAATGGATTTTTAGGTAGGTCAGGACAACAACCCACGCATGGTAACCACGAATTTACAGGTACGGTCACTTAATACACCTACATTATGTAGCAAACATTCGTGTGATCAATCGAGTGCCCCAGGCGCAGGTACAGGCCGCAAAAACTACAAGACTTTCGGCTGCAAAAACAACGAAACTTTTAGTGATAAAGGAAAAAATAAAAGCAAATCAAAATACAACGAGTACAAATGTATAAAGAGACATGGGGCCAGCTAGACTGCCACTACGACGCGAATCCTGTTTCAAATTACCAAAAAACAACGATTAGAAACGTCAATGGACAAAAGTTATCCTGTGTTCAAACTTCGACAGCAATGCACAAAACGCGTGTATGTACATGGTATGCGCCTATACAACTGTTTGATCATTAAGAACTTGGTCCATGTAGCGCAAAACTGAATGCATTGAAACTCTGTATACAAACACAAACAGGTGCTGTTGAACAAGGTATGTATAGATAGATGTACAGAGCCGCACACGCTCAAAAGTGAAAAACTGGATTTTCGTGTCATTAAAAAGCGAATTAGTGAACTCGGCCAGTTTCATTCGCATCGAATTAAAATCTTCAAAGTGAATTACCTTCAAAACAAAATAATGCGCTATTGATATAAGCAACACGCTTTGGCAGCTTACGACATATTTTTCTCCCTTAAGCCATCAGCATTGAACGCACGCGCACTGTGCGCCTTGTTGATGCCCATCTTTCTCAACATATCCAGCAAATCGTACATTGCGGACTCGTACGTTCGTATACATGCAGATGAACTACACACAAGCTATAAGTTGCTTATGCTGCACCCTCTTATCATAGCTAACGTATCTGATGACGTCATCGTATGGAAAAGCGTCAGACTGATGCAAAAAAATTCCGCTCGTCAGAGCCGTTGAGCGTGAAGGTACGCTGTAGGCATATATGTAGGTATCTGCTATCGCTCTTAAAGCATATAACGTACGAACAAGTCTGCCTGTTGAAACGCAGAGACGGAGACGATTTAGATAGAGGTGTAGATCGATTTTCTGCGATATTGAGAACATTTTAATTATTTTGGGTTAATCAATGCTTTATTACAGTAAGATGGTGGGCGAGTGCACGAGCAAATGAAAAAGCCAGCTTTTTGCATGAAATCCGCCGTTGACGCAACGGTAGCTGAAAGAAAGCATTGGCGTCATCGCGAATAATGCGTGGCTAATTACTTAATTCCGCACGCAGCTGCAATGCCTAGTGAAACACCTGCTGATTAACGATACGTGAGCGACTTTCGTGCGTGACAAGCTGGCATACTTGATGCTTGAAATCATATGTTATTTTTGAGAACTTCGTTTTTGCGGAAACTTGAAATCGTGGTGAATGAAGACAATTTTCTGCTATTTTCAGCTATTTAGAAATTTCGACCGATGATGCATATCGGTCTCCAAAGGAAAAATTTCTGGAACAAGACTGGCTATCAGATGGTTCGACTACTGACCTGACATACAAGGGCACACATGGACGTGGGGCGTTTGAACCCTCCCCCAAGAAGTTGAAAGACCCCCCCAAGAAATAAGGTTAAATGAAGGCCAAAAGTTAATGAAAATTGGACATTTTCTTCAAAAGTGCTTGAAATTGACCAGAAACTGCTGAATAACGTAGTTTTAACTCTATGTTGGCATTTATACCTACCAGTTATTGAGGTCATTTTGGCCCAGCTTAATTTTTGACACCGAGATCGGCTGACCCAAAGATCGGCCAATGCTGTGCATCTCGTAGCTATGGCACCGACGTTCCGTCCGATCCTTATTTCGAAATCAATAAGGTTTTGAGAAAAACCTTCAGCTCTATAATACATGGCAATTATTGCATAACAAATTTGCGTAGACTCATAAGAAATAATAAATATTACAAGAAATTACAACAAATTATTCTTTCTAGTGATTTTCCTGAACATGTAGATAGGTATGCCTGCCCGCGTGCATGCTTATTCTGGTAAATAATCTATTATCAGAGCAATGGTATAATCGCAACAGACATGTACTTATTTGACGGTGCATTGAAATAATTTCAATATAACGTTAAGTTTTCATTGAATCCATGCATGGTTTTTTTTGTATTCGGCAAAGATTTTTCCCGATGTACAAAGACTTTTCGGGACCGTCTTTGTACATGTACAAAGATTTTTGGGAAGACAAAAATTGCAAAAAAGGTCTATAATTCGAAAAAATTTTGGCGCTTCGCGCCGAAAATGAGTAATTGTGTGTTCTATATATCTTTATAATGGCAGAAATTGCATTTCAAAAGTAAAAATGTCAAATTTTTCGGCGCTTCGCGCCGTTTTAAGACGATTCTTAGTGATTTTTGCCCTTAGAGACCCAAAAATTAGCTAAAACACCCTACGAAAAGTCGAAGAACTCTGTTTTTACGATACTAAAATCGCTGCTGTACCATATTATAGTACCCAAAAATTTTGTGTGTACAAAATGTACAAAGATTTTTAGGAAGACAAAAACTGTAAAAAGGTGTAAAATTCCCAAAATTTTCGGCGCTTCGCGCCGAACTGATAAATTATTTGTCCTATATATCTTTAAAATGGCAGAATTTGCATTTAGAATGGAAAAATGTCAATATTTTTCGGCGCTTCGCGCCGTTTTCAGATAATTTTTAGTAATTTTTAGCGTCATAAACCCAGAAATTAGCTAAAATACACTACCTAAGATCGAAAACCCTGTTTTACCACACTAAAATCGCTACTGTACTATATTATAGTACACAAAAATTTGCATGTGCAAAATGTACAAAGACTTTTGGGGACCATCTTTGTACATGTACAAACGGACCTTGTACAAAAAAAAACACTGAATCCATGTGTACCTACCTACAGGTATAAGCTGAGACTTAGCTATGGAAGCAAAGTAGGCGGAGTCTACATTCCATGTTCACTTAGCTGAATAGCTTAAGCTCACTTTCGCTCGCTTAAGTGCAACTACGGCCTATTTCCGTAGGAATTTCTGAGTTTAGTGCATCAAACCTTTTTTACTTTGTTTTTGGTTCTTAATCCTCAAATTTCCCACCCCCTCCTCCCACTGAAAATTCTCAAACTTTTCAGGTCTCCTCGCCAATGTGTCTCTGCTTTCGATCAAGGGCGTAGACCAAAACGATATGTACAAATTAAATCGCCTTATTTTAAAATCCCATTCTCCCAACACTTTTAAATCATCCCTACGAAAATTCACTAAATGGCAAATCGATTGTGACCCGCTTGACCCACCGTCCCGCTAGACCCACCGTCCCGCTAGGCCCACCGTCCCGCTAGACCCACCGTCCCACTAGACCCACTTTTTCGTCCCGCTAGACCCACCGGAAGTCTCGCTAGACCCACCACGTGCATAATGAGGTGTCCCACTAGACCCACCATTTTGCGACCGTCCCGCTAGTCCCACTGTCTCGGAAGACCCACCCGAAAAAATGAAGACATATATATTATGTACATGTGAAATGAAAAGTAGTTATCAAGACGCTTAAGTGAATTCTGCAAAATTTTTTGTAATCATTAATTTGAAAGCATGCTTGAGGTGTGTAACAGTCAATAACAAGCGGTTAGTTTGTTTTCATGAATGTGCGATTGTATATAATTACCATAGGTACTTCATTCGAATATGACAAGTCGATAGTTACATTAAAAATCAGCAACTAATTAATAAGGATCAATAATTAATAGTTTATACGCATTAAAAATCAGCAACTTATTGATAAGAATCAATAATTAATAGTTTATGCATTCATTAATTAGAAGTTGATCATTCAATTTGGTTTTAATTAATTAATTATAAGTTAAATTATTTAGGGGTCAATTAAGAATAATTAATTAAGAATTAAATTAATTAATAAAGATTTAATTAATCAACACCTAATTGATGAATTAAGAGGCAAATTATTAGTAAATTAAATAATTAATTTTTAATAAATAACTAGGAGCACTTAATTAATTAAGAGTTACTTAATTAATTAATTTTGATCATCAATTAGTCAAGACTATTTAATTAGTAAAAAAGATTAATTGAGGTCTTATTCCTATTATATGTAATTAATGAAAATAATTAATTAAGAGTAATTTATTGTTTAATCTAACTTAATTTATCATATGAGTGCATTTGATTCAGATTAAATTAATTAATTATTAAAGAAATAGGTTAATTAATCACGGAATTAAACGTTCAATTAATTATTTGATTTTAATTAATTACTTAACAGTAATTGATTCATTAATCAAGAGTCAGTTAATTAATTAAATAAGATTTTAATTGATTGATCAGTTGATTAATCAATTTCAGTTGATTATTTTACGGTAATTAAATGATTATGACTTTGTTAATCAATTAAGTAGGAGTTTTTTAATCGAGCAATGATTAATTTAATTTTGATTCATTAATGAGGTATTTAATTAATTATGAGTACTTAATTAGTTAGGCTTAATAAATTAGAACTAATTAAAATTTTTAAGATCTGAAAATGATTAAAAAATAATGTATCGAATTTAAAAATTAACAAAAGAAAACTGAATCAAGACGCTTAAGTGAAAAACATTTTGCGATGGCCGGTAACTTACCATTGCCGAACACATGCACGCACGCACGCACGTATCTTCTTTGCATGTTATAATTTGTAATGCACACAATTTCATGCAATAATATACACAATTTAGTTATTTATTAATTTAATTAAATATAGTTATTTTTTAAATTATTATTTATATATTTGACTAAACATAAATACTTGAATGGATACACTTTGCAAGCGTTTCTGTTTTTGCTTATAAGCGTACTGGTGGGTCTTCCGAGACAGTTGGTCTAGCGGGACGGTCACAAAGCGGTGGGTCTAGCGGGACACCTAATTATGCACGTGGTGGGTCTAGCGATACTTCCGGTGGGTCTAGCGGGACGAAAAAGTGGGTCTAGTGGGAAGGTGGGTCTAGCGGGATGGTGGGTCAAGCGGGACGGTGGGTCTAGCGAGACGGGACCGGCAAATCTGGTGCACGCGACGCGGAATTTCACCTCTACCGGCCAATAATAAGCAGCTCGCATTTTTTTCTGGCACAGCTTGTGGACAAAAAATTGTCGTCATCAAGCAGTTCACAAACATTTTACGCCGTAGCATGGTTTCATAACGTGTGCGAAAAAACTTATCTTCAAAATGACTCTCTGTGTACGACAGTAATTGAAGCATCCCGACGGACTGTTCGACAGATCCAGAACAGGAAACATCCATCAGGAAAATTGTGGACATTCTTAGCCACAATAACGACCTTGGCTCTAGTCGAACTTTAGCCCTGATTTTAATAACCTTTGCGAGTTGCATGAGAATTTCAGAAAGTCTCCAGCGTATTAGTACATTTATGTCCTAATTGCTTTGCAAACCGAACATAAAATAGTTATTTCCTTCTCAGAAATATAAGATAAGGCTACTGAAGGTAAATTGTGTGTGTGTGTGTGTGTGTGTGTGTGTGTGTGTGTGTGTGTGTGTGTGTGTGTGTGTGTGTGTGCTGTGTGTGTGTGTGTGTGTGTGTGTGTGTGTGTGTGTGTGTGTGTGTGTAAAGTACAATTTTCTGAGACATCTAAAACCTAATCAAGAAGTAGAGTCGATGCGCAAAATGATTAGATCTGAATTGAAACAATTTTTACACATACAAACACACACACACACACACACACACACTTTGACCTTCAGTAGCCTTTTCTTATATTTCTGAGAAGGAAATAAGTATTTTATGTTCGGTTTGCAAAGCAATTAGAACATAATATAGCTTTCCGTGCTTGTGTGTGTTGTATGGAAAAAGTTTGTATTGGATTGGATAATACTCCTAATTTTTTAGATGAATTGGTATTTCAATCCCCTGATCCGAACTTTTGATCAAAATGGATCGATCGGGTTCCTAAATCCGAAATCGACGGGCTACGGCGTATGAAATTGCCGCGGTTTAGATCTTCTATATCATCGACGAACCTATGCCCAATCCAACTGCTGTAAACCCCTTTATACCGTTGTGTAAACTAACGAAAAGCCGTAAAAAACCCTTTTTAAAATTAATCACAGCAGTTGAATTTTAACTGCATCTTACTAACCTAGCGTGGGCAAAAAAGGACTTTCCGGAGTATAGTCCAAGTTTTAGTCCGGACTGCTTCGGATCAGGACTACATATAGTGCGGACTTTAGTCCTTAAAAAAAGATTAAGTCTCGGACTAAGTCCTTGATAAAAAACAGTATCATTTATACAGGGAAAACATATTCAGAGAGGCTTTTCGTTAAAAAATCAGAGAACAATGCTGGTTACCTACCACATGATGGTATTCACTTTCTAGTGCTTATCTGTTCAGATCTGATTCATGAAAAGAACTTTACAATCAATGAATACACGCATGCATACATATATATTATAGGTGCTACTATAAATACATTTTGTAACAAGCTTTACTCAGATTCAAGTAAAAAATAGCAAATATTACTGGCCAAACAGTTCAGAGTTATACTTCAAAAAAATTATATCTGCAGATGATTAAAACATTTGGCACATCGATTATCCTCTTACCATAATCCAATGGGCGAAAAAATCTATCAAGGAGTGAAATAAATTGCTTCCTATTTTGCCGCAGATAATACATATTTCCCACATACGCTGATTTACCTATAAAAATCTTTATAGTGCTTTTTAATAACTATAAAAAAGTCCTAAGGTTATTATTTCTAAATAATATTTTTTATGACAATTTTTAAGATGATCCCACCAGGTCAATTAACTTTTGTCCGGTAGGTCGGACTAACCGGACTTAGTCCGCCAAAAAACGCTGTCGCTTTTAGTAGGGCTACATCCCTGATATTCTTGTAGAAAGTTGAGGAAACCTGCTCCACGAAGCAATCAATTCATATATAGGTACATACTTATTAAATGCCTTCACAATACATATACATAAGTGCACAATATGACCGGTCTGGGGATCAGCCAGGCCGGATGATTTCGGAAACAGGGTATAAATGCTAAAAGCGTCCACAGCTTGCGGTCAATTTTTAGAAAATTTTTAATTATCATCAATGTGTTGCTTTGTTTTGCCTTTTTTACCAAATAAAATTTCCATTTTTCTATTCTAGGAAGTAAACCTCCCTGCGCCCATCTGGTCCAGACTGTAGCCAAAGTGACCAACTGTTCAAGTAATTGCTCTCAAAAATTAACAAAATTTGGATCGGAAATGCATAACTAAGCCAATCAAAACAGCCGTCAACTCTTTAATCGTTTATTTGGAATTCTAGTTTTAGCTGTTTTAGTTTCCTTCTAAAAATTATTGGTGATATGATTGCTACTTATTGCATTATGTGGTGTATGCAGTTTACATCTGTTCTGGCGATCATTTTAATTTTATATGAGGTGATTTTGGAAACAACCAGGCAGTAGGATTGGTGTGCTTATTCCGACATCGCTTTTTGATGATACTTTATTTGTTAAAAAATTTTCAAGCAGATATGATAAAACTTCGTGAAATCATGCACGAAGAATGTGCTATAGTCTGTTCGATTTCGAACGGCCCACTTTTTGCTGAAGTCTTATTACTGTAATAGATTTTCGCTGCATGAATGGCATCTTCAATTGTGCTCGCGTAACAGCTGATTGCTTTAAACTCTTCAATTGATGTTTAGTGTGTATTGTTCAACAAGTGATGCATCTTACAGACTGCCACATCAATCTAACTCGTAAATTATTTTGCTACAGTAATAAGCTGTAAAGTAAAAATGAGCCGTTTGGAATGGAACAGACTATAGGTACCCGAACTTTCCCAAACGCATTAGATTGAATTTATGGAACGGGGCTTACTTATCTACTATTTTTTTGGTGCTATTCGAATGTCCAACTTTACCATTCATCCCCAACTCTCTTTCAAATGACCCACATTTGTACTTCGATGCATTTCTATTTTTTGCTGATCTTCTGGTTTAAAACCATTCAATCGTGTTTATGAAATTCATTGAATATTTGGTTCCAAGCTATTTCGCGATAATCCGAAACCGGAAACAATGGATAAAATCCCGAAACGGGAACGGGAAAATAAGTGATTGTGCACGCCGATTCCGTCAGGGATTTTTCCACCCTGAGAGTGGTTTAGAGTGCCGGAACCGGGGTTCGTCAAGTAGGACCCATCAGGGTTAACACCCCAACCCCGTTTTCAGCAAACTCCCTCCCACTTAAGGGTGTTTCGGGGCAAAGGCGGTAGTGGTATCCCATTTTAACATGTGATACTGAACCCGGTTCTGTCGGTAGTTTCTCCACCCTGGGGATGGTTTAAAGTGCCGGAACCGGGGTTCCCTAATTAGGGCCCATCAGAGTGAACATCTCTAAACCTGTTTCTACAAGGATTTCTCTCATTTAAGAGTGGTTCGGGGCTTAGAAAGGGGTACCCCTATATTTCCATGTGATGCTGACCCCGGTACCATTGGTGGTTTCTCCACCCTGAGGCTTGTTCAAAGCACCGGAGCCGGGGTTCTCCTAGAAGGAGCCATCAGGGTGAACACCCTTAACCAGGTTTCCGGCAAAGTTTCTCCCACTTAAGGGTGGTTTTGGGGCTCGGGAACGGGTACTCCAAAATTTACATGTGATGCTGACCCCGATTTTGTCGGGGATTTCTCCATTCTGGGGGTTGATTCAAAGTGCTGGAACCGGGGTTCCACGAGTAGAGCCCAACAGGATAAACACCCCTAACTAGTGATGTAAAAGATCATCTGGATCTGATCTTTTTATCCAGATTCAGATCCAGATCCAGATCATCTGGATCTGGATCTAGTTATTTTCTGATCTGGTTATCTGATCTGCATCTGGATCTGCCAGAAAATCAGAACCCGATCTTTATCTGGATCTGGATCTAGTTATTTTCTGATCTGGTTATCTGATCTGGATCTGGATCTGCCAGAAAATCAGAACCCGATCTTTATCTGGATCTGGATCTGCTTAGTCAACCTATATCTGGTTAAACAGATCAGAAAGTTATTTTTGCACGATGGTATTCTTTCTGTTTTACGATTTACTCTAGGTAGTAGGTTATGTAATTAGTTGTAGCCTTACATGCACGGATTGTGTGACAACAGCCCCACTAGTCCCACCAAAATCCCAACAGTCCCACCCGTCCCAACAGCCCCACCAGTCCCATTAGCCCCATCGTCCCAACAGCCCCACCGAAAATCCCAATAGCCACACCAATCCCAACAGCGTCACCAATCCCAACAACCCTACCAATCCCAACAGCCCTACCAATCCCAACAGTCCCACCGTTCCAACAGCCCAACCGTCTTAACAACCCTACAATAATTCAAAAAGCCCCACCGGTCCCAAGAGCCCCACCAATTCCCAGCAGTTCCACCGTTCCAGCAGTCCTATCTTTCCAACAGTCGCACTGTCCAAAGCACACGAGTTTAACCCCCAACCCGAAATTCTGGAAATCCCCCAAATTATGTTAGACCCCCAAAATTCTATTTTTAGCATATTTCACGGTCACTTTAATCCACCAGACCCACAGAATTTGTTCGCTGTTATTATCATAGATGCACAGAACGACCGGTCTGGAGAACAAGTTTTGAGCCAAAAATTGACCTCAAAACTGGTATGAATGTTAAAATAGCATAAAAACTGCGCTAATACACATTTTCTGGCTATTTTAAAGCAGATTAGCGTGAAAGTTTTGATTTTCATTTAATTTTAACACTTGTCTTTCCTTTTTTTCACTAGAACATTTTTCATTTTTTTTCTGGCATTGTAGAGTAGACCATAATGAGCAGGGATCCAATCTTGCGAGATAACTCGAATGAGGCAAAATCCTGGATTGTGCGCAAATGCTGAAGCTTCAATTCTGACAGGTTCACCAGTTTCATAGGTAGACTTATTCTGAAAATGTAATGAAATATATATATTATGAATATATATAAAATATAAATATATATAAATATATATATAATGTAATGAAATATATATATATTATATATAAATATATATTTAATATATTTATATATAAACATATAAATAAATATAAATATATATATATATATATATATATATATATATATATATATATATATATATATATATATATATATATATATATATATATATATATATATATATATATATATATATATATATATATATATATATATATATATATATATATATATATATATATATATATATATATATATATATATATATATATATTTATATTTATATATATATATATATATATATATATATATATATATATATATATATATATATATATATATATATATATATATATATATATATATATATATATATATATATATATATATATATATATATATATATATATATATATATATATATATATATATATATATATTATATATGAAATATACGAATTCGGAAAATAGTCAACAAATATCTTTCATAAAAATTAATATTGCCCGATTTTATAATATCGTATAATAGCGATTGCAGTAATGATGAGGCGGCTGGGATTACTGGTGGGGCTGCTGGGGCGGTGGGGCTAATGGAACGATGGGGCTGTTGGGATAGGGGGCCTGTTGGGATTGGTGGGGCTGTTGGGATTATTGGTGGGGCCGTTGGAACGGTGGGGCTGTTGGGGCTGGTGGCGCTGTTGGGATTTTTGGTGCTCTGTTGAAACGGTGGGGCTGTTGGTACGGTGGGGCTGTTGGGACTGGTGGAGCTGTTGAGACATTACCCATGCACGCGGGGCTGAGGGAGGGGTCTGCTAGGGGTTTTGACCCCCCAGATCTGTGCTGACTCCCCAGAATGGCCAAAAAGTGTCGCTGACTCCCCCATAAATTTTATTGTTTCAGAAAAATTTTTGAAGCTCTGCAGAAAAGCAACTTAAATGATAAAAATGTATTGAATGTTGTTTTTTTTTCACATAAATTATCATCAAAATTGACCTTTGAGAGACTTTTTTGCCTAAAAGTGGGAAAAGTTTGAATTTTTTCAAAAATTTTTGTTGAAAAAGTGTTTCGATGGATGCGCGACATCGAGAAACGTCTAAAATTAATGTTTTCAGTGCCCATGGGCCATTTTTATCGCTTTCTTGATGTTTGAGAAAAAAATTGATTTTGACCCCCCCCCAGAATTTCTACACTGTACATATATAGTTTTAATTGGTGCACCTGGAATTTTAACAGCGTTTTTCTTTGTTGAATTGAAATTAAGCATATTTCTTCATAGTATTGCATTTTGAGATGTTAGGTAATGTATCGTTTGTGTTTTTTGACAGTGATATCCCTCTGAAATAATACACATTTTCTATTTTACAAGCGATCAGAAAAAGCATTTGTTTCTCCTGCCTGTTTAACCACAATGTTGCCAAATTCCAGACATCTCACGTTCCTGTGAATATTTAATGCCATTTTGTTTACAAAGTTGTCAATTAAAGCTGTAATAATTTTTACATTTTTCATGCCTCAATTTCAAGCCCACTGGTAAAAGTCTAAACTTGTGAGTTTTCCTTTTTAGACAATTTTTACTGATATCATTTTTATGTAAAAGCTCTAAAATGCAAATTTTCCTCGGCTCTGCCCCAGACCCCTCTGGGGGGGCTGTTATATTAGTCCTGCCATCAAAGACCCCCCAATCCATGTGGGCTTGGGCGCTTTACGCCCTCCTTTTTAGCAATACAAATTGCTGCACAAAAAATATTTTTATCTGGATCTGTTCTGTATCTGGATCTTTTTAAATTTTGATCTGGCAAAACGATCTGGATCTGGATCTGGTTATTTTCTGATCTGGTTATCTGATCTGGATCTGGATCTGCCAGAAAATCTTAACCCGATCTTTATCTGGATCTGGATCTGGGTAAAAATCTGGATCTTTTACATCACTACCCCTAACCACGTCTCAGGTAAAATGTTTCCATCTTAAAGGTGGTTTTGGGGCTCAGGAATGGGATACCCCGAAATTGACATGTGTAGCTGACTCCGGTTACGTAGGTAGTTTCTCCAACTGCCGGAACCGGGGTTCCCCAAGTTGGATATATCAGGTTGAACAACACCAACCCTGTTAACTGCACAACATTTCCCTTTAAGGGTGGTTTCGGGGCTCGAAAACGGGGTACTTCAATCGTTACATGTGATGTTTACTCCACTTCCGTCGGTGGTTTCTCCATCTGGTTGTTCAAAGTGTCGGCCTCGGGGTTTTCCTAGTAGGGACCATCAGGATGAATACATCTACTACGTTTCCGGCAAAATTTCTACCACTTAAGGGTGATTTTGATGTGATGCTCACCCCGAATCCGTTGGGTTTTTCTACCCTAAGGATTGTTCAAAATGTCGGAATCGGTGTTCTCCAATTAGGACACATCAGGGTGAACCTCGCTAACCCCATTTACGGCAAAATACCTCCTTCCTAAGGGTTATTTTAGGGCTCGGAAACGAGATGCTTCAAAATTCACATCTGAGGCTGATCACGATTCTGTCGGAGAATTCTTTACCTTGGGGTAGTTCAAAAGCTGGTACAGAAATTTCTCAAGGAGGGCTCATCAGAATGAACATCCCCAACCTTGTTTGAGGCAAGATTTCTCTCACTTAAGAGTGGTTTTTGGGCAGTGACGGTTCCAGGATTTTCAAACAGGGGAAATCCAAAATTTTCCTAAAAGTGTCAAGCATTGCCCGAAAATTCTGTATATTATGCTCAACCGGTCTTTGCTTTCTTTTGATAGAATTATTTCTAGCGCAAAAAGAGTAAAAAAATTTAAAAATTTTTTAAAGTTTTCTTAAATGAAAATCTCACAACATTAATACAGAAACCGACACAAATCGCTGAAAAAAAACTTCGGTAAATCGTTGTAGAAGCTATAAAACTTCGTTTTGTACAAAAACTACTCTTCTGACATAAATTTAAGTCTTTTAGTGCGCTAAAAGACCGTAAATGTAATTAATAAGTAATATTCCAGCGCTAAGCGTCTGAAAATTTTGAAAAATCATGACAGAAATGACTAAATCATCAAGAAAATACACATCTATTCATCATCGCGCCCAAATATTTTTTGACGACCCCGTCCCTCTAACTAAGCAAGTGGAAAGGGAGTTTGATGGAATCGGGGTCAGCATCATCGTTGAACGACGGAATCGGGTTCGAAACCGCCCTTAAGTGGGGGAAAGTTTGCCGAAAACGGAATCGACGGTGTTCTTGTGATGGGCCCTACTTGAAGAACTGTGGTTCTGGCACTTTGAACAACCCAAGGGTGGAGAAACCCCAGAACGGAACAGGGTGAGTCTCACTTGTAAATATTGGGTACCCCGTTTTTGAGCTCCGAGACCACCGTTAAGTTGGAGAAATTCAGCCGATCGGAGGCCTTCACCATGATAAGCTCTACTTGGGGAACTCCGGTTCCGCCACTTTCAACCACCTTAGGGTCGAAAACCCCCGATGGAACCGGGGTCAGCATCACATGTATATTTTGGGGTACCCTGTTTCCGAGCCCGGAAACACCCGTAAGTGGAAGAAATTTTGTCGAAAACAAGATTGCGGGTGTTCACGAGATAGGCTTTATTTAAAGAACCGCGGTTCGGACTTTGAACAACCCCAGGTTGGAGAACCCCCCGACGGAACCGGCTTCAGCGTCAGACGTGAATATTGGGTTACCCCGTTTCCGAGCCCCGAAATCACCGTGAAGTGTGGCAAATTTTCCCGGTCAGAGGTGTTACCACCTGAGGGTGGAGAACCCTTCGACGGAAAGGGGCAGCATGTACATTTTGGGGTACCCTATTTCCGAGCCTCGAGACCACCCTCAATTGGGAGAAATTTTGCCAAAAAGGGGGTTGGGGTTGTTCTGATAAGCTGGGCACTATTTATAGTCTATTCGACATAAGTTTGGGCATAAATTTTAAGAATTTTTCCGAAAGTAAGCCGACGTATGACGATAATTATATATGTCAATGCTATAATCGCAATCTGTCGGCTTATTGTCAGATAGTTTTTAAAATTTATGCCCAAACTGGTGTAAAACAGACTATAGAGAACCCAGGTTCCGGCACTTTGAACCGCCGCCAGGATGGCGAAACACCCGACGGAACCGGGGTGCACAGTGATCTATTTTTGCTTTTCCGGATTTGACCCGCCGCCACCGCTAACGCTTGAAAAGTTCACGCGAAGTGTTATTAGAATAGCCGCAAAACTTTGGGCAATGCACCGTTATCATTTTATGGACAAGTTATCAACTTACTCGAATGTCTATCTACACATACATACATGGTTCCGGTAATTAACGCCCTTTGCAAAAATTTTGAATGGATTTTGCCGCTGCTGGCATCGTCCCGGTTTTGAAAAGGTATGTTACGGTAAAATAGAAATTTGTGTATGTACAATTCTGCGAATCCTCTATCTAGATAAAATTCATCCACCGATAATTCGAGTCTATCTTCGCAACTCTACTAAATTACGGAATGCTCACTCGTTGATGAATTTTCAAGGGAGTATGATAAAACCGCGTGAAATCGACACGAAGTATCCGAAAAATACTTTCAAGTGCATTAGACTGAATCTAAGAAATGAGGCTATCATATATTTATAAATTCAAATCATAGTCATAGTCTGTTTCAAAATTTTTGCGACTTTTTTACAGTAAAGTGATTCGAAGGCAGTGAAGATTCAGCCAATCGGCTTTCAGGGCCCTTCATCCGATTGGAAGAGGCTATAGGATTAACTTATCACGCGGCGAAATATGCGTATTGCTCGAATGCTCGAAAATTCGCCAGCGGTTTTAAACGTTGTCAATTTTGGGCGATAATTAGCCGGCGAGACAGATTCTTTCGAAGTTACAAAGAAACTTCTTCTTGGAAAGATGTACAAGCTGACGTACAAAACAGGGAAACGAAGAAATAAAATCTGCTGCCTAGGTACATAAATAACTAACTAATACATTAGAATGGAATAAGTTATACATAAGTGAAACGGTATATTACGATTAATAGGCGAAGCGTTATTAAATAGGTCGAACAGTCAATCTGGTCAGCAGACTACGCGTTAGAAAATTTAAAAGTTCTGGTAAAAAGTCGAAAGTTTTCACGCCATCGTCTCTCGCGGAAGGTGGGTATAACAAATTTCTAAAAGCCGCGCATTCGTTCAGCATCGTCGGCATATTAATCAGAAAATAACCGAGGCAAAAAGTCGCCAAGTTGCCGCTTTCGATGACCTTAAAGAAGCGACGGCTGTACGTACATATTTGGGAAATCGATATTCAAAAGAGCTTAAGATTAAGAAAGAATTAATATGGCAAAAGTAAAGAAGAAATAAAAAACATGCAAATAATTTAAATGTTGAGGATCTACGGCAAAAATACGGAGATGCGAAACTTTCACGATTTTATACCAGGTGTCCCACGTATTATTGGTATTTGTAAGGCAAAAAAATTCGTCAACAACCCAAATAATACGTCATGAATATTGGCGAGTGCCTAAAGCTATCTAAAACTGCTTGTGAATTCGATTCCTATCAATATATACGGTTTTATGAGTTTTATACGACCTTGATCAATTTTGAAATTTGGGATTCTAAACACATGTATTTGTGCGTCTCGTACGTATTTTTGACATTTGAAAACAGTATCTTTTGAATTAATTAATTAATTATTATTGTGACAATTATTATTATTATTAGTTTATTATTATTATTATTATTATTATTATTATTATTATTATTATTATTATTATTATTATTATTAGAGGCTGAGTTGTGTTGCTTTATTTCCTGAATTCGTGAATTTTGAGCAAATTCATTGGGACATTTGATGCGAAGCGTCGAAATTCTTAATAATTTATACTTAAGAATGTTAGAAAATTATGCAAAACAATACGTACACTTATGCTGCATAAATCGATTCAATGGTGATGAAAAATGTTGTAGTACAAAAACAGTCATGGCGGAAAAAAAGGCTTTCGGGCCGTCAAGAAAGTAAATGAATGTAAAGAATTTAAATTTTTCGGCTCAAAGGACCGGAAAAATTTGAGAAATACGGATAAAACATTTCTAAAAATCGCTGCAAAATAATTTTATCCTATCTTTATCTCGCCAAATATTTGGGGCGATGAGGGGGCTCGCTCGCTTTCCCGTCAAATCCATCCCCGACTAGTTGCACAAAAATTTCATACCTTCACGCATTTATAAACGTCGGCGCACGTTTCGGTCGAAACGCGTTTACGTAAGGCGTATTCGGTTGTCAGTTTAAGTTCATTTAATTCTAATTTTTCCGACAGCTCCAGCAATTTGATGAGTTTCCACAAATCGCAACCTTCTTCCGGCGATTGACCATTGTAAAGGTACTCCATCGCCATCTAAAAAAAGGAATACCCAATAATCCTGTCCCGAAATCAAATATAGATTTCAAACGCTAAGACTGATTTAGACCGGGGTTAGTTGGGGGGGGCAATTAGAAGCGTAGTCAATTTCTCTACTAAAATAACAGCCTTTATCATATAACTTTTGTATATATACACTTCAATCGATAATCTTCTTATAAATTTTGTGACCGAGGAGCGTGGCTAAGCGCCTAATTCTGGCGTCTCCGATTTGAAGAAAAAGTAATAGGATTTAACCCCCGAACGCATAAGAACGCCGATAAGCGATGAAGTCAAATTTCTCAAAAACGATTAGTCGACTGATTATTTCGATAGTCAATTTAACCCAGTGTTTTTATAAACTGACCCCGTTAAGCGTAATCCGATCATTCGGAATCCTCGGCGAATAATGCGGGGAATCCCATTCTTCAAGTTTCCGATTTTTAAGAAAGTAAGAGTGTGCAAAAATGATTGTCCCAACACGGCCACCGTCCCAACAAAGCCACTGCCTCAGCAAGGCCGCGGCATAATTGTAGTATCGGGGACCCGTATTTTGCGTGCGCCCATGCACTTTACGCGAATCGAGTTTTCGCGGTAACTGTAACCGCAATAAACTTAGTTTTAAATCTTGAAATCAATGGTGGGCGAAAGATTACATCGGCAATTTAGGCGACTAGAAGGTTATAAGGTCTCAACGCATCGCGCACGGCTTTTTAAAACTAATCTGACGCTCACAATTAATACATTTGAGGTTTTTTAATTTCCTGAACGAACTAGAAGGATTCGGAACAGGAGACGTAGCTTATTAGAAATAACACAAAATGTTCTAGCTATTCACCGAAAAAAATTTTGAAATTCGTCAGAAACTCGCAAAATAATAGCTGAAAACATCAAAAGTTACAGCATGACGGCCTTCCTCGCGGCTATATTAAAAAACTGAAATTCTTTAAAAAAATTAGACAAACGGGATATCATTCGAAAAAAGTTTTTTGGGCTTTCTAAAATGTTCTAAAACATTGAAAAATATTGAACATAACGCGAGTGAAATGCATACCTTATAAGGGCAGCCATATTGGAGAAAAATTTAATTGAAATTGCGGGACGAACTATTCAGTAACACGAAAAACAAAAAGAGTAAATTTAGAGCGCAAAAATATCTAACTATTTCGCTATTTTTCAAAACATGAAACAAAACTTGTTTACTGTAATGACCATGCGAAATTTGAGCACTTTTTCGAACCTAGCATACTGCAATCATAAGCTAGCGCAACTTTTCTTAGCATAGTTTCGTTTTAAAATTATACACCCAGAACACTTTATTTTATTGAAATCCATCAAATGGTTCGTACGTTAATCTCAAAAATAGCCATTTCACTGAACAGCATTATTCGATGGTGTGGAGGTGGGTCTACGACGTTTTGGCGCCAGCAACTTATAAATTATTTTAACTAAATCAATTTTGAAACAATTTTAAAATAAATTATATATTCAGAAAGCAGGTCCTACAAGCTACAAAATAGCATATTGTTATTTTCGATTCGATGAGTAAAGTAATTTATACCATCACGTAGAGATTTGTATGGGCTTTCACAATCGGTATTATACCTTAATCAGAAATGAAATGTAAATAATTAATAATATTACAAAGAGTGTGGCGCCAAAACGGTGGCGCCAAAAAGTCCCATTCCGCGAGGAGAGTATACTTGCTTTGACCTGCAGCTATACTGTAGTTGCATCGTATAATATAATTTGTATAACTATAGCCTTCACCTAAATTACCGATGTAATCTTTCGCGCACCATTGATTTCAAGATTTAAAACTGAGTTTATTGCAGTTACAGTTACTACAAAAAAATCGATTCACGTAAAGTGCATGGGCACACGCAAAGTACGGGTCCCCGGTACTACAATTATGCCCAAATCCACTATCACTGTATTTTATTTTTTACATGCATAAACAAGTTTGCATGCAACGAAGCATTGTTCTGCATTGTGGTCGGATTGCACATGTTGGGCGCATCGGAAACATTCAGCACCGATATTCTGGGGGGGGGGGTGCAAAATTATTCAAAGGTAAAAAAATGGTCTTAAAAATGGTGGTATGGCGAAGAAAACACCATTTTTCAACGTTTCTCATCGAGCACTATCCAGTGGCATAAAAAAATCGCGAGAAAGGTAAAAAAAATTTCAAAATTTTAATTCTGGGGGGGGTATTTCGGTTTCTGGAGGGTATTCGAACTTCTGAGGGTGCATACCCCCCACGCCCACGTTTGGTGATGGCTTTGTTGAGACAGTGGCTTTGTACGGTGGCCATGTTGGGACGTTACCGCAAAAATTACGCCTGTTCGTAGTAACTAATTTATGCGTGCCAAATAAAAGCGAGAATCGACGACGAACGCTCTGGTTAATAAGCTGGCTAAGACCAAAAATGTGGTAAATTTAAATAAAACTCAAAAAAGATTATTTACTCGGAAAACGTCGTAATCGACGTCGTCGTCGACGCGTAAAAATGCGTCGCCGCCGCCCGACTCGGCCAGCCACCGGCGAAGCCGTTGGGAACCGCTGCTCGCCAGAACGACGCCGTGGGCGTAAAAAGGGCGCCCGGCCACCAAAAACTTGACGTCGGATAATTCGGCGTTGTTGATGAATGTCGAATCGATAGGTCGGACGGCGAAGCGGGGCATCGGCGGCTGCCGAAGCGCAACATCGCGCTCCGTCGAAGCGCCGTCGCCGTACAGACGACTCAGGATTTCGGCTACCTTCGTTGCCGATACATCGTTCTAATCAAAAAGTGTCTTATCGCGCATAGGAAAGTGCGAAAAAGCGCAGGACATTAGAAGTTTGAGGATAAGTAAGATTAGTATTAAAAAGATTTAAATAAGTTTGGTAGAATTTATTGAATGATTTGAAACTCGCGAGGCGCCATTAAAAAAAATTTAAAATTATTTATCATCGAAGTTTACTTTGTTCGACGAAATTTTAGTCTTATAATAACAAAGCGTACTAGCCATACATGTGCAGCCTGGCAATTCGGAGGGGTCAAAACTAAAATTTTTAAAAAGTGAATTTCTTGGGCTAAAACACGATGAGTACACGTCAAAAACACTGTTGTTTGATGCTTTGGACAACACTCGTTCTTTCTACAACATAAGAAATTTCGAAAAATGGAAAACATCGAATTAATTCAGCAAACTACAGCCAAAACATTTTTTTGACGCCAAAAATTCATGACTTTTGAGCCAAAAAATGAGCCAAAAACGCTAAAAAAGCATACTTTTTACAATATTTACGTAAGTCGACAATTCTGGGGGAGGCAGTGATCGACTGGGCTAAGAAGACCGGGCCCGGGCTAACCTGTTTAAGAAGATACGTGTATAGATATCTTAACATAGGTATTGATTAAGATACGACGTTTATATTTTTATGTACACTCTTTGTGTGCATACATCATCAGCAGGCCCGTATCCAGGATCCGGCCAATGGGGTAGGGGAGGATCCCAACATAATTTGGCCTATATCTCGGAAAATTCGCCGGGATAGCTCGTAAAAACAACATTTCGACATGCTCTATCCATTAAGGTCATAAAATTCAAACCTTTTTGAAAAAAATTTCCACTCGAAAAGCTATACAAAAATTGTCATTTTTTGATCACGCTTGAGCGAAAATGATGGAAAATACTTCCCATCCGGGGCGAATCCGGCGCGAAACGCCGAAAATTTCAAGATTTTACGACAAATCCGCCCACCTTAAGTAAGACCCTGATCATTAGTATAAACATCAATAAATAGTAAACGTATTGAATTTATCCAGATATAACAAAATAAAAATACATATGAAATTCTAAATTAAAGAAATAAGATAAGTTAAGTCAACAAAATATTTACATAAAAGTAAGATAAGTCATTATAGAAAACTTTGCATTTACATGTGTATATATATTTTTAAATTTAAATTAAAAGTAGCAGTACGCCAAGTGATCGATCGATGCTAGCGATCTCGACCATTTTCCATCATTCTTGACCTTGACGGTATTACTCGAGAACGTCATTCTAAGTCAAAAATTACAATAAAAGCCGCAATTTTTTCGCATAAATTTATCATTTTGTCATACATACGCTTCGTTTGACTAATAGTATGCTTTTGTTTCGGCATAAACGTGAATGTTTTTTTCACTTCGTTCATTGTATTTCAAGCCCGATTTTTTCTGCGATTTTAAAGATAGTTTATTTCTCATCAACGACAGACCGCTGCAGTTTCAGATAATTTGTTACTCATTTTTTGTTTCAGGCATATTCAGTTTAACAAAGTAAGTGTTAACAATATTTCCCAATAACGACGAACGATATGCTTTCTTGCTAAATCGAAGTCGCTGATTACGAACACGGTAGTCAAAAAACGTACTTATTCTTAGTCAAAAATAAACTGGCATAAATGCTAAGGTAGCGCAAAAAAGTATTTTAATTCACACTTTCTAGTCAATTTCAAAAAAGAGTGCATAAATTTTCTGAAACTGCAGTGGTCTGTAGTTGTTGAGAAATATTCTATCTTTAAAATCGTGGAAAAAACTGGCCTGGAATACAATGTACAAAGTGAGAAAAACAGCTAACATCCATCCCGAAATGAAGACGTGATATATGTAGCTAGTCAAACGAAGCGCATCTACGACAAAATGGTCGAATAATGCAAAAAATTGTAGCTTTCATTGTAACTTTTGACTATGAATAAATACGACTCGATCAACGACCTCGATTTAGCCAAAAGGATGTTTTTCATTGTTATTGGAAAAATATTTTACAGGTTGTTGACGTACTCCAGTAATACCGACCTTGACTGCAGTTTGAAGTATTATTTCTTAGTTCGTTTAATTGAGCAAAATGGTAGTACCGATGACCCGTACTTTCTGTGCGCCTATGACTTTTACGTGAATAGATTTTGGGATCTAGTATACAATTTACCCCCCAGCGTTTTTTAGCCGATCCATATAAGCTGGAGTAACCAAACTTTACAAGGAGATAGCTATAAGCCTATTGTACTAATCTGGAAAATTGATTAACTTACGGTGCAAACTTACTGCTCTAAAGAAAAAAAATTAAAAAAAGCAAACTTACTTTATTTTACTTTTACTTTGAACTTACTTTAAACTTACTTTTTTAATGTAGGATGTTGACTGAGTTACAGAAAACTGCTTTGTTTGAAACCCACCGAATCGTTTAAATTTTTTAGATGCCGTTAGTACGTTGTGAACTGTGAGTGTAAAGCAGTAAGTTTACACCGTAAGTTAATCAATTTTGCCAGATTAGTACAATAGGCTTATTGCTATCTCCTTGTAAAGTTTGGTTACTGTAGCTTATATGGATCGGCTAAAAAACGTTGGGGGATAAATTGTATACTAGATCCAGATTTTGTTTACTGAGGGCATATATTCGACTACAGTAATTTTTGGGAGTATATATATGTATTTATTTATAGGTAAGATCAGGGCTGTATTTAAAGGGACAAGGGCGGCTGCCCCTCCCTTGACCTAACAAAATTTTGAAAGGTAAAATAATGCGCGGAAAGATGGAAAAATTACACGTCTTTGCCGTCAAATCTTCACGATTTAATTTTGCTTCAAGCGCAGCCAGAAAACCGCACTTTTTATAGCGTTGCGAATAAATGATTTTCTTGAAAAGTTTAAATTCTAGGATCTCAACTCAATGAACGGAGTTTCGAAAATTACGTTTTTTGCGAGTATCCCGACGAATTTTCCGAGATATAGACCAAGGTATGCTGGTCCACTTCCCTCGACCAAATCCTGGATATGGGCCTAAGTAAGGCAACTAGTGGCCGTAAGAAAACGAAAACAACGAATCCCGCTAGAATCTTGGTTTTTGGCACTATCTCTTTCAGGCTGGTATTTAATGGTGGGTTATCCTTGAATTACCAAAATCATTATTGCCTTAAATACACTACTAGTTTGCCTAAATGCATTTTGATAAAAATATAAAAAATTACGTCCGACATGTGCCCAAAATACAAAAAAGTCCCCCGCTTCTACAATTATGCCGAAAATTGCGGGCGCTTTGCGTCAAACTCTTCCGCAGCCAAATCATTCATTTTACTCTGCCAAATCCTTCATTTTACTCTATGTGCATGAATGAAAAGAATTCAGCAGTGATTTTAATCGTTCTAGCATTCTTTTGCCCGATCCTTCTGAATTTTCAGGCGCCGTTTTAGGTAAAATTAAACTTCAAAAGAGAGCAGCGTACACATTTAGCATTCATTTAAAATAGAGACAATTTAATAATAATAATAATAATCGCAGTTTCGGCTCGAAATTCTGAAAAATGATAGATCCACTAACGTGGTCAGCGCAATTTTATACGGAACATAGTAATATTTCTTTGAGGAAAATAATTGTGATAATATGACTGGCTAAAAAATCGAACTATAGATGCCCTTACATGATTCTAGCTTAATTGCGTGTGACTTAAGTGTCAATGAATGATACTAAATCTTAAATGTCAAGTTATCCCTGCTGCAGTTCAGGGACTGGATGGAAAGTTTCTTTGGTTTTTAACTATGCAATGTCCCTGCATGCTAGAAATGCTGCAACGGTCGATCACTATTCACGCAGCCCGGTATTTACATTTAACAAATAACTGGACCGCACTGCAGTAATTTATGGCGAAACGACGCACGAAAATACCAAAATGCTGAAATAAGAAGTATACCTACATATGTGAACTCGATGTATCCTACGTAAATGAGAGCTTCGAAGATATGACGGTGAGCAGATGCGTACACGAAGACCCTAAACAGTCTGGACTAGCAGTTTTAATCTACTTTCAGAAACTAATGGTACCATTCGGACAAATTAACTTATAAAAGCTTTAAAATTTTGTTATAATTAGTCCCGGGCTGCTCTGACCGGCAGGGCCCGGGTACCCGGTCGATCATTGGGAGGGGGTCAGTCGCCAATGCGGGGGTCAACCCCCGCCTAAGAACACGTATGGTACTTGCTCGACTAAGACGGTTTTGCAGAATATAAAAAACGAGCAAGCGCACCTTGGATTTCTTTAAAATGTCGAATAACATAGGCAAGCAATTCTCAATGAACTCAACGCTTATTTCGTCCAGATCGTATTTGATAAAGTCGTCCAACAAAATTTGCACCAAGGCCTTTCGTCGTTTTTCGCGAGCGACCGCCAGCGCCTGGCTCCATATGTGCGTGTTCCATGGCACTCCTAAAAACGACCCGAAAATCAATATTTTCTTCCCATGCTTTATTTATAAGTGAAGCAAGATCATTTTTTGAACTCTTTCGCGCAAAAAATGCATCCGTCGTATAAAACATGCATCAGGTATTATTCTCGCGTGGGTACACCTGCGAATTCGGTCGGTGTAGTTATTCGATCTAGTGTTATTTCTTGGCTAAACTGGTCTGCGTACCTACTCGACCTAATGTACTTTTGTTCGGCGCACGTCGCATCCCACTACTCGGGTTATTTACGTCTGCTGGCACAATTATAAACGCCCCTAACTGAGCCTTATAGGAAGTAGCATTTCGTTCCGTCAATAATTAGATCGTGCCCCACCAGTTCGAATGTCCTATCTCTTGGAACGTCCCACCTCTTCGAAATTCCCAACACTTCGAATGTCCCATTTCATCGCATGTCCCGTTCCTTCGAAAATCCTAACACGGTACCTCTTTTGCGTGTTCCGCTTTTTTGTCTCATTTTTTAGTAGAGTTAATTATTTAATATTTTTGAGATGTAAAGTTCTATAGGCATTAGCAGACTTTGATTTTATTTTTTTAGAATTTTCTATCCGGAAATTTCTGAAGAACATGGTTGCTGTGGCAGATATGCGTATGCGCGTTACGAAGATATTAATATATTAAATGCAATCGCAGTTTTCTCAAATTGTTTGCGATCTTGCTGTCGTAGAAAAAGCTGACAGTTGTAAAACCATTTAAATTAAGGAAAGGCGTATTAATTTTAAAAATGAAATGAGTCGTTCTGGTGCGCATTATGCGGTCCCCGAATTGTATAACATTTGGAAGCCTACTAAATTGTGAAAACTAAGGCATGACAAACCAATGAACCGCAATTTAAAAGCAAGATATTGCTGACAGCAAATTTGTGTCTATCCAAAAAATTGCGCGACGTATTGCGGATATATTTGAATTCCAATCAACAGAATATCGAAAACGTTAGTAGACCGTATATTCGAAGAGGTGGGACATTCGAACAGATAGAACACGCGACGAGGTGGGATTTTCTCAGACAATTATTTCCATTTTGTGTGATTATTCCAAGAAGTGGGACCTTCGAAGAGGTGGACGCCCGAAGAGGTGGGACATTCGAAGAGGTGGGATTTTCTGTTCTGGTTAATTTTCAGATTACATCGCTTTGCGAACACTGGGGACGTTCGGAGAGCTTGGACATTCGAGGAAGTGGGACTATGCCAATAATTTAGGTCTAGATTTGGCTTAGTTATGCGCATTCTTCATGGCGCGAGCGCATAAACTAAGCCTGAGTAATGGGATGGAACGAGCGGAGCGAACGACGCGAGTTGCATCCCACTGCTTAGGCGTGCTCCGATTTACCCAGATTCCTCAAGTCCATAACGATTTCCAAGTGACCATTCTCGGCGGCTTGATAAAGGGCCTCTTGCGCAATCCTCTGCTTGTTTTTCAAAAGCCGCTCGTACCACAACGGCGACATTTGCGGACAAGCGAAATCGGGAGACTCGTCGACCGGATCAACCGGCGCGGCGTCGCGGTTCGTTTCGGCCAGAAACTCCTCCAAACTCATCAGATTGCGATGGCGTCGTTGGCGACGCGCCAGCAGCAGCCTCAGAACGTCTCTTCTGCCGTGGCCGGCGGCCAACACCACTGCGCAGGGCTCATTTCGTCGAACTAAGCTGCACGGCGTTTCGACGTCGTTTTTGCAATAAAACGGATCAGCGCCGTGCCTCAGAAGCAAACTGACTATTTCGCGATCACCATGCGATAGCGAAGCGCTTCTAATATTTTTCATATTGTTATAAATTTCTGGTAGCAAAAGTATCCGTAGATAACAATCTCGAATATACAAGGTGGCCCAAAAAACAAGTACATCATAATGTTGCATATGCCATAACCTCGACTATTTTGTATTTGATATTTCAATCTGTGTGTGTATGTGTTAATTGTAGATAAAATCATACGTGGGCAGTAACAAAATTCTGGGGGGTGCACGATTTTTCAAAGGTAAAAAAGGCCTTAAAATGGTGGCATGGCGAAAAAACACCATTTTTCAACGTTTCTCATCGAGCACTATCCATTGGCGTCAAAAAAATTGCGGAAAAAACAAAAAAATTAAAAAAAATTGAATTCTGGGGGGGCATTTTGATTTCTGGGGTGGAGGGGGGTAATTTTGGTTTCTCGGGGGTGCATACCCCCAAAACCCCTCACGCCCGGGTGTGGAAAAAATGTAATCAAGCCGCCAAGGCGTACAATACGTTGACAGTTGGTCAGCATTTCCGTATGTGGATTGAACAAAGACATTTATATCTCTTTAATCCGATTTGTGACTGCAACGCAACTTAGGGGTTTAGCCAGGTATGAAAAGCATGGGAATTCAGGGATGAAACTCTAAAGTGCCTTTTTGGGGTCAACAACGGTGGAAACGAGTAAAAAAACCGTTTTTCGGCGTTTTTGACGATGCTCTACTTTTCTAGAGCATAAAAACTTTAAAAAATTTGAAAATTGGCGTGTAGCCCCTCTTTTGCTGGAATGTCATATACAGATTTTCCAAATGCGCTTCAGAGGAAGCCGAGGTTAAGTACAATGAAAAAAATTGCCTACGTAAAGCATTTCTGGACATTATTCCAATCGTATTTCATCCGCGGATTAATTAAATAAGCTATAACGAACAAAATTGATTTGACCAGAGCACATTTAGGTGATCGAAAAGTACAAGACGCAAAAACTGTTCAGTATACAAAAGTGACATTGAAAAAATGTAGACGCCACAGAATTCTAGCCACTAACCTGAAAACTAAGTCTTCTAGTTTTCAAATAAATTTCTCTCCCATTTGCTCTTCTTACAAACGCGCGCACGGGTTAACTAGTCATAATCGACTCGGTCAGAAACTCATAAATTTATAGCATTTTTAAGCTCCGTATAAGTCTAAAAATGATATAAATGTTTAAATCGCAAAAAAACATTAAAACTAGGTTGAGGCACTTTTTTGTTTTTTTTTAAATTCGATTTTCATCAGATTTTACTCGCTATTTGACTTTTCTTTCTAATGAATTACCTTTTATATATTTTACAGCAATATGCTGTCCCGCCACGTCGTTTTCAATGTACAACGAAGATTGATTTCTGATTCGCAAGTTAAAAATTTCCTGAATGTTGTAATGAGATTGCAGCCTGAACTAAGATAAATCGGAAGCTGAGCAATAGCTTAAACGAAAGAGCACAAAATTATCTAACTATTTTGCTGCAAAGCAACTAATTTGGTTAAAGCAGTCAAAAGTAATATCTGAAAAACAGGATTTCTACAGTATACCCTAAACGTGTGCTGATTTGGGCCTTCAAACAATAATAACTTTTTGAATTTTTGAGATTGAGCGTGAAACATAGCAAAATAGTTGCGTTTTAAAGAGTGCTATCCAAAAAGTACTAATTTTTTTATAACAGTATGTGGTTCGTTCTGCAATCTCAAAAAACCGCTTATTTAAGGTTGAAATCTTCAATGGCATATGACTTTTTAAAAATTTCTCTCAGTTATCGTGTAAAGTGAGTTGTTTTCTATTTGAATATAACAAATAAGGTATCATCTGAAAGCTCACCAAATGCTGAGTCTAATAAGCACAAATTTGTTATATTTTCCGCACTTTGTGCAAAACTATAAGCCTAGGAAAAATAATTTATGCAGTCCGGAGTGAAAACAATTTGCCGCCAAATCCCATGCGCATAGTCGCTTAACCTATCACGTACGAATCCCATTAACAAGAATATACATATAGCAGGGCTGGTAAGTGGGCAGCCTAGGTTGAAGAGGTCAGCAGTGGCGTAGCTATGGAGGGATAGGGGGATGAGTTCACAAAAAATTTTGAAGTACAAGTATTTTTTACAAGGATGGAAAATTCATGAAAGACCGTTTGAATATATTTTAGCACACTTTTGAACTAATAAGCCGAAAATTTTTGGGCGCCCCATTGATTCGCATACAGCATACGTTTTAATACAATTGAAATAAAATAAATCGTTAAAAGTTTTTCAGTGCGTATATCTCGCTGTGAAAAGCTCGAAAACACCATTATTGTTGCCTACTTAGCGGGAGTTATCATATCCGACTTCAAAATTTTCGTCCCCCTAATTCAGAAGGCCAGCTACGCCCCTGAAGGTCAGTAACAAGCAATCTCGATTTTTTTAAAATTTCCTATCGGTTATCTGATTCTGCCTTAGTTTTCAATAGGATTTTCGCTACTCTTTTTCTGGCCAAAATAATCAAATTGTATAGTCCAGTAGTCGTGCACGCGATGGTTTGGAGCCTAGACCCCTAGAGGATAAAACTGAAAATTTTCCTGGCAAGAATAAATAAGGTAATAAAGGTTCATCGCCAACAGCCGTTTGGGCATTTACCATGCGTAGACGCTAGCTGCAAAGGGGTTTCCAGCATAGCCGGTAATTCAACCGAGGCCCCTTTGTTCAGCAGCAGGCGAATCATGCTTATCTGGTTTTTGGAAGCTATAGCGAAGGTAAGCGGGGACCATCCAATCAATCGGTCCGACGCAGCGGGCGCCACGATCGAATCGACGTCGGCTCCGGCCGCCAAAAGACGCTCCGCGGCTAGGAACCAACCATTTAAGGCCGACGTCATCAGAAGAGTCAAGCCCTTAAATTTTGAACTTATCAGCGACGGATCTAGGATTTTCGTAAGGGGCGGCGCGCTAAGCTTTCCTTCTTCCGAATAGTCAAAAATATGTCCGAAAATCCAGTTTTTACCCGAAAAAACCTTTTTGCGCCGTTTCACGCAGTCTACTTTGAATCAAAATGATTCTCAATGCAGATTTTTCAATCTGCTTTTCTCACGTATTTGCGCATTTGGAGCGATTTACGCTGAAAACGAAGGATTACAAAAATGTAGCTTCCGAGGTACTGGAATAATTTAATATATTACGAGAGCCGATGGTCAAAAATATCAAAATCACTTACAAACTACAAGTCCATTTCATATCCCGCCTATGTTGTTTTATATTTATTTATTCAATTAATTTTTTTATTTACTTATTTTATATTAATTATTTTATTAATAACATTAGTATTTTATTTATTTATTTTATTATCATTATTATTATTATTATTATTATTATTATTATTATTATTATTATTATTATTATTATTATTATTATTATTATTATTATTATTATCATTATTATTATTATTATCATTATCATTATTATTATTATTAATTGATGTGATTATATTATCTAAGCTATTCGATTCGCCTCCCACCGCCCTTTAAATTTGCCTTTGACCTACTTTCTATTAAATTAGTGCGCGTCGGAATCCACGTAGATGACGCAAGACAGCACGTATAGTAGAAGTATTGAAAAATAAGGAAATTTATTATTTTAAAATATTTCAATTCGTACGCATCGTCGATCAATATTTTGATATTGATACCTATAGTTATAAACGGAAAATAAGGTAATAAACGTAATAAATTGGCCCGAATTTCTCTCTAGATACGGAAAGCGCTTCGAGATAACTTAGGTAATGCGTACTTTCTTAGGCACGTAGGTGGTCGTCCTATTTTTGGGGAACAAACACCAATTTTTGGAGGGACTAAGCCCAAAAAGGGCAAAAATAGCACAAAATCACAAAATAATGTTTAAAAATTCATATTTTTCCGATTTTTCTGAATTTTAGAGAGTCCGAACCCCCCATTCCCCCCAGAGATACGCGCCTGCGGTTAATCGAACGTTACTTAGCGATAGAAAGGACCAAAACGCGTCAGTTTAAGCGGATTACGCAAACTGTTAAACGACGCTAAAATTTAAAAAATACGCAAGTTCAAATCTTGCGTATTCAAACAAATAAAAATGCATTATTACGTTTATGACAATTTCGCTTCTACCGAATCGCGCGTCTTAATTTCTTTTTTCATCGCGCCCGAGGCAAAATAATCGGAGCGCAATTCATAAATGGCAAAAAACCGAAAGCGAGGAGCGAGGAGAAATTCTGCGAAACATCTATCCCGTTTAAAACTTTTGGCGGCTAAGGGGGCAGTGGTGGATCCAGGATTTTCCTAAGGGGGGGGCGGAACCCTGACTTGGGCGGAAAAAGCCGTTTTAACCCGAGAATCGCTCAAAAATCCTCAATTTTGCGCACTATTTTGGGCCAATAGGGGGCGGCCCCCACGCCTCCTCCCTAAATCCGTCCCTGAGGGGGGGGGTTTCGGTCGCCCTCTCGCACCTAAGCGCGGCCCTTTACGCGACAAACGCCTAGTACGACTTAAAATAATGCCCACGACGTAGACCGATTTTTTACCAGCTTCTACGAGTGAGAAATGATTTATAGATTTTTCTAGCGCGGCTTCGTTCGCGTTTCAAATTCCGCGGCCTAAAATTTTCACCTGTTCATTTTGGGCGTTTACGTCTTGCGCGCCGAGCGAGCGGATGGCGAAATCGATGTCGTCCCGTCTACCCGAAGCTATCAGTTGCTCGGCCTTTTCCAATCTGAGAAGCAGCGTCATTTTGTGCGGATTCAGATGCAAATATCGAGCGGCGGACCAACCGAATCCCAGATCGTCGAAGTAATCGGGATAATCGACGTCCGATAGCAAGATCCGAGCCGCCCGCGCGACGTCGCCGGGATTGACCGCAACGTCATTTCTATATTCGCAGTTCGCTAGAGCTATTTTTATCCATCCGATTAGAGGAGGCGGCGCGCCGTACAACCTCAAATTTTCACAAAACGAGATTACGGCGACCGAAGCTAAACTTTTAAACGTAGGACTCATCGTTTTGCGCTTTATTTGAATCGACTTATCTAAAATAGAATCGACCAAAGGCCGTACAGTCGGCCGGCCGGCTCTTTGTCGACTGATAAGAAAGAGAGGAACGAGTGGAAGAAAGCCCTCAATTATCAACATTGATAATTTTCATTATACGCCATCTTGGGGCTTCGGAAGGGGGTTTCGCATCCTACTCGTCATTCGCAGAATTCGCGATTCCCCAAAAAAATTCGTAGAAAAGGCGCTATTTAAAGCGTTTCTAGCCATTCGCTCGTCAAAAGTGCGAAATTTCCGTTGCCGGGCCGCCACGTACTCATTTTTTGACTATATTTTGTTGAATTTGTTCAATTTTTTTGACATTTTCACGTTCTAAAAAGACAAAGCGTAGTCGTAAGCGCCATAATTTATATTTTTGACGCGTACGCGCCGATTTTCGAGCCCGAGAAAGGCCCTTCCTCCGGAATTCCCTCGCTCCGCGTGCTCCGTCGACATCCAGAGTGTTTTAAATTGAATTCTGCAAAACGGACCAACAAAACACCATACAATTTGCACGCGATCGCGCCTGAGCGTGGGGGGTTCGGGGGTATACTACAGAAGGCCGCATATCCCCCAGAAACCAAAATACCCCCGGAATTCAATTTTTGAAGATTTTTTCTTGTTTTACGCAATTTTTGATGCCAATGGATAGTGCTCAATGAGAAAGTTTAAAAATAGTGTTTTTTCGCCATACCACCATTTTCAACACAATTTTTTACCTTTGAAAAATCTCACACCCCCAGAATTTCAGTCTTGCCAACGTACGCATGCGATGCATTCCAGACATTTACTTGTCATTTTGCAGCGAAATTATGTCGAGATTCGAATGTCCGTCGGTTAGCCGAGAGCATCGCATGTAGTGGAATAAGGTTCGAATCGAATGTGGATGCCAAAATGGCTCGACTGCCTTTTTCGTCGACGGCGAATTTGGCTCGTTCGTACGCAGGCTCGACATTGTTTTCGAAACTAGTTCACCTGCAAACAAAGTTTTGAAACTTGTTTGAAACGGATGCAAACTTAATTACGATATCAAAACCTTCCATCGATTTTGAAACGAAATAGCGCTTACAATCGCACGCCTCGGCTTATCGCTTTCACAAATATTTTTTCATAATTATTCTTGTTTTGGGTATTGTTACCATAGGTGGGCGGCACCAAAGTTCCGGGGGAGGCGTGCAAGATTTTTTCAAACGTATAGTGGTATGGCGAGAAAAACACCATTTCTCAACGTTTCTCATCGAGCTCTATACATTGGCATCAAAAATTGCGAAAAAACGAGAAAAATGTTCAAAAATGGAATTCGGGGGGGGTATTTTGGTTTCTGGGGGTGCGTATCCCCGAACCCCCATGCCCAAGTATGATTGTTACGCGAGTTCTTAAAAAGTGGCTATGGTAGAGACGACTTAAAGCGATGTAATGCGACAGCGAACGGCTTAAAAATGACTTATTCAAATGACGAGTAAGCGATCCCAAATGCGCTTTTAGGGATTGCGGATATCTACGCAGGCGCTCTTAATAAAAAAAGAAAATTCTACGTAAGAATGTGACTAAATTTCAGCAAAAAATTCAAAAAATACGAAATTATTCGCCGAAGAGCTCGTACTTAGCTACGAGCCACGAATTCGGTGGTATTGCGCTTTTTATTGGCTACGTAAGTCGTAAGGCCATTGTAGTTAAAAACTCGAGAACGGAGTGAGGCTTTCCACTCCGGCTGACCGGTTTCGGACCGAACAGTGAAGGTCCTACGCAGGCAGCCGCCACATTCTTGAGTTAGGAGAAATGAAAAGTTTAACAAATCGCAAACAATACCAAAAAAATTAATTTGGAGGTCTACCGCAATTCGTGAGGGTATTTTGGAATTTTTTTTACAATTTCCCACGTGTGCCGATGCTGCGCAACATGAACAATCTGGCGGTCAGCCGGTCTGTGGGAGGAAGTCAGTCAAACAGCTTTCCAGGCCAAAATAAGATCAAAAAAGAGTGCAAATAGTAAAATAGTGTTAAAACTACATCGCTAGACAGTCAATGGTCAATTTGAAGCCCTTTTGAAGAAAATTTTTGATTTTTATCTAATTTTAGTCTTCATTGTATCCCATTTACCTCAGAAAATTTTCAATTTTTTATTTTTGTGCCCTAGTCCCACCTCACAATCTACCAATGCGTGTCTGGAATGAGCGATCCTTACCATAGATGTACAGTCCGGCCGATCTGGGCGGTCAGCCCAGCCGGTCTGCGGGGATCGAAATTTGAGCTTTTAGCACCAAAATGTCCTCGAAAACTGATGTAACCGCTAAAATAGCGTTAAAACTACGATATTACATACTTTCTGATTAAGAAGAAACGTTTACAGAAAAATTTCAACTTTCATCCATTTATGTCCTTCATTTTGCCTCATTTTCCCCATAAAATTTAACATTTTTTTATTCTGGGGGGTCTAGACCCCAAACCTCCCCCACGTGCATGTCTGGTTGTTACTCACTTAGCTCATCTACGTTGGCGACGCAAGTAGTCAACTCGACGCTGTCGGAATGTTCGACGAACAAATTTTTCTTTGTTAGTGGACTGTTCGCGTTTCTATGAGGCAAGTGAAGTTCATCTGAATACAAAATGCGAAGTTCAGGAGTTGGTCGATCAATTATATTATTACGACATATTGCATTTAAATAGCTCGATCAACCAACATTCATCAAACTTTGAATTAACAATCTTAAATATCAAAAGATGACACAACTTTAAAAATATTTAATCGATGTGACAGATTTTCCATTGTATGGGAGGCCCGTATTCAACAGAGGGGGCGTAATAAAAAATAATTTTTGAAACGCGGAAGGGTCCCCTGAAGAAAAAAATAAGAAATTCTCGAAGTAGGTCTAAAACATCACGAAAACAGGTTTTTAGCGTACTTTTGGGCCAGTAAAATCAAAATTTGATTTATTCTTTATTTAGAGTTGTCTTCTAGCCCGCCCAAATTTGAGTAAGACTTGTAGAAAGTCTCGAATTTTTTCGGCGCCTCGCGCCGAATTATTTGTTTCATGTATTCTTTTTCTTTGTAAATCGCAAAGATTAAATACAAAGACGTAAGCTGGGAAATTTTTTGTCGATCGAATGATGAGAAATCAGTCTCGTAGATCATTTAAACGATAGATCCGTGTGATATTAGTATGAAATAAAGTACAAATTTTTGAAAATTTTTCATGTACTTTTTCTTTAAAATTGCATAAAGCTCGTCGAGATACATGCGCCCAAAAATACCTTTATTCTCGCTCATCTCCCGATGGTTATCAAGATATCTGACCTCAAAATTTTCGCCCATTTCTCGAAATAAAATGCTGCACTGTGATATCAGCAAATTTGTGAACGTTTTTTGGTTTTAGGATTTTTCGCATCATCGTGAACCGTTAATGCGACTTAGAAAGCTTCTGATATCAAAAAACTGAAGAAATAAAAGGCGCTTGCCGCGTTGGGGCCTGCAGAACGCGAGATGCTCGCAAGTTTGAAATAAAGGCCAAAAAATGCGGTTTTGGTGAATGGATTCGATCAATCTGTCCGACGTTAGCATCGAACTTGCGCTATTTGGCTGATTTTCCACTTTTCTAGCGGCCCAATAATCCAGAGCGTGCAGTATCGTCGTTTCCAGAAGCGCTTCCATAATGCTACACAATGTAATAGCAGCCTCGTCGTACGTACGGCGGGCGATCTAAAGAATGAACAACAGTGCGAGGCTTACGACGAAACGCAGTCTTTCGTCAAAAATATCCCTTTTTTATATCCTCCTAACGCCAAAAAGAAAAATTAGTGAGATTTAAATTATTTGGTTATTTTGCCAAAACAAATACGAAGCCTCGCAAATAATTAAATCACCGGTCGTTTTTCGGAATTGAGGTCCACGTTTTTTAAATCTCAGTTCTGGAATTTAGGGAGTTGCTATTCGTAAGAGGCCAAAACCTAACCTTTCTCACAAAATCTAGTCTGTAATCCGAACAGACGTGCGGACGCTCTTATGATAATATCTAGATTGAATTCTCAATTAGGTTTTATTAAGAGAGGCCGGCCCGTGGCCGGAATTTTATTTCGGGGAGAAAACAAAATTATGAAAGTCAAATATCTAGAGAACCATGAGGAGGAGTCAAAAAAAGGGTCATTTCTGAACCATTTCTCAACGATCTATGCGCAATGATGAAGAAATATTTTTTACTTCATTTTATTCTCGTACGCTTAAACTATCTGCTCAACTAATTTCTCATCGTCCGATGAATAAATACTCTGTTAATTTTTCCTATTCGTAGTAAATCTCTGCACTATGCGAAGAAAAGCAGATAGAAAATCAGTAATTCGGCACGAAGCGCCGGAAAAAATTTGGCATTTTCTTCACGTCTTACTTAGATTTGAACGGTTTAAAATACAAAAACTATACAGAAATAAGTGATCCGGCGTGGAGCGCCGCCAAAATTTTGCGTTTACTAGGTCAGAAGTACGCGAGAAACTGTTTTGACGACCTTTTAAATGCTCTCTGAGAATTCTTCATTTTTTCCTTTGGGGAACCATTGTAAGAAGCAAAATTTTTTTGGTTTCGGGGAAAGAGGCAAATACTAGGTAAGGGCCTATATAGAGGCATATATAACTGCTCGCGTATCTACGAGTACTAGCTGCAAGCGGATGCGAACGTGGGTGTTTGGGAAACGCGCGAATTCAATAGGGAAAATTGATAAGATTAATGCAGAAACCGACAAGAGTCGAGGTTTTTCGCGAAAGTGATCGAAATCGACCATAAATAATGAATTTACTTATTACGCTTTCCTTTTTTAAAATCTTTCTACCCATTTTCAAACCCATTTGAGCATGAAATAGCTCTTTAATTCTTCAGATAAGACTGCCCCAAAACCGACCATCCTAAGCCAATTGCGAAATGATCTCAACATCCATAAAGAATTGTTGTTAAGTGAATTCGTTGGCTTAATTGATTGAAATTAGTATAATTTGATCCGTTTTAAGGTCTCGCAAGAGCTAAATGCGCTTAGTTAGTCTAGATCTATAACAAAATAAAAGTAAAAGTGATTAAATTACCCGGGTACTCAGCTTTCTTATTTCAATCATCAAGGCGACGATTCAGCGTATAGCGACAACATTAAAATTTACAGATTCCGGTTTCGGGGCTATGCCCCGGTGCAGCTTCAGTCGAGATAGTGATGCCTTTACAAGAAAACCATAAACCTATTTAATAATTTGTATTAGAAGACTTCCAAATAATAATCATTCCTGCGAATGTCTTAACCCGAATCAAAACTTATGTACGCAAGTTGTACGCACTGATCTGTATTCTTTTATTCGACTATAGATATTGTACCGACATTGATTCTAACGGCAAAAAACACTTTTAAGTGAAAAAAGGGAAAAAATTGAGAAATCAATAGTTCCATAGTAGCTCTAATTATTCCGCATTAGCTTTCTGTTGTTGGCTCTCGCGATAAACGTTACTTTGAAATCGAGCATCCAGCGAGTAAACTTGCCAACGGACAAATTTAAATTCGATTTACTGCTTTTGCTCTGTTTCAAACTATTGTTTCCAACGCAAACGGCTCGAAGTGCCAAGTTGACGCAAAGTTCGACAATTTCAAGAGGCAGGATCATCTAGAAAGAGAAAATAAAGAGAAAAAACGTTATACCCAACATTGTTTGTCACAAAAAGTAAGTACGAATTAAGGATGTGATGCTACAGGAGGATTACGGCATTAAAATATATTATTTGAGCATTATTGTAGCTGGCAAAGAAAAATGCTTCGATGGAACATACTAGAGATTACGGATTATTAAGGATGTAAAAGGAAGTATATTCTGCGGCCAGAAGATTGAAATAAACTTGAACCAAAAAACGATTGAAAAAGCAGCAACTTAGATATGCGGTAGCTATGGGAAATCAGATGGAGTAAAGCCAATTGAAAGAAATAGCAAACATCGATGCATTCGAGTCAATCGAAGAAATTGTTGGCTTAAAGCCAGTAAGAAACGCGTAAGCTTGCGTGAAATAGACTGCATGTAGGTACGCCTGGATGCCCGCAACGATTGTGTGCACTAATCAAATGACGCCAGGTTTGCTTGCTATGATGCTCGTCGTAACAAAATAAAACACCTCTAAATACAATTGCAGTTTGTTTTCTTTAAATCGCGAGACGAAGCAGGTCAGCCCGGAAAAGACGACAGACAAAAAATATACAAATCAATCCCTAAAGTTCAAACTTTACACCTTCAAAAATAACTCAGCATTGAGTGCAAAGAAACGCGGCCAAGCGCGATGTGTTACCATTGACATGTACCTTATTTTTAAAATAGCTCGCACCAATTAATTCATAATCGGAGTAGTCGACAGACAAAAAAATAGGCAAAAACGTGTTTTTTTATCCAAGTGTTTAAACTTTGCACCATTAGAAATAACTCTGTACTGAGTTTAAAGAAACGCGCCCAAATGCGATGTGTAAGCCTTAAGACGTACTTATTTTTATAATACTTCGCACTTTCTAATTTATAGCCGGCGCGGTTGGCACACTGAAAGAAGGTGAAAACGTGTTTCTCGCGTCCACCTCCAGAGTGTAAACTTTGATCCAGCAGAACGAACTTCGTATAGATTTTGCACGAAAGCGGTCAACTTCATCGTGTAGCCCTTGAACCTTAGTACTTTTCTATGAATAAGTTTTTTAGAGATTTAACATTCCTCCCCCACATTTTTCACACTCTATACACTCCCAATCAAGAACTAATGCAAAATTCAAAAACAAAAAAACATGTTTAGAGAATTTTGTCCTCTACAATTCTATGCCATTAAATTGAATAAGACATTCATGCTGAGTTGTGTAAAAGCAGTTGGGGCACGTTCAATAAAATAAAAATGAAGTCCGGTTTAATGGCTACCTCGTCGCAGCAAATTGCGTTTAAAAAATCGCAATATTGAGTTACTTCTGAAACTGTAAAGTCCGAAATTAGAGTGTAATAACATTGGGCGAAAAAACACGTTTTCTACCGTTTTTTTTGATTGGTCAATATTTCAAATAGGATGCGGAACAGAAATTCGTCACAAGGAAACGTAACTAAGGCTACAAACTGGCCTTAACCGAATTTTTCTACACTCAATGGGGAGTCAGGTTGAGATTTTTAAAGTTTAAAATGTCGTAGATAGCGGAAAAATACATTTTTGTCTTTTCTATTGTTCGCCAATTTCTCCGTTTAGAACAAGATAAGTCGGATAGAATAGAAATAAATTGCTTTTTAAAGGGTACACGTCACTGTTAATTGTGTTTATTAACATCAATATTTTACGAAAGTTTACACTCAAAAAAATTTGATCTGTTTTAATAAGGTAGGGTTGTCTTTTCAAAAACATAACTCTGATGTTCAGAACAATATTACTTTCTGCGTTCTTGGCAGGTACGTAGCTCGCCGTTTTATTTGGAGGGACCAACACCAATTTTTGGGGCTCGTGGGTCCAAAAAGGCCAAAAATATGCACAAAATAAGGCTGATTTTTATGAATTTGGGGGAGGCCGAACCCCCCCATTCCCCCAGAGATACGTGCCTGGTACTTGGACTGCCGTCATTATTGTGGCGTGTTACCTAAAGTACTTACTGACTGATTTACTCAAATCACGCTAATTAAAAATAAGGTACTAGCAAATAAAAATGCTCCGATAGAACAAAAAGAATGAATATACTTGGAACAACGCATCACTAAGGAGATAACAGGAGGGGACCAGAAAAAGTCACCTAAGCGCGCAAAAAAATCTGCTAAAAATCAGATTTCTATAAGCAACACAAAAATCGAATTATATTCTGCGGCCTCTGTAAAAAGAAGATGTCTTCTAAAAGCATTTTTCCCTGATTTGGTGAAGAGCATGGAAGGAAACTTTGGCCTGCGCTAAGTAGCCGATTTAGCTAGAGATCAAAATCGCAATCAATATCGAGTTAAAGGCTGAATAGTTGAATTATGACATTCGCATCATACCATTTATTAAGGCTCTACAATGATTCGTGTTATGTTATGTTAGCGTCATGAGAAGTTGTAGCCTCATTTCCTGCTGCTTAAGCATTCTACATATATAAGAGCTATTAAAAATTACCGGTCTATCATTATGATTTAAAATTGCATTTAAATGCACATTTATCTCGCTCATTCTTCTTGCGCCGTGTCCTAAATTCTATGGTGCTAACCTGCTTTCGCATGTTTAATTCCTTGCCGCACTTCTATACCATTGCAACAGCGGTCATTTTTGGACTTACAGTCAGTTAATGTTAGTAAACAAAAGACGCTCGTTTTCTTTAATTCAGATTGATCAGTCCGTTTAAGGAATAAAGTGTTGCGTTATTTCTCAAACTGTGGCGACAACTATACATAGGCTGCAAGAAAATTCTTGGGAGGTCTCTTTAGTTGAAATCGCCAAAAACGTTACTAAAAATAGAATTTTGGGGTCTAAATTAAACTGCGGGGGTTTTTAACTTCAGGGAGTGCAAACCCGTCACCCCATACCCCTTACGCCAATGTGTGGCCACCACTAGCTTCTGTAGGCCGCAGGATATAGTTCGATTTTTGTGTCGCTTACGAAATCTGATTGTTAGCAGATTCTTATGATTTTTTTGCGCGCATAGGTGACTTTTTCTAGTCCCCTCCTTTTATGTCCTTAATGATGCGCAGTTCCAAGTATATTCGTCCTTTTCGTTCTATCGGAGCATTGTTCTAATTGAGCACAAAGTACCTTGGCAGCTGCTATGGCTTCCTTTTTTGTGCAGCGTCCGTACTTGGAGCTGAGTAGCTGCATTTCACGGCCCAATCTTATCAGAGGCCTTTGAAGAAAATGAGCCAAGCAGGGCACCACGTCCACAGCTATTCGATCCACGTACATTTTAGTCCGACCTTTTTGCAAGGCCTGCACCAAATCCTTTTCACTCCATGGTAGTTTTTCACGAGGCAAATGAATCAAACTTGGGCAGCGAGCCGAGCATGCATTTGTTTTATTGAATGAATCATCTATCGAAACAGTTAAATTCATAGAAAAATTTTGTGAGATTAAAAATATTGTGACGTACGGATGTAAACCTTAAATAGCGCTGAAAAAATCTTTTTGCAACAAAAACTTTTACAAAAGAGTTTTGATTTTTGTATGCTTTTAACTGGTTTGTATACTTTTCTTCGGGAAATTTCATTACTGAGTGTTTACGACACGCCTGAGATCACGATAACATTTTAAATTATTTGATCAATTTAGTAATTCAAATTACTTTTTAGATCTACATAGTTGGAGGCAACTTTGTCCTTAATTTAGTCTCGCTGACACGTTTGATTGCAACTGCCAGATGTTATTTAAGAATTTTTACTAGTTTTTATGGGGTATTTTGACACAGAATGCTCTCAGACTGATCCCTCTGACTGTTCGTGCTGTCACGTAACTTTCTCTAATGATACATATTTTCAAGTCGCGTTTAATTAATTTTTTGATCATATTGATATAAAAAATGAGCATGCAAAAATATAAAAAAACTAATTTCAATTTAAAAGTTAATTCCATTGTTTTAAAAATTCACCTCATCTTTTACCTTTTCATAGCGAAATGGAACAGAAATTTCAGATATTCTGATTTAGCCTTGCATTGCGATAGCGCCAGTCGGGACCATAGACTAACAGCTCAGCTGGTCAAGGGGATGGGGGTCAGCCGATCTTTGAGGATCTAAAATAGAACTTTTTTGTACCAAAATCGGCCTCGAAAAACTGTTATGAACGCTAAAATAGCGTTAAAACTACGTTAATCCAGTTTCTGGTCAATTTCAACCAATTTTGAAGAAAATTTCCAATTTTCATCCATTTTTGGCCTTCATTTTGCCTCATTTTTCCAGTAAGATTTCCCATTTTCCATTCTGGGAGATCTTGACCCCCTAACCCACTCTTCCCTAACTACCCATGCGTGTTTAATGAGTCGTCGATTGGCTTCCGGTATGGCTGCTGAATCATAGAATTCTGATGGAATACTAGAATTTCTAGTTTTATAAAAAAGCTAAATTCAGTCTTATACGTTTTTAGCGACCTTTGTCTCTAAAGTATTTTTTGTGCTTCGCAGCGAATTGATATTTTTGACCACATTTATTGTTCGATTGCAATAAATGTTTCGTATTTATGTTCTAAAAAAGAAGAGCATTGCCAGCAACGTCTAAAAATTTCGTCTTACCGAGTTTAATATCAGTAATTTGTCGATTTTTGCTCTGCATGCTCCTTTTGGCAATACGCGCTGGACTCGCAACTCCATGTGACGAGCTATCAGTTTTAGGCGAAGAGTCGACGATGATGAAACACTTTTTGGCATCAACTTCTTTAACCGATGTCAGTTTATTTGCATCGTTATTTGATGCAAAGCTTTTGCCGCTGCTAACACTCTCACTTACATTTGACAGCATTTCTCGAGGAACTGATCTGAAACACTAGCTCGGTATAAAGTATAACTCAATATTTTTGCATTAGTGCAGCGATGCAACGGTACTGGAAAATTAATTATAAATGTATTTTGGACCTTAATCTGCTTTCAGCCTTCTGCCAACGTTGTTACATCGTCTAAAAAGTATTTAGTTGACGAGATCACGTTTTTGGCTTCCTACTGAGTTGGTTTATACTTCAACACATATATTTCGCTCTACTATAAAGCATCACAATTTAGTTGTACTTTTCGAGCTGGTTCAGAATAAGCGAGCTATAAACATAATTGGCTCAAACGAGTTTTATGATAACGTAGTCAACAGACCGAGTTGTTTTATGAGGTTCATTCGCTCTAGCATTGCAGAAATTTAGCTTTCATTGTAGAGCTGTACCGGGGCCGCCTTTTTCACCGGGGCCGGATCCGGGGCCTGAAAGCACACCATATAATGTGATTGTACGACAGTATAACATATCCATGTCGGCGATTCTTATTTTATTAATGTGCCCAGCTCTTATTAGTCAAATTTATCATAATAATAGTTTAATAAATATTAATAAAATAATAGTAATGATAAATAAAATAATAATAATGATAATATAATAATAAATAAGAATCAATATAATTGAAACGCATAGCACCTTTGCTCAACGTAGGGTCGTATTCAGTTGAGAAATTTTATCTTTCTTACGTTTTTCGCGATTGCATTGCAACTTTTCAATTTAGTTTTTAGCTGATTGAGAACGTGATTGCGCTTAAAATTAAAGCGACGTAATGAAGAAGTTCATGGGGTATTTTATCAAAAGTATTTAATTTTCTTCTAGTTGTAAACCGCGCGATATATAGTGAACTGCTCCCGCATCTACTAAAGGTACTTGCCGACGTGCACATGGAGGTTTGGGGAAAGAGCGAATTTCCTGCGGAAAAATATGGTAAGATTAAGTTCAGAGACGAACAAAAGTCAAGGCTTCTTCGCGAAAATGATTGAGATCAAACCTGTGAATTAATACAATTATTATGCTTTTCAAATATTCCTATCTATTTCTAAAATCATTTTAGCTCGAAAAGGCTATGAACTCTAGACCAGGCTGACACCACCAGACCATACATAAATGCTATGCAAATGCATCTGTGACTGAAACTTATAACCTGGCTCGAAACCATTAGCAATGATTGCTGTCAGTTCCAAACGTGTTGACTTGATTGATCGAACTGAGTTTAAAATCCATTTGTTTTACTGTTTCGCAAGAATCAAACGCGCTTAGTTAGTTTAACATCTATAACATAATAAAAGTGTTTCTGATGGAACCAGCTCAGTTTCCACTCATTATCTAAGTGTTGAGACTACTTATTTCGCTCAATCGGTGTAAGAATTTGCATATGAGAACAATATTTCAATTTTTAGGCCCAGCTGCCGGGGCCAGGTCCCGGTACAGCTCTAGTTCCTTGTATTATAATCTATTAAAATTTTGATCAAGAAAATATGTCGCGAAATCAAATTAAGACACAAATAAATGATTTAAAAAACGTCATGATTCAGAATTTCCAACAAAGATACCTGTAGCCGGAATCAGTAGGACTACCCGACGAGGTCCTTAATTCAGCCGAAATATTACTCGTAGTCGTCCGTATACGACTGCAGTCTTCGCACGATTCGTCTAAACTTGCTTGATTTAGCAAGGTGGACTTGTGACGGATGATCGGTGAAGGGTAGATTTTGCAATTGACCAAGCACTTGTGAATTAAATCTGAGCTATCATGATCTGTAGCAAGGTCCTTGTCTAAGAAATCTCCTCTAAAATCAAAGCAATCTTGCGTGTAGTTTAGCCTAGACATGTACAGCATGAGAATTCGGGAAAGGGAATAAAATTTTAAAGCGCTATCTTGGGCCTAAAAATGCAGGATACGCGTCAAAAAAATCGTTTTTTCGGCGTTTCCGACGAAAAACAATAAATTTTGAGAAAAATGCAAAAATCGGACATATTGAATAAAATATAGTCAAAAGAGAGTCAGAGAATTTGACACCTTTGAGCAAATAGATAGCTAAAAGCACTTCAAAAGACACATTTTCTACTAACTTTTTCAGGAAACTTTTAAAAAATCGCGAATTCTAGTGTGTATAAATTGATCATGTATTGTTCAACTTTCAATTGGTTCTTTTTATAAATATAAATGTATATTTTTTGACAGTCGTTTTTTAAAGGAGGAATCAATGAGAAGCGTTGGTGCAATGAGTTATTCTTTCGTAGAAAGAGCAAGCATTTATGGTATCAAATTAAACACCAAAATTCGGTGATATCTTAATAGTCCTACCGGTCCCACAATCCCACCGTCCCAACAGTGTTACCGTCCCAACTGTCCCACCAATAATCCCAGCAATCCCACCAGTCCCACCGTCTCAACAGTCCCACGGTCGTCCCAACAGTCCCACCAATAATCTCAACAGTTCTAATGGTCTCACCAGTCCTAGTAGTCCCACCGTTCCAACAGTCCCAACCACACCTGGGCCTGGGGGGTTTGGAGGTATGCCCCCGAGAGATCAAAGTACCCCCAAAATTCGATTTTTGAGCTTTTTGTTTTTTTTTCGCAATTTTTTGATGCTAATAGATAGTGCTCGATGAGAAACGTTGAAAAATGGTGTTTTTTTCGCAATACCACCATTTTAAGGCCATTTTTTGACCTTTGAAAGATTTTGCACCCCCCCTCAGAATTTTGATGCTGCCCACCTATGGTCCCAACTGTCCCACCAGTCTCAACAGTCCCAATATTATGTTGTTACCATGAGTTAAGGTAGTTCACGCAGCGTCATCATGTGAAATCAAGCTGATCACACTGTTAGCTTCGTATCTAACTTGTTGTTTCATTTGTTATCCCTTTCGTATTGCTTTTTACCATTCTAATGACTAATTCTTTTTTTACATTACGTTTATGTTTCTTTGTAAGCTCGTTAAAATATTCGTAATTGGTTTGCGTTCATTCAAGGAACAAATTAAAAGTTCTTGAAGCGTATTTGAAAGACCACGAAAATAATTTTCAAGCATAATCGTGAGCTAACAAATACGAAATTTTCATGGGCCGGTGCTCCTGTATATGCTTGTTTTCTAAGCAATCCAGGTTAGGAAAAAGCATATTGAATAAGAGGTCAAAATTTTCTGGCGCTTCGTGTCGAATTCATTTTTTATATCTTTTCTTGGCAATGGACTAGAATTGGGTAGCTGAAAATTTTTCCAGAGTTGAGCTCGGACGGATGCTGATAAGTTATTAATGTAGCTATTTTAAACGCAAATATATACATTTTAACTAGCTTAAGAAAAAACAGAAAATACATCTGAAAATATTTACTAGAAGAATGGAAAAACGAATCGGGAGTGATTATGCGTGCTTAACAAGTTATATACATAGCTAACAGTGTGATGAGCTTGATTTCACATATTGACGCCGCGTGAATTCGTTTCACTCATGGTAATATGATTGTGTGATTGTTTGGACTTGTGGGAGAGTTGGGACGGTGGAACTGTTGCGACGGTGGGACTGTTCTGACTATTGGTGGGACTGTTAAGACGGTGGGACTGGTAGGATTTTTGGGATTATTGGTGGGACGGTGGGACTGTTGGGGCTCAACCCAATATTCACCCTAGCCTTGCGTTCATACGTGGGCAGCAAGAAAATTCTGGGAGGGGGTGCAAGATTTTTTTGAAGGTCGAAAAATGGCCTTAAAAATGGTGGTATGGCGATAAAAACACCATTTTCCGACGTTTCTCATCAAGCACTATCCATTGGCATCAAAAAATTGCGAAAAAAAACGAAAGAAATTTTCAAAAATTGAATTCTGGGGGTATTTTGATTTCTGGGGGGGTATTTTGGTTTCTGGGGGTGCATACCCCCCAAACCCCCCCCCACGCCCAGGTGTGCTTGCGTTTACCTACTATGCCAGAACGCCGTTCTAGTCTATGTTAAACTACACCCGCTTTACATACTTTAACAATTATTAGTTTCATTTTGTGCGACTTTATATGCATTTTTTAAAAATGTATGTTATTTTTCAAGAAAAATATCTTTTAAAGAATTAGATTAAAGAACTACTACAATGCATAAGCATAGGCACCTGATGGACATCCATGCAGAAAAATAAAATCCTTTTGTCTAAAACATAATCAGGGGATATGCTAATATTCATTTGAGTAGGAATAAACAACTACGTTTTCTTATAAGAACCTTGTTTTCTCAGCTTAATGTTTATGTGATATCACTGTCAAGATGCCAAAAAAATTCATTTTTTACTCTTATATAATTTGTCATAGAGCTAAAGAATTGAAAAGGGTTTAACTGCTGAGCTAAAGTGAGCTTAGAAAAAGTTCTAGACATATAGTTAAGGACGATCAAGCTGATAAAGTGGCTAGAACGCCATTAATTCTAATTAACGAGGCAATGCGTCATTATCAAGTATGCGTTGGGAGAGGGGGCTTAGGAAGGCCGAAAAAGAAGAAAAGAGAAAATTTTTCGACTCAAAAAAAGCAATTTCAAAAGTCAAAACTTTCGCAAAAGTAGTCGACGTTATGCCCAAACAACTAAATTAATCAAGTTGATTCAACCAGGCAATTTTCAAGTAACCCGAAAAAACGGTATGGGAATCTTTGGCTGCCAGCCACAACGTAGCTGTTCACATTAGGAAAGTATGTGGGCACCTTTGTTCGTGACTCGGTGTATAAGCAAAGTCCAGTAGGTGAGATATGAGTGACTTTCTCATCGACTGAACATCTTTCATGAGAATTTTCTCAGTTTATTATCGTATTTAATAAGCACCTGAATAGATCGTCAAAAAGAAGCAGCTTGGAAGGAGAAGTGAAAACTGTGAGCGAATACGTCATACTGCTTGAATATTTGATTTTCAGAAGAATTAAGCAAGCCAATATAGCAGATACTCTCGGGTCAAATAGATAGCTAGACTATGCAAGTTCTTTGGGAGGGTTTTGCGGGCTCGCCCCACTCCACTTTGTAGAGTGACTTTTACGCATAAGCATACGTGCATACCTTCCTTCTACTCACCTGTGTTCTCTCTTACTTACAATAAACAATAATTTGAATAAAGGTGAAGCTTAAAAATGATCGCAGAGTAAATCGTGAAATTGAGGAAACATTTTTGATAAGCTAATTTCCCAGCAAACATTGCAGAACCAGTTATTTGCACGCTATATAGCTAAAACTATCGTGCTTCGAAGTCTTGAGCAGCTGACTATAAAGTATCACATAAGTAAAATAAATTTTTTCAGAGCTGATCGGCTGTCTAGTGTACAAAAGTATCTTTTGAAGTCTTCTCCTGCTTTGGTGCTTTATATTTATATCGTTTCATTCAATATTAATCTGCACTTATTCACCTGACATCGCATTTTAGCTTCCGGTTTGCTGCGTTTTCGGCAAAAATAGAAATAGGCAAGTTCTGTAGCATCAGCTCCGCTCTATCGGAGTTATTGCATAATTTCGGAGAATCAGGATTCGCGCAGATATTGTCCGTGCTTTCCAATCGTCTGATTCCAGCTTCGGTAAAAATATTTTCATCACTGCTTGCTTTTGTTCGAATATCTGCACTCTTATTTAGAACACTTGAGCATGAGTCACACTTGTCATTCTGATCATTGTTATTGCGGTTGAAACTGTTCTTAATGCGCTGATTACCCGTCGAATAATAAATAACGTCGTCTGCTGCGATTGAACCGCCGCCTTGCTTATTCGTCAGTTTTAGGCTCTTCAACGCTTGCGAAAACTTTTCCTATAATCGTAAAACCGACGAATTCATGAAATACTACAAGCATAAGCTCAAAATATACCCTAAAGCTTTGAAGTAGATGATTATCTGAAAAGCCTATTTATTTAATTATATGATTTGTTGAAAGTTATTACTCGTACTTCAAACTAGATATAATTAAGGATCGACCGGAGGTCCATTTTTTCCTCCGGGCCGGAGCCGGAGCTCCGGCCATCGTCACCTCCGGCTCCGGCCGGAGCCGGAGGCCGGAGGTGAACTTAGAATTTTCAGTGAACTAGAATTTTCACAAGCCGTAAATATAATTCATATGATGTACAGTATATAGGTTTGTGTAAATACATTGCTCATGGATAAGTAAAAGATCTGTAGAAGTGAATCTTTATTATCTAGCCATGCATTTATGTGTACTAAAATATTGCGACCATAATTATTTTTCAATTAAGCTAATTATTTTTCTATTTTTCAATTATTATGCTAATTATTTTTCAATTTTCAAGTCTGGCAGCGACGGTTGGGTAATCGAAAAAATCATTTAATTAGCATATTTCTATTTTTAGCTCCAATCTCACCACTTTCTCGCTTGCCCTTATTGTCAGGATGCACTTATACTCGAAAAGTACCCAAATAAACATAGATAAAGAGCTTAGCAATGTGTCTGTATGTACTTATATCTACAATCTGTAAAGCTCAAAAAGTAGGTGAGCAGACTACGTCGCACCAAGTTTGTTATTCTGTCACTCGAAAGAGATTTATATCCATTTGTGCGCTGAATTAACGCGGACTCGGCTTGCTTTGCAATCTGAAATATTCTCGTTCATTATTAAGCAAAATGTATGATATAATATTTCACCAATGGTGCATTCACAATGCCACATTAGTGTTCACATTTACAGCTTCACTTATAAAACCTGTGTTTGTACAAATTCACAAAATAGGAAATCTGAGTGCTAAGCTTCAAAAGAAAAGAAGAGCGTTAAAGCATTGAATGATTCGGTTCAAAAATCCTCCGGCCTCCGGCCCCTTTTTTGTACCTCCGGTCGCCGGAGGCCGGAGGACCAAAAAATGGCCGGAGGAGCCGGAGGCCGGAGCTCCGGTCGATCCCTAGATATTGTATTAGAGAACTCCGCATTCAACGTACTATTTTAGGCAAGAAGAACAATTGTTTTAAATTAGAATAACAGGAGTCAAATTCAAGAATATACGAAGTAACGAAAAATACGAATGAACATAACATAACGAATATTTCTAAAAATATTGAGGTTCAAACTTTAAAACCTGTAACGATAACTCTACGCTTCCTTCAGCAAAATAAAGAGCAGAGGACGGCCTCTGAACTTTTTTGACATCGTTAATATATTTAAGACCCATTCTAGGCTTCCGACAAAGTTTTGCTGGGAGATCGAATAGATTTTTGCTAAACGGCGAGTGTCCAACGTTTTCTGAGTACTGTGACGTTGAAGGTGTTTCGGCCAATGCAAAAAGCTTTTTCCTCCCTTCCAGGCACCTAAAAAAGTCAAACAAAAGATGAGAATCACAAAAAATATTGCGTCGATTTTTCATCAGTGATAAAAGATAAGAATAACGTATGCCTCACAGTCCCCTAAAATTTTGAAGTACGAAAAATCATTTAAGAGGCCACTTCCTAAAACATATTTCTCTGAATACGACTGTAATCGGGTCAAATTTTTAAATTTTTTCGAATTTCCCTTTTTTTATTGTTATAGCTCGCTAAGAAATGCTTGAAACGCCATTATTTTTGCTTTATATAATTTCGAATTTCCGTCCCCCAAAGTCAGAAAGTCAACTACGTGCCTGTACGCTATCACAGACGTCGTATTATTGTTCTCAGTAAACTCGTCAAATGTAAGATTTCAACCTTAGTACTATTCAAAAAAATTTTACTTTGTGAGAATAAGATACAGAGTTGCCAAATGCAGAAGATTAAACGACACACTAGTGAAAAGTGTCTTTTCTGTGCGCAGTGGACAAGACAATAAAATAAGCTGCTGATGCAAAAAGTAATTTATGCATAAATTTGGATAGACTCAGTCAGTTTGTCATCAATAAAAATCGCGATTGTATCCGGTAAGCATTTCCGCTCCGCCAATCAACTCACTTTTGTTGCTCATTCATCGATCGTGATGAGTTCCGGATTATGCGCCCGAAAACCGGTCTAATTTGTCCGCTTCCGCGTCCTTCATTATTATACTTCAACTGTTATTGTTCCGCCTGTCGCCAGAAAATGAGTTTCGATGAAATCTCTAATCCGCTAATTTTTTATTTTGATTCAATGCTTGTCTTCATCAGCGTCGAATTATGCTGCAGAACAATTTAATAAAATCAACCCTTCTCGAAGGATCATTCGCCCATAAGAGCAGATGGATGTCTATCAAGAATCACGTGAAATGGATGATAATGAGGAAAATAAATGGATAGCGATCCAGTTTCGTCCCGTTTTTCCTTGTTTATTAACCTGAAACAATGTTAAAGAATACTCCCATCTATAAAGTGCGTTGCAGGTAGCCCATAAATAACGAACTTATACTTAGCACGCAGTAATGATATAAAAAGCCAAACCAAATGTGAGCGAACCAGCGGAGCGTAAATCAAGCCTCCCTATTTACACATTTGCTGTTTCGTTGTTGGCTGGAGGGGCATATGTTTACCGTTGCGAGCTAGTCCTCCACTGCATGGTTTCTGCTTATTAGATTGTTGAATTAGAAAAAATATTAACAATTACCATAGGCGTGCATACAAGGCAAATACAGATCGCATGACTGCATGCATCCCTCATTTCACCTTTGAAACTTTCCTGCAATTAATTCGTTTCACATTGCCAGTTTTGCGAAAAATTTGAAGAAATAGGTTTTAAACTAATACGGTAAGAAATATATTAGTATATCGTATGCCAGTTTTAAGCAACTTTTGTGGTATTGTGCATGTACATTGAATTCAAAAGAAAACTGCCGAAATTTAATTTTACATATTTTCAAGCTTCAAAATGAAGTTTTTCTTGAACTTTACACCTAAAATATCGGATTTATTTTTTAAATAAATTATAGGCCTAGGTATTGTAAACTGCGGAATTGACGCTAAGCTAAGAGATTTTTGCCATCTTTGACCGTTTTGGACTTTAACCACAACTTTATAGGAGCAAACAATAGAAACCTACAGAAAGTTGATAGATTCGAAGCAACGCGGCTAAAAATATTAGCATTTATCACCAGTGCCCCGCCACCAGATTTTACATTTTTATTAATTTCATCAGAAAATTTTTTGTCGTGGTTTTTGGTTTTTAGTTTTTGGCAAATTTTTTTTATGAATTTTTCGCTAAGATGCATTCAATGCGCTAGACAGCATGCTCGAGTTTTAATCGAGAATCCTTATCTCAATTTTGACGTACATATTTTCAAGAGTGTTTTTTCATTAGCTTATTTCAGAAAATGTATCTGCTTGCCGGGTCACTCGTTAGTTCCATGTGCATTGTATACTACCTAGTTCAATAACTTATCCATGTTAGGTAACGGTAGGTATTGCTTCCAATTTTTGCTAAACAGCAGGGGCCGGTTACAAACTTGAGTAATTTTTTTGACTTAAGTCGGACTTAAATTTTAAGTTCGAACTCAACAGTTTTACTAAAAAAATGACTTAAGTTCGAACTTAGTTCGGACTTCAAAAAATGACTTAGTTCAAACTGAGCAAGATCCGGTTCTACTAAAGTTAAGTCAAACTTAAATTCTGACTTAGATGCGACAAATTTAAGTGATAGTTAAGCATGGGGGTACCAGTCTTAAATTTTTTCTTAACATGGCTGGACGGTTGCTTTTATTGCTGGATGAAGAACGTCCACATTTGCGACAAAATAGAATATTTCGAGATCGGTTAAACCCATTTGATTTTTTCAATGATTTGGAACTATATCAGCGATACCGTTTTGATCGGCACAGCGTTTTTTACTCGTTGGATTGGGGATCATTTGAACAAGAAAGAAGTGGAGCTTTGTTGCCAGTTCAACAAATATTGATCGCTCTCCGCTTTTATGCAACTTGATCATTTCAAATCGTCTGTGGAGATGATATTCTTGTATCAAAGCCAACCGCGAATGCTCTACTTGAGATAAAGTCAAAAAACTTGAACAAATGTTAATTGCAAACTTTTTTGAAAGTTAGTACTTATAGGAACAAATTTGAAAAGTCGCGGATGCACCTATGAGGTAATTGAATGTTTCTGTTCCTTTTTAGGATAATAGAACCACCATAAGCTTGCAGAGACCAACAGTGTATCCCTATTTTTAAAGTTCATTTTTTGGAGCCAAAAATTAGCTCTTTTTAAGCCAAAGTTTCGGCTTCAAATATTAAAAATATAATGAATTTTTTCAAATAATTTTTGTAGATCAGAAAAAACGAGTTTTACTTAAACGTGTTTTAGCAATAAATAACTGAACAAAATTAAAGGCTGGGCGGCAGAGGGTTTAAAGCTTAAAAAAGCAGGCGCTCATGGGCGGATAGTTTTTTGGCACCACCTTTTACTTTTTACATATCTATTGAAAAACGTTTCAAAAATATCAACTTCAGTCACTTCAATAGCCACAGGGTCAAAAGGTTTTGCATAGCTAAAATATTTTTAAGATGCACATCTTTAGATCACAAAAGAATTAGCTTACAATTCGTGAGGTTCCTCCTCCAATGCCGTATCTATACCCCCTGGTACCGTTAAAACTGTCAGAATTTTTGTAGGCCGCAATAATATCTTGGGAGTCTTGAGAAAGCGATGAAGCTGGTGGTCCACCACCGTTTCCATAGGCCGATTTCTTTATATCTGCGTTTTCGCCTTTGGCCTTGCTTTTCAAGTTAGCCTATTTTTTCTCTTGATTTCCTGTAAATCCCGTTTTGCTGCTCTGGAAATGTCGCGTTCACATCGTTCAAAAATACCATCCCATGCACGTTTTTTTCGTTGCTGAGCACCGGCAGAATTATGTTTTCCTTCGAGGATATCTCGCTTAGCGAGACAAAGTTCTTTTAGACGTTGAGTTTCTTTCGGAATCCAATTTATATCTCGTTTTTTAGCGTCAAAAGACATTACGGCCAAAATCAAAACACAGCAAGCCAAATTTAACAAAATAAAATATGGCGCGAAATTTGCTTTCTTTTCTTTTACACTGCACTCTTTGCTGTAAAGCAACCAATTTGTGTGTAATTTGTTTAGATCATTGCTGTAATATTCTTTTTTATAGATTTTATGCAGACTTGAGTCTGACTTAAGTCAGACTTATGTTAGACTTAGGTCTGACTGAAAGTCCGACTTAAGTTCGACTTAAGTCAGACTCAAATTTTTAGTAAAACCGTCTTAAATTTATTCTTAACGAAGTTCGACTTAAGTCCGACTTAAGTTTGAGTCCGAACTTACGTTAGTAAAACCGGGCCCAGATGTTTAGTGTCTTTGATTTGTAGCTCGTATAACACTTGAAAGTGGAAATTCTCATCTGTTGCAGAAAACTTTGATGAAAATTATACCTACATGTAAGCTTGCGGCAAGTTGTGATACAAGTCCTCCGTGAATTTCGAAAAAAAAACGTAAAAACCGGCTTTTTAACATTTTGATATTTTTTATTTATTTCCTCCTAATAACGAGTGCTGTTTCTAAAAACTCGAACGACAAGCAATATGCTGGTGAAAATGATCAAAAACCATAATAAAAACGATCAAAAACCACCAAAAACCAAAACAAAAACCATCAAAAACCACCAAATACTAAAGCAAAAACCAAAAAATGAAATTTTGAAATCTTGGTTTTTGACACCCTGTGTACGATAATATTAGTTACTTTGGCACTCTTATTCAAATAAAGTTATGTTAACAAAACTGTAACGGACGGAATTTCAGAAGATGGATGCAGTCGATTCGTAACTTTGAGTCAGTTTCAGGCAATTTTGCAGCTGAAGATTAAATTGTAAAATCTGGAAATTAGTTTTAAGCCCGACTGAAAAATCATAACCCGCACCCCTCAATCCGTGACCCGAAAAGTTCTGCATCTTGCCGAACCCGGTCCGACCACGGGTCGAGTTTTCGGGTCCCGCCGAACTTTCATCTCTAGAATCAGGCAAAGAAAATGTTTTAGAAAGTGCCTTCTTGTGGGCTAAAAACGATAGGTACACATCAGAAACACTGTTTTTTATGTTACGGGCAATGCTTATTCTTTCTAGAACATAAAAAATTTTTAAGAAAAATTAAATTTATCAAGTACATTGAACAAAATATAGTCAAAACATGTATATATGGCGCGAAGTGCCGAAAATTTGTCTTCTAAGCATACGTGTGCAGCATCGGAATTCTAGGCGGGTCAGGCCCAAAAAATTTTTAGAAATTGCCTTTTCTGGGCTAAAAAACTACGGGCCGTCAAAAATACTACTTTTAAGACGTTTCAGACGACGCTCGTTCTTTCTAGAACATAAATAAAAACATTTTAAAAAATTTCGAAGAAAATTTAAAAGAGAGAAAATTGAACAAAATATAGTCAAAAAATGTATATAAGGCGCTTACCGCCGAAAATTCGAGACTTTTGAGCCAAAAATGAGCTAAACGCGCAAAAAAGCCACACTTTTTACAATTTTTGCGAAAAATCGACAATTCTTATGGGAGTCGCAACCCATTTGCGGGAGTCAGTTGTCATTCTGGGGGTCAAAGACCCCAAACACCCTCCAAGAACGCATATACTGTTGAGCCAAAAATAAACGGATTGAAAAAGGCACACATTTTACAATTTTTACAAAAAGTTGACAATTTAGGGGGGTCGGGACTCGGGAGTCAGTTCAGTAGCCATTCTGAGGGGGTCAAACCCACACCTGGGCGTGGATGGGTTTGGGGGTATGCACCCCCTTCCAGAGAAACCAAAATACTCCTCAGAAATCAAAATACCCCCGAATTCAATTTTTGAAAATTTTTTCCGTTTTTTCGCAATTTTTTAATGCCAATGGAAAGTGCTGAATGAGAAACGTCGAAAAATGGTGTTTATCCGCCATACCACTATTCTTAAGGCCATTTTTTGACCTTTGAAAAATCTTGCACCCCCTGAATTTTATTGCTGCCCACGTATGGTCAAATCCCCGCTCGCCAAATTGCAGACAAATAAAGAAACACAAAGAAGCTTTCCTTATTTGCTAAGCCGGCAATGAAACATGGAGTTAACAGCAAAAACGAAAAACGATGTTTTTTTACCGTGTGCTTACGTGTGAAAAATGTGGACGCATCGGATTAGCTTGACTTCAAGTTACCTGGTGAAACAAACAAGCATACACACCACTTGATTCGATTCACTCGGATTCCTATCGTGAAAACCACAGCGGGAGAAGTCATTTCGAAAATATGTGTCATAGGTCGATTCATTTTTCATGAAATCGGAGGAATGTCATTACATTGAGCGAACAATAGAACAGTCGGGCCAGCAAGTTGTGCTCGGGTCAATAATAGAAAGGGCGCTTTCCCACACTATTTATAAAGAGTTAATTGCCGCCTTTCGCTCTCATCTTCGAAATGCGCCTGGTTTTCGCTGACCCGATATTGAAATTTTGCGCGGAATTCAGTTGAGTGAACGTCGTATGTAATTATTTTGCATTGATTACCGAATACAAAAAATTATTTTTATTTCCCAGGTTTGCTTTTTTAGTGAAATACCTATCTATTTCCGTTTTCAATCACATTGACTAAGCATTTTTCGCCCTTTTAATTCTGCTCAAATCGACATTTAAAATTTTATGGCGCAAATATTAAAATTACTTGTATAGCGTATCAAATGCGCTTTTAATGAAATGTTAATGCTAAGTAAACAACTTGATCCGCTTATCAAACGAATTCTGGATACAAATAAAGAGATCAATTTTCAGATCAGGGTAGTTGATTATGCTGGAATTTTTTTCAAATTTATTGTTTGACTTTAAAATGAAGTCTCGGTAGGGCTAATTGTCGGTATAAGAGCAAGAAAATTAGGTAAAGAGTTGTCTGTACGCATGGAATATAGAATCGTGACTTCCGCAAGAGTAGTACCTATTTATCCAAAAAATTGAAGAGCTTCGACCATACCTGAACATAGGGAGCGGCACTAAACCCGAGGGGTCGGACAAACAGGCACTGTCAGACGATTTGAGCTTACGACAAATTTGCATCAGCATTGGACAATAGCAGAATGTCAAAACTATTCGTATCAATAATTTTATCTCCTGTTTACTGTAAATCGCGCAAAATGGTGTAGAAAGTCAAAATTTATTGACCGGATTGATATACTTAAATATTTTTATCGATTGAGTCAAAATATACTAAAATGATTTTAAAAAACGCGGCCTAGCTAAAGAAAAGATTATTTTGACATTTTCGCAATTTGACAATGAAATAAGCGTGAATACTAATTAAATTTATTGGCTCGATTTCTATTCCTAGGATTTGACCGGTCTGCCGGCTCTGACCATTGTGCATCATAGAGCAACTACTGCCAAATTGGAACACAAGAATTAAAACTGCTAGAGAATACGATTGTATCCTATAATTCCGTTAAACGCAGAATCGGAAATATTGAAAATTACTCAAAAAGTATATTAAGTTAAGTCAGAAAATGATTTACATTGTACTACAATATGTAGGTATGTTTGCAGTATAAATATGTAAACGCATTTAAGTGGCAAGGAACCTAGGTATTATACAGAGAACTTACGGTAGGTACCTAAAACAGATACAAAGCGCAAATAATAAACTTAACAGAAGCTGAAGTATCCACACGATGTAACGTGAATACCTACAGTTAAACAATTTCTGTGCGCCGGAAAATATGTTTTTCTTACCCATTATTCTTCGAATCATCCCTTAATCAAAGAAGAATTGATAAATCAAGGATAAACAAAGGATGCGAATATTATACTCGTATTTGCACAAAATGAGCACATTATTAAGACTTAAACTTTGAATATAATATTTCGGTTCTCGGGACGCGATGAGAGCAGTAGAGGCGTAATAAGCAGAGCAATACCGACTGTAAAAGCCAGTTTAGGACGAGATTATGAAATGCACAATAATGATTAAAATATCAAGGACAACGAACGATAGATTATCGGGCAAATACAAAAACTTGATTGGAAAGTTTCCTCAATGCAAAATTTAAAATTTATGCCCCTGGCAATGTAACGGTTAAAGAAGGCACTTTCATGCCGAGTGCGTTTCCCGAATCGTCAAATTTGACTCGCACTCGCCTCGTAAGATTGCGAACTAATACTGTCTCCATTTGTAAAATATGTACCATGTAGTTACTCCATCGTAAGTAACATTTAAGTTGGTACATTTCGCCTCCTAATCTGAGCAATTACCCATTCGCAATAGGTCGATCAAAGTCACTTGATAATCAGCCAGCGGTTTTTCGCGTTCACGAGAAAAAAGTTGGAAGGCAAAATCTGAAATCACTCTAATTATGATTAATAATGCATGCGCACTTTAGACCATATAAACTTCAACTATGATCTGTTTCTCATAAGTTTGGGGACAAATTTTATGAATCTTTTCGAAAGTAAACAAACGGATTACGATAATTATAAATCAAATTATGCTATAATCGCAACCTGTCGGCTTTTTGTCGGACATATGTAGTTTGTAAAATTTATGCCCAAACTTAAGTGAAACGGACTATAATTCGAGCGCTACGCGAGTCTTCGAGCGAATATAAAAGTTATTTAAATTTTAGAGTAAACCCATACCCATTTCTTTTCTGGTCAAGTTTGTTTTTTCAATAAGTTACTTCTCCTTTCTAACTTTTAAATTAGCGGGTCCTCTCCATCTCTTGTATTGTTTCTTAAATTATCGCACGCTTTCCGTCAATTTTCGTGTAGTCTTAACAAATTAGCATAAGTTTGCCAATTTATGATCTGAGGTGATCCAGAAAGTCTCGTTTCCCTTCAGGTACGAGATACAATATTTAACAAATTATATATTTCGTTGAAGTCTCGAATCATTGTTTTGAACGTAAACTGAATGTTTTCTACTCGAGAGATTGGTACAGCTACGCGTAAGTAAATATTAAATTAGTGAAATTACAAAAGAGGAATCGCGTAATGCCAAGATTTCGACAGGCTATTATTTTGTGAGTTAAGTGTAATTCTAGCTATAATATTAAATAATCAAAAATTCGTACTAGGAAAAACAAAAAAAATTACATGATCTTTCTAATCGTAAAAAAGATTACAAAAGTATTATGTTGAATATGTAGGTAACTCGTAGTACGCAGTCGTATTTTTAATTAGGGAGGCTATTTGCATTTTCTGATGATACGGGATGAGCTATGCACATTTTTAATCAACAGTTTTACTTCACGTAAATCGCAACAAACAAATCTAGCACGTAATTTGTCAAAATATTCCCTAGCAGAACTGAAGCTAGCGTATGTACATAGGTATACAAGAATAAGGAATGCACACTGAATTTGATATAAATTTGGCAACACTCACGAAAGATTAGACTTAGCATCGGTGCTTTTATCGACTCGATGTTTGCAGAATAACGAGCTCAATGATAATAAACAGCATGAACATAAAATACTGATAAAGAAAATCACAGCTAACAGGATAGGAAAAGTCAAGCAATATTTCGGTGATTCTGACGCGATCGATGAAATGCTTGACTTTTGACGTCGGCCTATTTCAATGGAAATAAACAAATTAAGCGATGAAAATAAAAGCGCAGCGAGTTTTGTTCGTGCCAATGACTACTAATATTATTTTAGCTTCAACCATTTGTCACGAAAATATATGGAGTAGCCGAAATACCGATTACTCACTCATGACGCATACATATATGTAGTTGCACAAAATGATCGGCCTAGAAAGTTAGCTGGAGAGCTTCCTAGGCTGAATCGTCATAAAAATTTAAATTAAGGTTGATATATCGATTATAAATTGTCTCGATCCACGGTTTATAGCCGTAAATTTTAAGTACCTTCCCAAAAAATTATGATTTTTGTGCGTTTTTAGTCATAAACTTGCCCTATCTTATCCAGAAAATTTCTCTTTTCTCAAGTAGGTTTTGAATTCCAAACTTTTTGTGTTCTTCATCGAAGAGAAAGGGAATGAATTTTCTTTGATGAAGGATAGGGTCTGAAATGAAGGAAATTTAGACTTCCCGCAAAAGTGCTCGGAACTGACTAGAAAGTGTTGATGAAGTAATTTTTATGCTACTCCTAGCATTTACAGAAACTATGACGATTAGCTCAGGAAAGTTGCCTTGCTGACCCACCTAGACCGGTCATCGCATCTAAGGTCGGCACCATAGATGCGCAGCATGACCGATCAGGAGGAGGTCAGCCGGTCAGACTGTGATCGAAAATTGAGCTTTATAGGACGAAGTGATCTCAAAAACTCGTATAAGTGCAGGAATAGCGTTAAAAATATGTTATGCACACAGTTTCTGGCCAATTTAAAGTACTTTTGAAGAAAATTTGCAATTTTCATTTATTTTTGACCTTTTCTTTGCCTGATTTACACCAGAAAACGTTCCATTTTTACACTCTGTGGTTCTAAACTCCCCAGCCCCTTTCCTCGCGTGTCCGCTCGTGACCACAGATGCGCAGCAAGACCGATCTGGGTTTCAGCCGGTCTGGGGTGTCAATCTTTGACCTTCATTATGTCTTATTTTCTCAAAAATTTTCCATTTTTTCATTCTGGGGTCTAGACCTTCATCATATAACACGGGCTCCTGTCGTAGCAACTGAATCGTAATATATTATTCATAGAATGTAGGCTTTTAAATTATTGAAAATTACCACAGTGCGTTAGCTTCAAAATCATTATTTCGTACTGCGGTTTTTCAAACAACAATTTTTTTCAGAAGATAAGGAAAAATAGAAGATACGGTTGTTCATTATCGTGGCAGCGTGCATTCCTCAGATCACGCACAATTGTCTCGCTTCTTCCACCACATCCGCATTGAATTTAATGTACGAAAGAAATACAGATGTGAGCGTTTCTATTCGCAGAGTGAATGTTGCGAGTCGATGCATTGAAATTTAATGAAAATAATGTTTTTTGCAAGAATTTTAATACATAAGAAATTTTCATATTTAGGATAAACTCGTGTTCAAAATGAAGAAAAACGATGAATATTACTAGCTGCGTATTTTTGTTTTATTTCGCTCATAGTGTTTTTTCGTCAAGGTCAAATAACTCCTGGGGCCGGTTTTTGAATGAAGGGGTTAAATATTAAGGGGCTAACTTTAGCCCAGGGGCTAGCTAGCCCCGGGGCTAAGTTAGCAATGGGACTAACCTAGCCCCCGTTTCTGAATGAAAGTTAGCCCTGGGGCTAGCTAGCCCTACGGCTAAAAAATTAGCCCCAGGGCTAACTTTTATTTGATTGAAAATCATAGTTGCGTATCGGTGACTGTAAGAAGCGATGTTTATGAAACGCATAGGTTTCGCTCTTTCTCACTGAAGTGCAAGACGCATCACCCTACGGAGCTTCAGCAACTTAACACAGAACTTAGCTATCTACCATATTTTTAAACATATCCTACGTCGTCTTTGTAATAATTCTCGATATTATTCCTCTTTTGTTTTTTAGTTGGCAATAGCGAAAACTAACTTCCAGTCCAATAGGAATTCAGTGTGACGGAGTCCGTCAGTTTATTCAACTAAAGTTCCATACCAGTGAGAAAAATTATCTTAGTACACTAAAATGTTACAAATCTCACTGAATGTATTTTTCTGAATTTGAAATTCGTATCCAAAAATTCATCATAAACTTCGAAATTAAGGTAAAACGCATTGATAAACTAAGCCGATAACCGCCTTATAAGACCTCTAATATTAGAGAAATACTGCACAATAAGTAAGATAACCCTAGTCAACACCAGAGCCTGATTTTTTTAGGGGCTAACTTTTAATATTTAGGCTCGAAGAAGTTAGCCCCTCATTGAGAAACACGGGCTAAAAATCAATAGATATTTAGCCCAGGGACTAAATAAAAAAGGACTAATTTTTGACTCTTAGCCCCGAGCTATCTAGCCCCTTCATTCAGAAGCTGGGGCTAGAATAGTTAGCACTATATCGTCAGACTTAGCCCCAGGTCTATCTTAGCCCCTTCATTCAGAAACCAGCCCCTGAATGTCACGTAATCATTTAATTTTGCCTTAATTTACGATTGCGAAATCGCTTAGCCATAAGGTTAACGAGCGCATATTTATCCTTGCGCCCTCCCCTCCGTATGAATGACTCACTTCTGTCACTATCTAGCGGATCGACCATTATCGACTCAGCAAACACGTCGAAACTTTCGCTAACGCTTTGCAACGGTCGTTCGCCGTGTTGAGATCTTTTTCCTCGTTTCGAATCGGAACATTTGGGAGGCTGATAAACGAGGAATGGTCAACATATTATAAATACAAGAAGAACGAAGAACAACTAAATCGGAAGATAATTTTTGAAGTTGTTGGTCTGACGCAAGCCGGAGAGGATGCTCCACGAAATTTTTACTGTGAAGAAAAATTGCGACCAAAAGTTAAGCGGTGGTTTTATGACTCGAAGTATCGGAATTCTAACTATGAAATTAATCGTTTTTATCAGGCGCTCTGCTTTATTTTCTCGATGAAACTGTATACTGATAAAACATAGATTGAAATTTTTGGAACACGCAACATGATTCGAGATTAATCTTTGAAAAACTTTTAAGAACAAGACTAAAAGAAAAGCAAGTTGTTTAAGAAAAGTTAAGCAAATCGTCATTCAGAGACCGATATTAAGCTTTAAATCTGTAGAACTGTCAGTCATACTGTGATTTGCTGACAGCTGGGCTCAGTCAGCTTGAAGCAGAGAGCGATTTGGCAATCGAAAGACAAATCTTCGGAATCCGCGAAAGCAAAGACGCTGCCTTCGGCGTAAGCCATGAGCAGATTGGTCGAATAGTTGAGATTGTTGAGCAGATACTTGTCGACTACGCAACTGAAATTTGTCAAAATTAGCCGAAATTGAGTGTTTCTTAAAAATTAACTCAATCACAGACCCTTCTTCGTCGATGATCAGCGCCTTCTTATTGCCCAAATGGTTTCTGACGTAGCAAGTGTGCACCTTCATACCGTAAATGTTCGAACTTTCTTCATCTGTAAAAAAATTTACCGAATTAAGATTCAGAACATATAGGTACCCAATAAGATTGTAGCTTCGATTAAAAATCCGTTCAGACAACGAGAGGGAGATGAAAAGGATGGCTGAATTTCGCTATTTAAACTAGAGCGCAAGGTTAATCACAAGCTCTTCTACATTACATAAATGTATGCTATTTATTTTTATTCGTTCTTTTCAGTTGAGCAATGATTAAGCGAAAAATTCATGCCAGAATTCTCACAATGTAATAAAATACGTAGGTATTTTCGAATTAAATTTACCACAAAAAGATAGTTTTGGGGTCAAATCATCAGATATAATCAACGGGAATACGATAACACGGTATCTAAAAATATACGTGTAATAGGGTATGGGGAACCCCCCCCCACCCAGTTGGCTCCCCCCAAACAAAAATATTTTTGACCCCTCCCCCGCCGATATTATAAAAAGTTGAATTTTTCGGCCATTTTTAGGCGGTTTTAACCATTTTGGGCCAAAAAATTAGAGGTTAATAACACCCCCACCCAAAAAACGACCGGGGACCCCCATCCAAAATTTCGAACCGTTACATGTATGTTTAAAAAAGCTGTTATAAATAAAAATTACTGCTTAAACTGAGCAATTTGTTTAAATTTGAACCTAAGTCCTCAGCGGAACAGATTTTCACACAAAAACAAAATATACCAATTTCGCAATCCCATCTGTGGAAAACTTTGCTTCCTATGATACTGGTGCGCATTGCTGGTCCGTTGAGCGTGTCGGATCGTAAAGAATACTTGCAGACGGGCATTGCAGCTGGTTTAGAAATAAATTCCGTCGAAAGCATACTGTAATATGATGCTGATTAAATACACAAATATAATATTCAAAAATGTAAAACTTAATTATTAAACCGTATTCAAAAGTAAAATTTAACATTAGCCAGGTCTCATAGAGCATTTTGCATAATCATTAAAAAAATCATTTAAAAAAATTAAGAACTGACCTTTTTTGTTTTATTTAGCTGTCCCTAACTGCCCTTTTCAAGTGCCACTTACCTAACGTCCAAATTATTCGTCACGCTCTTGTCAGCTTCCATAAAGAAGCACTGAAGTTTGAAAGCTCGGTCGCCTTTGGTCAAAAATTGTGGATGCCGCATCGAAATAATCGTTGTGCTTATCGCGAGGCCTTTTGGATTGGACTGCGGATAGAAAATCAAAAATTTAACTTCCTCACAAATAAAAAGGCCAACTGGATTTCTAGTTTCCGAATTTACTGCTCCGCTGGAGCTTACTTGTTATAATAATAGAAGAAAGTCATCAAATGACAAAAATAAAAAGAAAAAGGGGAAGAAAAAGAAAGAATGGAAAAAAATAAATAAGGTAATGAATAAACGAGTAAGACAAGGAAATTGCTCAAACTAAAAAGTCAGATTAAACAAGATTAACAATACTCTTTACGAAGTTGAGAAAGCCTGTTTTTTTCGTTACGTTAAGAAATACGTCGACAAAGATCTGTGAGCAATCTGATCGCAGTATTTTTGCTTCACACATTTAAAAAACAGGTAAAAAAATTTAAAACATTTTGATACGGCAATAATATCTATTTTAAATTTCGTACATAAATGACTTCACTCCTATTAGTTATTATCATACATGTTCTTAGGGAGTTTGGAGGGGTTGACGCGCCAGAATGGATGCTGACCCCACAAAATGACTCCTGACCAGACGTGTTCCGGGGAGTTTATCGGGGGTTTGACCCCTTCAAAATGGCAACTTAACCCCGCAAAATAGCTGCGCCCCCAGAATTATCGATTTTTTGCAAAAGTTGGTAATAGTTTTGAGAAGGGTGCTTTCTGAAGCCTTTTTAGCCCATTTTGGGCTCAAAAATCTCAAATTTTCGGCGCTTCGCGCCATAAGCACATTTTTTGACTATATTTTGAAGAATTTGGTTAATTTTTTCGAATTTTCTTGAAATTCATTTCAGGTTTTTATGTTCTAGAAAGAACGCGCATTGTCTGAAACGTCAAAAAAAGTGTTTTTGCTTTGTACCCATCGTGTTTCTAATTTCTGGGCTTGACCCCCTATAATTTCCATGCTGTACATGTATGGTCCGGACCCCTAGAATGATTGATTTTCAGAAAAAAATCGTATAAAGCATTTTTTAGCGCTTACAGCTTTATGTTGGCTAAAACGTTTCACAGTTTCGGTACTTCGCGCTATTTACTCATTTTCCACTAAATTTTGCTCAATTTGCTCGATTTTTCCGAATTTTTCGAAATGGTTATTATGCTTTTATTTTCTAGAAAGAACGAGCACTTTAAACATCGAAAAACAATGTTTTTGACTTGAAGTCGCGGTTTTTGAGCTCAAAAAAGGCACTTTAAAAATTTTTAGACGCTGACCCACTCCCTCTGGTCCCATGAATTCCCATATGCACACAGATGTATGATTATTAATCAAATATCGGACAAAGTTTATAAGCTTTTTAACTTTAAACCCGAGACAATGAAGAATATACGATATTTCAGAAAGATTAAAGGTCAGAAAACAAGCGTCGACACTCCACAGAATATTTGAATGTATATAACGCTTCAACCTTCGAAATGATCCCAAAAGCGTCAAGAGTTTCTCATTTCCTCTACATCACACATGGGCGTGGGTAAAGGGGGAGTCTGGACCTTCCAGAATCTGAAAGACCTTCAAAAATCGATAGAACCCTAGAATTGAATTTTCGGTGTAATTTTTGGCAATGGGGCGCCATCAGGCCCCCAGAATTTTGTTGCTGCCCATGTATGCTCACCATTCTGCTGCGCTGCATGCCGCACTGGTCGAATTTGAGTAGCGGGGATGAATTTTTGTCGCTGAGACTCCAGCGGCACGAGGGATCGTCGAAGTGACCTTTGACGTAAATCCAGCCTTCGCGATTGGTCAGCAAGGCTGATAGAATTTGCATACGGCCGTCGTCGCACTTTACCAGCATTTCTTCGCCGGTTGTCGTATTTTTTACTGCGCTGGTCGTCACTTGCGAGCTGGTTGCCAACGGCGTTACGCTTGTCGCTGCAACCGTTGTGTTGGGAAACTGGGTAGACTGTGGCGTCGATTGAAGTAGCAGCGCGACTGATGTGCTGGGTTTGGGCGTTGAGACTGTCGTTGGCACTTGCGAACTGCTAGACGCCGCTGCGAATAAGTAGACTTTGTTTTCAAGAGGGCTCGCATTTTGGCGAGACAAATATCATATGTTCATAAAGCATTTATTTAGAATCTTTGTGCATTAGTGATACTTCTCAAGTTTTTGCAGCCTAAAAACCTTCAAGTGTGCCAGAAATATTCATTTTTACCTTTTGCGCGCAACAAAATTTTACGACGCTTAAAAAAAGTTTTGAGGCGGAGATGTAACGATTTAAAGGTTTTTATCAACCTTCTAAGAATTGTTTTATCGGCCTTGTGTTTCGCTTTGACTGTAAGGAATGACATTAATTTCATTTATATTTATCATCCATCCATTACCCTCAATTTTTAAATTTTGCTGGCTTTTGTGCCATAATTTTGTGTGCGTAAATTATATTCAATGAAATTCTGACGATATTAGCATTTTTTACTCAAAATTTATAGCAACTCGATATTTCTCAGAATTGTAAAATCTTTTCAATCGCTGCGCGTACGCTTTTTAAAATCGAAATTTAATAATAGAAAAAACAAATATTTAACTGCTTTCAGTATAAACTATCCGTAACAAGCCCCGAAAAAGTCGCTTTGATTAGTTCTTACACGTTTCGGGCTTAAAATTTAGTTTCATAAACAATATTTACTAGCGCGATCATTTCCGCGAACGCTGACGACCTTAGACATCCGCGCAATTTACCATCATTCGCGCAATCAAAAATTACGCATTAAAAGACAAATGCTAAAAAAGCGTAGCAAATATATTTCAATCCTAAATTTATCAGATAGTTCGCTCGTATTTGAAGAAAGTCGTAGACTGTCATTAACAATAAATGTAAATATTACAATACGAATTAGAAAAATTGAGAGCACTTTTCGTACGACTAAACATTCACAAATATGTCTATCTAGGACAATAGCTAAATTATATTACGCTTTTTTATTCCAGACCTCGAAATTCCTAATAATGGGTACATCGAATCTAAAAAGTGGCGATAATGCTAATAATTTTATATGGCTTTGAGAAAAAATACGAAAAAATGTAATTCAGTACTGGTTTGTCGTAGAATATCCGTCCAAATGAAACTTCTTAGGTTTTCTTAATTTCTTATCTTAGAATTTTAGTTCGCTATTGATAGTGACTCGTTAAAGCGGAAGATGCTTCGGATAAATCAAAAAATAACTTACGAAATTCTATTTCGTAACACGTTTTATTGACGGCTCGTTTGATTTGACGCAGGAGGGTAGTCAAAATTTTGTTGAAGCTGTCGAAGTCTTCGAGGAGAATAACGCGCTGCGGATCGCCGTTCGCGATCTCCAAAAGTTGGCCCTTGTTGACCCAATCGGTGATGCCAACGGCGATCATTTGAATGTCCTTGCTGCGAGCCAACGCCGACGGTAAAGTGACGTCGTCTTGAGAATAGCCGTCCGTAACCACGAGAATTACGCCGGGTACGTCCTTTCTTGCACCCTAAAACGTCAATCCCTCTTTCAAATCTGGAGGCTGCGACGCTTCTCAGAATTTACATTTTTTGACGGTGGGACTAAAAGTGATTTCGAATAATTAGGTTCATCGTCTAATAATTACGCGAGATTAAGTGAGTGCAAATTAGGAGCCTCGTGTGCGCGTAATCGAAGTGTTAAATCGGCTCGATCTCACAAAAATAATAACTTACTTCATTTTGTTTATTTTATCATTGCTTTTTCGTCAAGATCTGACTTCAAATGTACACTTAAGTGTTGTTTCGCTAGTGCGCATTTGAAAATTATCCCATTCGTCACCGTCTTGTTTGGGGAATCTCAAAATCTGTCGATATTCAAAAGAAACTTATATTACGTCCGCTTTCGGATAATAATGATTACCACAATTTTAACCCTTCGTCGGAAATAGAAATACGATTATTTAAATCACGATGACGACTTCAATTTTTTCAGCGATAAATATTGTTTTCTCTTTAAAAGGAATAATTAGATAAGAAAAAATAAGACCATTAGGAACAAGAACACGCGTATGTACTCAAATCGCGTCGTAGTTAAAATTTATCAAAATTAAAATTAGCTCGAATAACACTACTCAAATGCGTGTTTGCAAATTTTTAAATTATCACGTATGAGATTAATAGCGACTAAGTCGCAAATATTCAATCGAAACAGGAAATGAATTTTCCCATCTCAGAAAAAAGCTGAAAAAAAAATATTTGAAATTTTCTCGCTCTTGTTTTTAAAGTCTTACATTTGCACGCACGAATTGTTTCTCTACGACGTATTTGATAGCCAGTCCGGTTGAGGTAGCTCCCTCGAGGTAGCCGATCCTTTTGACCGCTTTAAGCATCAATTCCTTCGTTGAGTATTGGTTAAGCTTAAATTCTAGCCTGTAAAACTGGTTGAATTGAACCAGGCCGACTCGAGTGTCATCGGCGCCGATTTTTAAGTTGCTAACAATTTTGCCTATAAAGTCTAACATTTTATCGAAATTAGGCAAACCGATGCTCGACGATCCGTCCAAAACGACGAACAGATCCATTTTGTCGTAACTAACATTTTGGCAGACTGAACAAAAGCCGAAATTTAGCAATAAATATTCGACTAAAAAGGTTTTTACTAACAAAAAGTACGCATTAAAATAAGACTTAAAAGGTCCTCCCGTTCATACTCGCGATGTACAAAAAGCAATTTAATCAAACTAAGTAATAGTACTCGTACAAATAGAAATACGTAGCTAATTCATAGTTCGTTTCAAATATGCTTGAAAAATAATAACTTTTTGAATATTCCGCAATGCATTGATGATTAAAAAGAAAGTGAACATGGAAGTAAATTAAAAACTAAAAACGATGTATGATTTACTTTTACGGAATAAAATTCAAGAATTAAGATTTGTAAGACATTTCTATTCGTGGAATGATAAGAAAACTTAAAAATAATGAGATTACCCTGATCTAAAGATATAAGGCTGCTGTTTTTGGCAAAAGTAATAGACAGTCGAATCAAGAGCACCTGAAATACAGATAATTCAAGACGAACGATACTACCCGTAAGCGGAAAATTCTTACTGATAAGCACGTAATAAACATAATTCTTTTTCCTAAGAAACGTTTGAAAAATCAAATCTCCAGACTTTCTAAAATTGCGAGTTTGAGTCGTACGTAAAAGCAAGAACTGTTTAAATAAATTATCAGCTGCGGCCTTTTATAGATTCACGACTTCGATTGACATTCGATTAACGGCGTAATAATTCTTTCAACTGTGCGCCGAAATTGCATTGTTGTCCATATTTGGCTATTAGGAACCACGCTTCATTATCACGGCGGCGGCCCACCCGCGCTACTCGTCTTATTTTTACTACGGGGTTGTGTTGAAATTGGTGAAAAATCCATAGTCCGTTCACCCTTCCAAAAATTTGATAGGAAATTCACTTTCGCACACTACTTACTATTCAAGACGACGAGGCGAAAAAGTAATTTTTATGACGAAACTTTTTTGAACTCTGATACAGTATTTACCTACCTAATACTTTTTATGGCATTTAAAATTAATGAATATATCACCTACCGCGTGCCGAGACGAAAAAACCCTTTCATTCCAATCTGAAAAGGTCCTTTGATTTTTAATACTACAAACGATTTGAAATTTTTGTTTAAAGTCCTTGAAAAATATTGTTCTCGAAATCGATACCCATCAACGAACTCTTCTAACAGCAAACAATAAAACGTTTGGCGCTTCGATGCACATTCATGAAATGACTTTATTGTGTACATATATGTATATGTAGTAATTCTAACAAGTTGATTGCCCCTTATAATACCGGTAGATCGTAATCAGCTTTTTAGTACCAGCATACATTACATGGTAGAACGGTACATGAACACTTAATGACACGAAAAAAGTAGCACAATTAATTATAAGCGGTCTAAAAACTCTGATTTTTCTAAATTACTTATTTCTTGTGTTTCGACTCACTCATTCAGTAGGCCTTTGCCAATGCAGTGTTATGCAATAGTAGGAATTGAGCATAAAAAAAATTTACCTAGAGACGTCATAAAATTATACTCGCCTAAGATTTAAACTTAAGTCATTAGGTGTATTCATGCGAATAAAAGCGAACAGTGTGTAGAATCTAGATTTAGTAGCTAGCTAAAACTTTTAACGAAAAATTTGAGCTGAGATCAGCTTTTTTGCTGAACGAGATGTTATTATCTCTTATTGAAAATGAGGCAAAAAATGATGTTTTTCCATCGTCCGAAAATTTAGAGTTGTCCCTCGCCTAATTAGTACTATGAGCGTAATAGCTAGTAGGTTGCGATAAGGTCTAAAAGAATGAACGATTTAGATTTTTGCATCTAGCCTTTATTTCACGCTTTGTTATTTAACAATTTAATAGTACAAGCCGCCAGAGCGTATCTTTTAATATCAATCAAGTAATCAACCGCACAAGCTTGAATCCACCGAGTAAAATCAAGGGCGTGAACGCCATAATTAAAATAAATCCTGCCAATACGGGCGATACGCACATCAAATATTCGTTCGGCTCTAAAAATACTCAGATAAGCGCCAAAAATTCTCATGCTACGCAGATGCTTTCACGGTTTAAATTGTACTGACAATGCTTTTTTCTCACTTTAGTTGTTGAGATGCCCATATTTTAAAAAACAAAAAAGTTTGAGTATTCGGGTTTTAAAACGCAATCCTTTTCATTTTTTCAATTTCTTATGTTTGAGAAACCGGGTTTAACTAGGACATTATTATACGGGGAGATTAAGATAATGGGATGAGAAAAATTGATTTGTCCATTCGTTTTTTTGGTGATAGCCTGAAAGTCATTAACTGATCAGAATATATTAAATTTCTCTGATCGATAATTTTTTCTGGGGACTGAATAGAAAAATGAGTAAAAATTGAAACTTAATAAGAGTTACCAGCAAGGAACTACGGAAAACGATAGCTCTATTTATTTTTCTATTGAGAAACGCCTAGTGTACATTATTCAGCTTCTTCCCCCTGCTTATTTTTAGTAGGACTGAGGCTGTACGAGCATGAGTATTTTGAGAAGATTAAAAGTGCACAGCAGACATTGATGAGCGGGTAGACAGGCACGTATCTCTGGGGGAATGAGGGGTCCGGTCCGACCCCCTAAAATTCAGAAAAATCGGAAAAATAGAACTTTCTAAACGTCATTTTGTGCTATTTTTGGCCTTTTTCGGGCTTAGTCCCACCATAATTGGTGTTGGTCCCCCTCTCCCAAAATAGGACGGCCAGCTACGTGCCTGCGGGTAGAAAGACACCGTTTTCTCAGTTAATGCTCACTCTGCGTCTTTTTTAACAATTTCAAATATTTTTGAGACAATTTAATTTGTATATCTTCTTCGCCTTAACTTTGTACAAACTTGCTCCTAAATTTTATATTTGTTCATGGAGCAGCGAGAATCTTTCATAAATGCTGACATTTAGAAGTCTGACGAGTTAACTATGCCAGATTCTAATGTTTACGCTTCAAAAGGAATGCTTATATGATAACCGCGAAAAGCTCTGCTTACCCGCAGTCAATTTTTCATGGAAATTAGACAGTAGAGAAGGTCCTTGACGGTCTAACGCATCTAGGACAAAATTGGATCCGCTACAAATATCGAAACTATTCGATTTTTGTTGTTCGCTGTATTTCTGACTTATGAGGCTTCTCTTCTTCTTTGGACGTTGTTTACAGTCAGGGGCTAAACAGCTGCACAAGAATTAATGACAGAAATAATCAGAGCTTTCACATAATAGCATAAGATAGAAAAAAATATGCTTAGATTTCGAAATCAATTGGATATTTCTGAATTTTTTGAAGTCGCTTTGCATGATGAAAATTAGAACAATCAGTATTAATAAGAATTACTGTTTTGCCAACACATCCTGTCGCTCCATTCAGCTTAGCACAGAGTGAAACTTCGCATTCGAGGCTGATGTCATCAGAGTCAGCGTATTTTACGACTTGACTGCGCGAGTAAGCACTGGTTAAATCGTCATTATATTTCGGATTTGAAATGACTGATTCGTCATTAGAACATCTAAATTAAATTATCAAGCGTTTCAAACCATTAGATTGCCGCCCACTACACTTAGGTTTGAGGGGTTCGGAAGGTTTAGACCATACATGAGCGTGAGGGAGAGGGTTGAAGCGGTCTTCTCCCTCCTCCAATCTACCCCTAGAACTGAATTTATGGGTGCTATCTTGAGCAATTCAGCCCCATCGCACCCCCTTAGAATTCTATTGCTGCTCACGAAGGCTTTGACTTGAATTTGGTAGATCTCTAAAAATAGATGACCCCCGAAATTGAATTTTTCGCATACTTTTTGGCATTCTTACCAATTTTACACCATTGAGACACCTAGAATTCGGCTGCTGCTCAATGATGTCGCCAATCCGGTCACTAGCCCGATATGGTGATCCTTTACATTTATCAGCATGCGTCACCTTTTACTAGCCGAATTCGCTTATGTCATTTAATTTTTTAATCCGTCTTAATGCTGCTCAATTCTTTTCGTATTTTCCTCTTTTTTAGAATCACGCAAATTGTCTGATGACAATGGTATGAGTATTGTTCGATAAACATATACACCATTAGCTTTTCCCACTGTTCAAATAAATAATTTTCTACTTGATAAATTTAGGTGGGGGTACGACGATATTGGTAGGATGCACAGTAATTTACGTTTGACTTCCAAAGTTTTTGTAAAATTTAAAAATTATTTCCCTATCCTCGTATATGTTGTTTTGTCGAAAGTAACATTCATCCATGTTTCGAACTTCCTAGCATGTTTGAACTGATAATAAAAGCTTTTTTATTCCTTTCTTGCAGTAGAAATAAATAGTAGAGTTCGAAAAACCTGTTTACCCGCGTTCGTCAATGACCATTTCTTTTCTGGTTCCAGCGGCATTTTTAAAATAGCAAGAGTGAATCTTCATTCCGTATGGGCTTCTAGCTTGCGAATCTGAATAACTTTAGATAGAGGACAATTCGCGAATAAATTGAAGCGAGAACTTATTATAGTTAGACGGTAACAAATATGTAAGAAAAAAGATAATAATTTAATACCGACCTTATTAATGATAATCACTATGATCGTTGCTATTTAAATAGCTTGTAAAATAATCTCAAAAATCCATTAAAAATGATGAAATTTTCGTTCTGATTACTTTTGATCATACATGGACAACATCCCACTTCTGGGGGTCTGATGGGATGAAGTAGAAAAAAGTACGAAAAATTTAATCCTGCGGTCTTCCGGTATCTCGCCCACGTGTACACTAATGCATAGATTGTACCGTAAAAGCAGGACCATCGATGAATAACGTTCTGCCCAAGAAGCAGGACTTTGTTGTTCAAACTGTCATTCCTCCCTTCTAATTCCAAAGAATGCGTGCACTTTGGTAATGGCGCATCCATAGTTAAGTTATTGCGACTGTCGTCCCTGAAAAACAATTAGTTAGTTAAGGCAAACAAACGAGGATACATCGATAAACTGAGATTTTTGAGGAGAATATAAATTTAATTCAGTTTTCAGCTAACTAGGAGGCTTAAACCGGATTTCCTAATCGTTTCGGTAATAATAAACATAAGGAAAAAACTTACAATATATTTAAATCGAGACTGGTTGTTTGATCACTTTCGGGATAAAAGCAAACAAACTTGTACGCAAAGTCACCCGAAGTTATAAGATCATAACGTTGCATCCAAAATAAAGTGACGCTGACGTTTAAACCCGTTGGTTGCGTCTGAAAAAGAATTCGGTATTGAAAAGTAAAATTTCAATTAGAAAGCGATTAAGAGACACTTCATATTTTATAAAAAAATGAATATTCACATAAACGTGTATGTATAGATGCTCAGTATTATTGCTTCATCCGTTAGCTAAGGCTCATAAAAATAGCTAGTAAAAGAAATCCAAGTTTTGCTCACTTTTGTTCACATATGCTCAAAATCCGAACTATCGACAGGCTTGCAATTGTCTAGCAACAGTAAATAGGTGAAGAGCTTAGAAAGGCAAGAGACAATGGCGGATTCAGGATTTTTTGACAGGGAGCGTGAACCAAATTTTCCTGATAGTATCGGAAAATTTCAAAAAATCCGCCCATAACGAGCAAATTATCGTTCTTCTGCTACCTTTTGAAGTATAATATCATTTCTGAGGCAAAAAATGGTATTTTTTAAGAATTTCAAAACTTTTGCATAAAAGTCGGAAAATTTGTGCAGAAAATCGACAAAAGGCGCTCAAAAGCAAAATGCTGCTGTGCCTAAAGCCGAATGGAATGCATCGAAAAGAATATGATGCGAAGCGCGAAAGGGTTTAAAATAAGGTTTTTAGAACCTCAAGAAAGTCCATAAATGTCCTTAATGAGTACTACCTCGGCGCAAAGCGTCGGAAAAATTAAAAACAAATCACGACAAAATCTCTAAAATCATTAAAAAATGCTCATAAATTCTTTATTACGCTTACTATTTTTAAGCGACATTAAGGGGGACGCGACCGCCCTCCGCTATTCCTAAATCCGACTTTGTAAAATGTGATTGTAGAACATTTAGACGAGCGCATACCGTCCGAACTAGCTGTACTCCACATTGGTCGTATTTTAGAGTTATTGATCGATTTGAGGAAGCAATCGAAGAAATGTCCCATTGACAGCCAGTTTCCATGTAATGATCTTTGACAAATACAAAGCGATGGAGTAATCTGTTGTTATCCGAGTTGAGCGAAACAGTCATTTCGTGATGTCCACAAATCAGGCTAAATAATTTTTCAATGTCCAACGTAATTTTAGAACCTGTTTCTATCATTTTTGCCGCATTCGTCGAATATGTTGTTTTTCTCGAATTGCTCTCCAGCAAAGGAGTTTCGAGGGAATTTTCCATCTCATGCTCTGGAATGAAAATTTAAGAAAATTTCAGCTTTTTATGCATGAAGAATAGCGAAACAGTCAGTGTCAACAGACATTGATAGAAAGCCTTAAGCATCGTAAACCAAAAACTAAACAACTGATTGGCGGCTAAATCTGAGAAAGTGCTGCTGAAATAAGAAACCCCGCAGGATAACATTAAATCGGACTGACTGAGCTGACAAGAAGCAATTAATATTAAAATATATTACTAAACCAGCAAAGGAAAATACCCCGAAGGAACAAAGAGGACGATTATTGTTGGGGTTGCGGATTATTAAGGATGTAAAAGGAGGGGACTGCGAAAAAAGCTTCCTATTGTATATGCCTAAAGTCGCAAAATCTGCTAAAAATCAGATTTTCTCTAAGCAACGCAAAAATCGAAATATATTCTGCGGCCTGCAGATTAAAATAAATTATTGAACCAAAAAACGATTGAAAAAGCAGCAAATCAGCTATGCAGTAGCTATGGGAAAGTAGATGAAGTAAACTATGAGCGACTTTGTAAGCCAGCTGAATGAAACAGCAAACATCGATGCATTCAAGACAATCAAGGAAATTGTTGGTTTAAAGCAGTAGGAAAAGCGTAACCTTACGCTAAACAGACTGCAGATATGTAGGTACACTTGCGTGCCTGCAACGATTGTGTGCACTAATCAATTGACGCCAGGTTTGCCTGCTATAATGCTCATGATAACAAAATAAAACACCTTTAAATACAATTGCAGTCAGTTTTCTTGCAATCACGATACGAAGCAAGGCGGCGTTACAACCTGCAAGCAATTTATAGAAAGTATACATTTTAGATTATGTTTATACAGGCTTGTGTTAAGCATTAAAAATTATTTAAAGTAGGTAACACTTTTTCAGAGGCCGCAGAATATACCTACTTCGACTGTTTAGCGTTGCTTAGAGAAAGTGTGATTTTTAGTAGATTTGCGACTTCAGGCATATACATAGGTAGCTTTTTCATAGTCCCCTTCTTTTACATCCATATAATCCGCAACCCCAAGTATATTTGTCTTTTTTGTTCCATCGGAGCATTCTTTTGCTAGTACCCTATTTTTAATTAGTGGACGTAAACGACAATTTGCCACAATTATGACATCAGTCCAAAAACGCGGAGAACAATATCATTTTGAACATCAGCATTTTCTCTTTTAAACAAGACAACCTTATCTTATTTGAACAGATTAAAGGTTTTCAGCATAAACATTATGCAAATATTGGGTGTAGAGGACACTTAAGCTCAGATTCGTAATCCCGACGTTACATGGAACATCTTGAAAAAACTTTCGCAACGCTCCTGAAACTGAATTTAATTTTCCGTTTAAAGTTTACATAACTACTAAGTGTAAAAAATATGCAGTCAGATTCGTAATCCTGACCATACGGAACATACTTTGAAAAAATTCACGTTTTCCAACGCTCTGGAAGCAAAATAAATTTGAAGAGTAAGCTACTCAGTAACAGTAAATGAATACTGCAAACTTTGCGCAACTACTGGGTGTGGAAAAAGCTAAGAGTCAGATTTGTAATTCTGACTTTCGTAGAACATTTTGAAAAAATTAAAGTTCCATAAGGCTCTAGAAGTAAAGTCAATTTCCAGTGTAAACTTTACGCAATCATAAAGTGTAAAGAAGATTTTAGTCTGATTTCGTAGTTCTGGTATTACAATGATATTACGATCAACAATCATAAAAAATTGAGTCTTCACAATGGCCTGAAGACGAATAAAAATTTTTTAGTAGACCACTTCACACCACTGTTGAGTGTTAACAAACGCGCCCAAGTGGGGTATCACGTTTGATTCCTGGTACATTTTTAGAATTGAGATCATGTTCAGACTGATAACTGGAGAAGTTAGCAGAAAAAAAACAAGACAGAAACACGTTTAAAACTCCCAGTTTTTGACTTTACACCTCTCGGATAAGCGTAAATAAACGCAATTTGCTGTGGCGTGCACCCCTTAGGAAAACTTTATTTTTATTTGATTCGACCTATGCCGCTTTATGAACGGAGAAAGTGGCGAACAAAAAGGGACAAAAACGTATTTTTCATCATTCACCACATTGTAAACTTTTAAAATCTGAACCTAACTCTTCATTGAGTATATAAAATTTCTGGGCCAGTTTGTAGCCTTTGATCTTAGTACGCCTGTTAGCGAGAAACTTATGTTCCGCAAAATATTTGAGGAATTTACTAATCAACATTGGGAAAAAACGTGTTTTTTTCGCCCATGTTATAACCTTTATTTGAAACTTCACAGTCTCATAAATAACTCAACATTGCCTTTTTTCAAACGCGGTTTGCTGCGACGTGTAGCCCTTAAAAGGTAATTTTTTCCAATTTCATTCAAGATATCCCAAGTTATAGGCGAAAAAGTTTAAGAGAGAGAGATCTCGGACAAAATATGCTTTATCCACCATCCACTAAAGTGTAAAGTGCAAACCTGTAGATCTAATTCCGTACTGAATATACAAAAGTTTGCTGGTAAGCCAAAAGTAGCTCTTAAGCTGTAGTACATTTCTGCTGGCATAAATTTCTTGGGACTCAAAATTGGAGTTGCTGGCAGACAAAAAACAGGCCACAATGGGTTTTTAACCCCCAGATTCTTTACGCTTTTTACACCGACACTCTGGAAATAAGTTACTTTTAACAAAAATTAAAGAAAAACAGTTTCGAGCTCACTCCACCAGATTATACATATTGCAACTCTGAGTTAGGAAAGTCCGGTTACATAACAAAATTTTGAAAAGTTTTTGTTATAACGTTACAGTAAAACTTTACACGCTCTTTACACACTGGGCTGAATTGAAAAAAATAAAAAACGGCTACATCGAATTTTTGATTATCCATCTTGTAAAAGAAACCAAACAACACAGAAGTGCCCCAGTGTTGCTGTAGGGGTGGACATAAAATTCGCACCTCGCTGTGATGAACATAGGTCAAAAGAAGGTCAATTATATTAAATGCATACGCGCTAACGCGCTACCTTTGATATGTAAAAGGAAGATTGTGCGTCTGACGCAAGTCTACACTGATATTAATTTTTTGATATCTAAGACGAATTTTAAAAATCCCTGTCAAGGTTTTTGTTTATTCATTGTTATAAATTGCTGTCTCCCTGCACAACGATCTGCAACAACGTGCTTGAAAACATGCAGATTCAAAGGAACAAAAATAACGTAAGATCAATACCATTAATTTTGTAACAGCTCGCAATTTGTTGCAACCTGCGCTTCACTCCTGAAACCGTTTCCTCAAGCGAACTCGACTCGTCTAAGCTGAAAGTATTTTGTGCTTCCCCGTTAGCAACTTCAAGCAAACGTTCTCTATTCGTTTTTGGCGTAACGCCGATCGAAATTACGTCGATGCCCCTCTGATTTGCCAATTTAGACGGTTCTCTTAAATCGTCCTGCGACAAACCGTCCGTAATCACCAGCATCAGCTTCCTGACACCACTCCTGGCTCCCAGTGCGACAAATTGTTGTTCGATAGGTTATAAATCTTCTTGCATGAATTCGGTTTTCTCAACGCATACATATTGATGATTAACAAATCTGCTGGCAATTTTTAAGTCTTTAGCTTAAATGCTACATTTGATAGGTACAAGGTACCTATAGTGCATATACGTAACTGCTCGCATTCCTTAGCAAATTTGAATTGCGTAAAAAGCAGGCGTTCCGACAAGCGTTGGCAAAGTTCAGGCAATATCATGAACTCGAACTCGAGTGCACCCCACTTTCATCGAAAAAATGAGTTCGAGTGCACCCTGAACTGGAGGCGAAATAGTGGGTGCAACCAGTTCAAAATGAGTTCAAATATTAAATGCGTATGTACGTCATATAACCTAGCCTACGTCATTTACCTAATGCAGTTGCCCAATTTTAACACTTACATACCCAAATAAAAGTCAGAAACATATGGGTATAAAAAGGTCTAGACTATATTTAAACAGCGCACATGGGCGCACAGGAGGTCTTCTATATCTCCATAATCCGGCAATCGCCAAAACTGAATTCTCGCTATCACGTGTCTTCGCAAGTTTTGTTACTTTGAGCCCATGCCAGACCTCTTCGATTCAAATTCAGTTGCTACCGGACGTGCACGTGGGGGATTCGAGGAGTCAAAAGTCAAGAACCGACCAGAATGGAATAATAAAAAATTTTATAGAGAAAATGAGAGAAAAATGAGTGCGAGATTCATAGTCCATGTGTAAGAAATGCCATATTTTAGCAAACAAAAAAGATTAAAAAAATTTTTTTGCATGCCACTCAAACTCCCGAAGCGCCCACTTTTCTTTGATAAGCGAGTCTCCATTCTCCAAATAATGCCACTCTTGCTCGGAGGTCTATCAGCTCGACAAAAATCTAGAAATGATAAAAAGCAGAACTTTTATGCAGTGGCTGCTGCGTCGCTTCGGTCCCCAAGGCAGCAAAATTAAAATTTTAAGACCTTAAGTGTCAAATGCAGAAACCCGAACTGCTTTATTGATTACATAATTAGATACTTATTAAAACGGCCTACAAGACAATGTTTCTTAATGGCTTGCAAGACCTGGAAATTGTGAAAAATAATGAAATAAAATGAGGGATTCAATTGAGTGAATTATTAGTCAAATACAACCGCACTCTCCTACCTCATTGCTTCGCATCGCTCTTCTCTTTAATCAGCCTCAGCTGCGATATGGAACCTACAACCTCAGGCGGGGTGCTGAACCTCCAGAATCCAGCGGACCCCCAAAATCAATAGATCCCCAGAACTGAATTTTTGGTGCTATTTTTGGCAATTCGGCCCCATACCCACAGAATTTGGTTGCTTTGCTGCCCATATATGCACTTTACCATAAATTGCCAAACATAATAGCTTGTTGCGCCCATTTTCATGAGTTCTTTCACAAAAATCAACCAGATTCAGGGTGCACCCAGCTTCTTTTGAACTCACCAAACTGGGGTGCACTCAGTCCAAAAAAGCAAGGGTGCATCCATTTTTGGGTGTACTCAGGGTGCACTCTGCCAACGCTAGTTCCGACCAAACATGTCGCGGATCAAGACAAGATCTTAAAATGAAGATTTTTTGTTGGAAAATAAGGCAGAATAAAGGCCAAAATTGATTAAAATCAAAAATTTTTTGCTAAAAAATTCTTGACGTTATAAAAAAACTGCGGAATAACAGCTTTCGTGCTATATAGCATTTATCTGCTTTTGGGGTGATTTTAGACTCACAAAAGCTCTGTGGCTGACACCCCGCCTAGCTGCAAACCGGCTATGCTGTGCATCCACACGTGGGCGTGGGGCTGGGGTATGCACCCCCCAGAAGGCCGAATATCCCCGAAGAAACCAAAATACAACCAGAATTCAATTTTTAAAATTTTTTTATTTTTCTTCGCAATTTTTTGATGCCAATAGATAGTGCTCGATGAGAAACGTTGAAAAATGGTGTTTGTTCGCCATACTACCATTTTTAAGACCATTTTTTGACCTTTAATAATTCTTGCATACCCCAGAATATTGGTGCTGCCCGCCATTGTGTGCATCTATGATTACAACATTAGCCTGTATGCTTAAAGCTTAATCGAACTCTAGAGTATTAGATGTCGCTCACCCGCATAAACCATCCTCATGTAAGTCAGTAGGATTTAATTTTATTTTTCATTATCAATTGATTGCTTAACTTAATTCATCGCTGAAATTTATCTAATCCTTGTAACACATTATTGCTACAAAAGGTTAAAACCATTGCATCACATATTCCATATAGAATTTTCACTTAATTTACTGTAGACTTATTACCAGTGAACTAGAATAGCTCGCTTCGGCAACATGCCTAATCGCCTGACCCGCAAGCGTAATCCCACTTGGGTATTTGACATTTTTTAACGCATTTCTGATCTCATCTCCAGATTTATACGAATTTAAATTGAATTCCATATGATACTGTCCACTGAATTGAAGCACTCCGAGCTGGGACTGATCTGGTCCAATGGATAAATTGGAAATCAGCCGATCGAGAAAGCGTAATTCTTTCTCAAATTCATAAGCACCGATACTGGATGAACCGTCTAGTAAAACAAAAATATCTGCCTTCAATGCTGCGTTACTTGAGCATACTTCGTTCGATGCAGTGGTTGTACCGGTTGTCCAATTACCTTTGACCATAAAAACACAAGACACCAACAACTGAAAAGCAAAAAAATCTTATTTTAACGTACCTATATTTGTAGAATAATTCAGCAGCGAGATTCGATAAGATTAAAAAATAAGGAAAAATTTATGTCTCCAAAGTCGTCGAAGAGCATCTAAGTGAAATTTTAAGTAGGAGTCAATTATGTACCCTTAAAAACTGATCACCAAGAATTGCATACATAAAAAAACTCAACATTCCTCGAAAGATTGACTCACCGCATGTAGATTTCTGAATTCCATCATAATCGCACTTTTTCAAGACAGAAATAAAAACCAGACTTAAGCGTTAGTGCGCTAATGCACCTAAGATCATTTGTTTTTATTACCAATCTGAAAAAACGCATCATTGACCTTGAACAATTCGTTGAAATGAAATAAAAAATGTCAGCGGTTGCTAATAAGTTACCACTACGTAAACAAAGCAAAAATGTTTACCTACCAACTCATTCGTTGGTACATGTACAATATTTAGAGGTCGTTGAAAACATGTTTTTTTCTAGTGGCTGTCATAATAAAATTTGTCACGTTTTAAAACTTATACTTTTGTGAAAAAGAAAAGCGAGCTACAGCAAATTTGCGTCAAATTTAGGAGATCAAATAACAAAATTTAAAATCAAAGTATAATTCCTGATAATTATTTGCATTTTGCAATTTTGCTTCCCGAGACCCTCCAAAATTTGGTTGCTGCTTATGTTTAATCTAAAATTTTAAGCCTATGCGTACTCACAATTATCCATTCGATTATCCCGCCTTCTACACGTTGTCCGATTTAACTATGGCCTATTTTATTTTTCAATAACTTTCTTATTACTCATACTAACAACACGAAATTTGAAGACATTGTAGAAAAAAACTTTAAAATTTTTTTCAGAAAATGTACATCATGATAAATATGATATATTTCTTTATTAGTGTTATCTAACGTGCACATTATTTTTGAGAATTAGTACAAACATTTACGGCAAGTATTTCAGTAAAAATTTTTGTCATAAAAGTCGATATTTTTTTATCAAACGCATCGATAAGGAATTTTTTATATCAAGGATGTTTGATGGATGCGTGATATAAACTTTTGATTTGATAAAACGCAAATAAGAAAAATCGCACGACAAAGCATTTAACGTCACCAGTGGCGTTGAGTGATAATTTGGTGAGATACCGCTTAATCGGTATTTTCTCAGAGAATGTTCAGAAAAGAGTTAAACCATTGCATCCGTAAAACACTCAAGAATAAAAGCCACATTATCGATGCATAAAGTTGAAATTAGATGAAAAGATTCCAAGGGAGTTCCACGAACGTCTGGACAAAATCTTCAGAAATAACGGCAAATAAATTGAAACATCCCAAGATCAAATACTCGTATTGTATTTGTCACACTTTAACGTTTCTCTAAGCAGATTCTATTGTTTTTTCTACATTGTTTAAAAATGTCGTGCTGCTTAATAGAATAGTAAAAAGTCATTCAAAAACAAAAATGGTCATGGTGGTTGGGACCATCGATTCGCAGCATGGCCGATTTGGAGGGTCAGATATTGAGCTTCTTTGTGTGAAAATGGCCTCAAACACTAGCAAAACTACTGAAATAGCTCGAAATTACTATATTACACAGTTTCTGCTCAATTTAAATCAGTTCTGAAAAAAATTTCCAATTTTCATCTATTTTTGACCTTTTTTCCTCATTTCCCGGGAAAATTCCCCAGTTTTTCAATCTGAGGGGTTCAGACCCCCAGAATGCCTTCTCTTGCCTTATTTTCCCGGACGTGTACTACGTGAGGGGGAGGTGCATGTTTGGTTGGGACACTCTCGCACATTGATCTATTCAATAACTATTTATCTCTTTCTCATTTGATATTTATTTATTATACTGTTACTATTAATGTTTTACATTTACTCTTTATTTTTCGATTTCTAATATTTCCTTCCTATTACTTTCTGCTACATTTGCACCCAGTCTTACTTATCATCTAGAAATTAACCGCTGGTTGGCAAATGAAATTCCTCTTAAATCACGATGTCGTACACGATGTGGTGTTAAGTAATCAATTAATGCTTGTGAGTCGGAACAAGGCATGAGCCTGGGGAGGAGGGGTTCGAGGGGTTAGACCCCGTAAATCCGGCAGACCTCCTTAGTCGAATGAATATTGATGTATTTTTTGGCATTTTTGCCGGTTTTACATCACCCGGACCCTTCAGAATTAGGTTGCCGTCCATTTATGGTCAGAACCTCGTACCACCTAATATCAGCAAAATTTCCCAAATTGCACGAATAACAATAACAGGCATAAAAAATAAATTGTCGTAGTCACGTATATAGCTACAAAACACATACATAAGGCGAAAACGAAATCGAGTCGGTTTTAAGATTTACATAATTACAACGAAAAGCAGTATAAGGTTAAATAAAAATGTTAGTGAGTTTGAGAAAGCGGCACTGTTAGAAATGATCTTAGGTCGAGTCATCGCCTTAAAAGTCGGACTCCATTGACTCGCACCGGCCATATTGACTGCTCGAAATCGCAATGCGTAGCTAGTCGATTCGTTCAAATTTTGCATTAAGTATGTACCATTATCAGCTGAAATTTAAATTAATTTGTAGTAAAATTGAAAAAATGAATATAGTTGGACGCATCGGTCGAATAGCTTTTCCCTCGACTAGTCATCTGTTTTCACTTCTAAATCAATTTAGAAATTTCTCGAAAATCTAACTTTTATTGAATCTTATTTCATCTTTTTCAGCTGCATCCCAGTCAAAACGCGTTTCGTTTTCGCATCTTTCAACGACATATTGAACCTCGAAATATAAAATTGGAGCGACGTCAAAGTTGTCGGACCGTTCCAACCCATCCTCTAATTGCCAGGCTAGACTTCTTTGATTCGGCGCCTCGAGTTGAGCGATGGAAGGCACAGCTGGTGAGTCTAATCAAAAAAGTTTAATACTTCGCTTTCTATATCTAAAGATGATTAATTGCTCAAAGTGTGCTTCTTAAAAATTAATTAACTCATATAACGATCGTTTCGTTCCTTGTGCTTTATAATTACCTGGAATTTCTTGTTAGTACACAACTAACAAACGCCGTAGTAAAAATCAAGAACAGTTTCATAAAAAGTGTTTTTTTGTCTGAAAAGACAGATGCTTTAAATTTTAGTAGCGATAGAAAGTCAGCAATAATGCGCGCTATAGGGTTCTACACCTTATACAATGTTTTAAAATGTTTCAAAATGTAGAGGTACCTAAGTTTCAAGAAATATTAAACGTAAGCAATGGCGGATTGAGGATTTTATTAAAGGGGGCGCTACCCCAACTTTTCCTAGAAAAGTCGAAAATAGGTCCAAAAATTTTTCCTTCGCGTGTGAAATAGCGGTTTTTTGACATTTTGCGCGGTCTACTTTTATTAAGAATCGCTTTTGGAGCAACATTTTTTCCAAAATTTTTTATAATTTTCGACGATTTTTGCTCGAAAAAATCAATTTCTTAGATTTTAACGAAAATTTGGCGCGCGCGAAGCGCCGGAAAATTTGTAAAATTAAAGCGGGAGATGTTTCAATAGCTTGAATTACAGCTCCATCTCCTGTATTTGTAGCATTTGACGTGAAACGTCGAAAATTTTCAAAAGTCAGAGACAAGTTTTATAATGCATACGATTGATACGCATTTTTCGCTCGTTTGAAGAATGATTCAGAAATATATTCGTATGCACATTACTTTACTCTTAAAACGACGAAATAACAAATTAAAAGAAAAATTTTATCTTCTGCGTATCTGGCTATGAATAGAGAAAAAAATTAGTTAAAATTATTAAAAATTAGCTGATTTGTTCAGCAATTTTTTCGGCAAATCAGAAAGTGGGTTAAAAAAGTAACTAAGGATTTGGCGTGCGAGAGATCGGATGGAAAGCTGGTATACAAGGAAAGACTTCCAGCAAATAGTGGATTAAAAACGGTCGGTTTAGGTTGAGATTTTATGCCTGCTCATAGAAGGCTTATATATTGGTTTACATGCTCATCATAGATAGAGCTTTAGCGCGTACCTATAATATAATTAGAGACCACCAACGAGCCCCCTACAGCTATAAAGGTACACATCTGAGAGGTGCGGTTTTTTTATAAGAAAGATAAAAAAATCGATGCGGATGTTTTTTTTGTTTTTCTTTACACTTAATATTAAGGTTGTAATGAGTGTGTAAAGTTTTTGCGTAACCTTATAACATATAGTAAATTTTGATATTTTTACAGCCACCTTGTACACATCTCAGTGCAATTGCCTCATAACAGACTTCTAGAGAATGATTTTACCTAAAACCTTATCTTTTTGTTTTTTTAAATCCGCATTAGTTCTCGAGGGATAGTGTAAAGTGTGCTAAAAATGCGAGTTTAAAGACAGATTTCGGTCGCGTCTTTTTACTTCTTTCGGTCTGCCAACAACTCCATTTATAGGTCTAAAAAAATTTTTCGTGATATAAATGTACTTAAACCCAAGGGCTACTTTTGGCTCACCTGCAAACTTTTTACATTAAATACGGAGTTAGACATAAGTATTCAAAGCTTACTCTCTAGTGGATAGCGTGAAAAACGGGATTTGTCTCAGATTATTTCGCCAACTTCTCCGCTTGTTAGTCAGGACAAGTTGAATTAAATATAAATAAAGCACATTTATAGGACTACTTGTCGCAGCAAACCGTGTTCAAAAAACGTAATATTGAGTTACTTCTTAAAGTGTAAAATTCGAGATTAGTGTGTAACATTGAAGAAAAAACGTTTTTTCCCGTTTTTGATTACTCAATATCTCAAACTGAATGTGGAACAGAAGTTTTTCACACGCAAACGTACTATGATTCATATGCTATAAACCGAATTTTTATTACACTGAATGGGGATTTAGATCCAGATTTTTAAACTTTACAATGTGATGGAGAGTGAAAAAATACGTTTTTGTACCTTTTTTCTGCGGCTTTCTCTCCGTTTAGAAGTCAGGATAAGTCAAAAATTAAAATGCAGTGCTTTCTAATGGGTATATGTCGCAGCGAATTGTGTTTCTTTACATCAATATTGAGCTTTTTCGGGAAGTGTAAAGTCAAAAACCGGAGTGTTAAACGTGTTTTTATGTCTTGTTTTCCCAATTAGCGTCTCCGGTTATGAGTCTAGACATGATCACACGTCTAAAAATGTACTAGGGGTCAAACGTCATACGTCAGTTGTGCGCGTTTGTTCACACTCAACAGTGTTGTGAAGTGGTTTACGTATAATATCGATTTGTCTGCAGACCATAATGAAGAGTTAATTTTTTCCATAAATATTGATCGTAATGTCAGAGTAATATCAGAATTACGAATCCGACTTAAATCTTTTTTACACTCGGTAGTAGTGTAAAATTTACACTGAAAATTAACTTTTATTCTAGAGCGTTGCAAAAGCTTTATTTTTTTCAAAATGTTCTATCTGACGTCAGAATTACAAATCAAACTGTTAGTTTTCTCTACACCCTGCAGTTATGCAAAGCTTATACTATTCAATTATTGTCGATGTGTAATGTTTACACTACTAATTTATTTAACTTCCAGAGCATTGCAAGACATAATTTTTTTCAAAATATGTTCCAAGGTCAGGATTACGAATCTGACTGCAAGCTTTCTTTACACATTGTTATTATGGTAAGTTTACACTAAACATTAATTTTAGTTGCAGAAGCTCAATTTTTTCAAAATGCTACATGTAACGCCAGGGTTACGAATATGCAATTGCTGTCATTATTGTGGCATGTTACCGTATGTACGTACTGACCGATTTACTCAAATCATGCTAATTACAAGTAGGATACTAGCAAAGAAAAATGCTCTGATGGAACAAAAAGGACGAATTTACTCGGAATTGTGGATTATAAAAGACATAAAAGGAGGAGACTAGGAAAAGCCACATATGCGCCCAAAAATCATAAGAATCTGCTAAAAATCAGATTTCTCTAAGCACAATTATCGAATTATATTCTGCGGCCTCTGAAAGAAGAAGGCGTCCTCTCAAAATACTTTTCACTGATTGGTGAAGAGCTTGGAAGAAAACCTTGGCTTGCGTAAAGTAGCCGATTCAGCTTGAGATCAGTATCACATTTTTATAGCAATATTTTATCAATATTCCATTAAAAGGCTCAATAGGTGAATTATGACATTCGTATCATGCTGCTTATTATGGCTCTGCAGTTACATGTGTGATGAGGTGATGTAGAGGTAGATGCTTTCTGCTGCTTCGGCATTTTACATATAGGAGTTATTAAAATTTCCGCTCTATCGCCCTGCACTATTGCATTTATTTGCACGATTATCTCGCTAATTCTCGCGCCTTGTTATCTAAATTCTTTGATGCTAATCTGTTTGCGCATGTTTAGTGCCTCACAGCACTTTAATACATTTACAACAGCGGTCGTTCCCACTTGTATTCACTTAAGGTTAGTAGACAGAATGATCTGTCGTTTTCTTTAATAAGTGTAATTATTTTAATGTTTAAAGAATAAAGTATTGTGTTATTTATTTCTCAACCTGAGGCGACAACCGTACATGGGCATTAAGCAAGTTCTAGGGGGTATGACTGGGTGAGATCCCCAAGAATGTTACTAAAAATAGGATTCGGGGGGTCTAGAGTAATCTGTGGGCGTTTTTCATCTTCTGGGGGTGCAACCCCTGGAACCCCTTACGCCAACTTGTGGCCACCACTAGCTTCTATAGACCGCAGAACATATTTTGATTTTTCTGTTGCTCATAGAAATCTGATTTTTAGCAGATTCTTATGATTTTTTGAGCGCATAGGTGACTTTTCCTAGCCTGCTCCTTTAGTATCTTTAATAATCCGCAATTCCAAGTATATTCGTCCTTTTTGTTCCATCGGAGCATTTTTCGTTGCTTTATATGCAGACTGGTTGATTTCCAAGTTTGCAGTGGCATTCATCGGCAATGTTCAAAAAAGAGAAATATCACTGCAGATGCTGGTTGTCAGTTACAAAAACCGTTTGAAATATTGAGACAATCGCATCATTTGACCACAGCGAATTTAAATTCTTTATATATCCGAATACATAATTTTTATGACAAATGATAATCAGCGTTTATTCCAAACAAATTAGAGAATGGTTTTTTGTACAATAATGTTTTTCGACTTTTGACCAGACATGCACATGGGGGTTTAGGGGGTCCTGACCATAAGTGGGCGGCACTAAAGTTCTGGGAGGAGGGGATGTCAGATTTTTTCAAAGGTAAAAAAATGGCCTTAAAAATGGTGGTATGGCGAAAAAACACCATTTTTCAACGTTTCTCATCAAGTACTATCCATTGGCATCAAAAAATTGCGAAAAAACAGAAAGGATCAAAAATTGAATTCTGGGGTATCTTGGTTTCTGTGTTTTTTTGGTTTCTGGGGGTGCGTACCCCTACCCCCTCACGCCCAGGTATGGTCCTCCTGAGCCCTCCTCCAAAATTGAGAAATGGAAAATTTGTGGTGAAAATAAGACAAAATGAGGGGCCAAAAACGGATGCCAAATTAAAAATTTTCTTCAAAAGTGCTTCAAATTGACCAGCAACTGTATAATAATGCAGTTTTTATGCTATTTTAGCGCTTATATAAGTTTTTGAGGTTATTTTTGTCCAAAAAAGATCCATTTTTTATCCTCCAGACCGGCTGACCCCCAGATCGGCCATACTGTGCATCTATGCTTTTGATCCTGCATGCATACCGTAGTCATTTGTGAATAGCACACATGGGCGAGAGAGGGATTTTAGACTTCCCCCACCCCCGAGAATTTAGTAGACTCCCAAAAACAATTGACATATTGAATTTTTGATAGTATTTTCGGTACTTTTTCCCCGGCGGACCCCAGTTTTCGGCTGCTGTCCACTCCACATATGGTTGGCTTGTCAATATCTTAATGACTTACATTTAGCTTATATTAGCTATGTAGCGTCATAGTGCGCTTAATTATTTTCAAAGCACATCGTTTTGAATTGTTTTGACTAAGTTTGACGGACCTTTTGGACAATTTCCTACCACCGTTTCTTGAAGACGAAATAAAGATACAGTAATTAAATTTTAGGTATGAATGTGAAAAAATTTTTTAAACTCAATTATTTTGCACGTATAAAGACAAAAAGCCATAAGCTAGTTGTATGTAAAGTTACTGTAGCTATTATAGATCGGCTAAAAAACGGTGGCGCGAAAATTGTTCAAAAGGTCCAGTTTGACAAATTAGAATCGAGCCACAACGTAACAACTATGAAAAGCTTATCTGGGCCGCCTTTTCACGACACATCTGATTCATATTGGCTAAATTTCTATTACATGTATATAAATTGAAAACAATTTTAATTACGTCTCTTCAAGAATACGATCTTTTTTGAACTCCAGAATCCATTGAAAGCGCGGCACTCATAGGAGACTTCGAAATGTTTCTCCTCCAATCTGTTAATCTAGAATACCAATAATTTTTAGAAAACGCCTTACCTGTAAGTGATAAAAGATTTATATTAAATACTTGATAACCAGAGAAATACTATGAATTAAATAGCGCGCGCTACAGTCATTTTTTATCATTCATAAATGACTTTGCTCTGATTTCATGAAAAATAAGGACAAATCGATCCAGTAAATGGTCAGATAATCGCGAATCGGTTCCAATAGTTGCTTAACTTACATTGAGATGTTTGATCTCAAGTAATCTCAGCTGATCCTGGCCCGGCAGACATATTTCTTCTTCTTCGCAGAATATGCGACTGTAAGAAATGAGTAATAAAGCTTGGCTAAATAAAAAATTTAGGCGACTTTTTTTGGCTTGGGAAGACTGACTTGCTTATTTCATTCAAGCCTCTTAGCGATTTGAAAAGAGACAACGTATTTTGCTATTTTTGATTTAAAACCAGTCCTTAAGATCAAACTGATCATCTCATCTTTATTTTCAGTCGTTTACCTTGCATTGAAATTTTAGTATTTGTCCGAAGTTTAAGAAGTTCGTAAAAATGACAAATGCATACATTATATTCAACAACATCTTGCAATTTACGGACAATTCACGCAAACTTTCGCAAGAAAATAATAGTTTACGAAGAAACGGCAGGGAATGTAATTCGTAGAGTTAAGCTATCATCATAGGTTGCGCGATAGCGCTACCTATAATATACTAATGCAATACTTCGAATAGCACCCGTTGCGATGGCAAGTCTTCCAAAACAACGTATTCATCGTTTTGACCCAATATTTCGAGAAAATCACCCTGATGACTCCGCTCGAAGATTTCAAATTTCGTCACAGCTGGATTAGCTTTGCCAACGACACACCACACACCGATTTTGGAGCCTTTGACTCCAAAAACGGTTTGATCATCGATGGGGTCAAATTTTGGAGGATCTGAAATGAGGATGTCACTTGCAAAGTCTGGTCAGAATTTGTGATTTTGACAGTTCGTCAGATTTACAAGTGACGTCGATTGTAAGGACTTTTGAGCCTATTAAGGGTCCTTGAACATCGTCAGCGGAAAAATCATTGGCCAGGCAATAAACTTGCAGACCCGCGTGATCCAGCTTCGCTTGCTTCAACAGCGCCTTCCCATTTTGCAAAAACACGAAATCATCTGATAAAAATATTAAGTTCAATTTGCTAGTGATTAAAACAACAAATTAATTAATTAGTTTTTTCATATATCAGTAGAACCAAATTTTTAAAACAGAAGGCGGAACGAAAAAACATATATAACGGTAGCAAATGTAATCAAGATACCCGAGTTTGTACGATTATGTACAAATTTACTTAGATATAAGCCTGATTATAAAAGCAATACGGTATATTCTGAATTTCTATAAAAAATTATATTTGAAAAATTCTAAAAATGATAATAAATTAAACCATATCGCTGTGGGCGGTTGCGGGATTTCCGAAATTCTCGGAAAAAATACATTTTGCATTATAATTTACATATTTGAGCAATATTTTCACATGTGATTGTGAACCTTTGTCAACTACTGCTTCTTGTGCCCGCTTAAATTAGAAATTTCGGCTCACCAGCTGGCAATGGCCGACCATTTTCCAGTTCTAAGCTTATATCAACATTTGCCATATCGGCGACTGCGCAGTTGATTTCGACCGGTTGACCAATTGTGGCCGAAATTGTAAAATCACTATTGTCCCATTTAAGAGATTCTGAAACATGAAAGAAAACTGAAAAAAGGAAAGCGAACCTAATTAAATGCACAACGTTCATTTATTGAGTTAAAAACAGCAACCGTAAATAAAAATCATCAACACTATGTACGCAGTATGTTTTAAATGCCTATTTTTAACTAATATTTATATTTATTATTTTTATTTCTCAATTTTAAAGTTTCCTATTCTTGACGCGTTTTTATTCGTTTTTGTTTTATATATAATTTATTTTTGTATTTATTATTCGACGTGCCAAAACATTCATCTTTGTACATTTCTTACTGATTATTCGCAAATCAACTCCGCGCTTCATTATTTCGTCATCCTGGTCGTTGAATACTTGGCATTCATAAATTCCAGAATCAACTTCACTCCTTAGATTTCTCGTAAACAAAATTACACTTCGCTCGTTCGACCTTACGCTTTCAGACACATACGATCTGATAAAATAAAGTTCAATGACACATTTCTTATTTTTGTTTTTAAGATTTTAAAATCATCTTTTTTTCAGTTGCAAAGATAATACAAAACGATAAATTAAAGTGGGTCGTTAAGATTGCAAGCATTTAATTGGAAAAAAACCAGTTTTCTTGTTGGTGTCAAATTAGTGTAGTTTTTTTGTTTAATATGCTTTTATGTACTTCATTAATTGTCATTATATCTAGCGTTTGTAAAGCACGATCAAACTCGCCAACCTAGTTGCTGACGACGTGACCGTTAAGGGGCTTCCGTTGCGCGCCCATCGAATTTTGACCCCATCTATGTTTTCGTCACTCGAAGTGCTGTATTCGCAACTTAGCACTAAATCGTCACCTTCTCGCTTGGTTTCGTTTAATAATTTATTCGCTGGATCATACTTCCGGTTTATGACGAGTCTTCTTTCGCCGCAAACAGCAACTTAATCAGTAAATGTGTTCGGATGATAAAATATTTTGCCCCTCTCTAAGCATGCGATTTAATGGCTTTTTAGTTCCCGATATTCATACCTACACAATGGCGTGCCTTTTTTGTACTTGGCGGGTATGACTTTAATGAATGCATTCATTTTAAAAAATACAAACATGTTCGTTTACTTCGCTGCCATATTTATTGAAATTTAACTGTAAAAACTCTCATCGATAAGACATGGCGAAAGATGCGGAACTGGTTCGACAAATTCATATTTTTTAAATAAATAGGCTTGTTTTTGCGATGTCGAATTGTTCAATGCGTTTTAAATCGGAATCCAGTCTTATTTTTTCTATGCTAACTGTCAAATTAATAAACATGCTCGTAATTCAGATCCTCTCAATTTTGTTCATTACATTGTCGCCTTTACGACTAACGAAATTCAATAAAACCATCGATAATGCGCTACTTTTTGTCATTTTCATAAAACATGACCACACACGCAACTAAAGTGAAGTGTTTTGGAGTCTGACTTCCAGAATGGGAAAAATGAGCAATTTTCTCGTGAATGCGGAATGAAGGTCAAAAATCGATGAAAATTAAAAATTTTTCCGCAAAGTACTTGAGAATGATAAGAAACTGTGAATATTGCGCTTGCATGCCATTTTATGATTTCACTGTAAGACCCGAAAAAGGTAAAAAAATTTCGATCCTACCGCCTACGACTGCGTTAGACATAGGTATCGCTTATTGGCGAATCGCAATTAATTTCCAAAAGAACGAATATACATAGGGCAACAACGTAAAGTTATATTGATTTATAAATGCTTTTGCTGTTTTTGCTTTACTCTTTTCTAAACACCACTTTTTGGGTAATTTAAAACAGAAAAGGTTACTATCTAGTGGTGTTTAGTAAATCTCTGCCGGAAACAAACACTCAATTTATCGTTGAACTAGCCTCAAAAGCGTCTTTACTCTATGGTTCATTGTTTTTTTATCCACAAATGACAATTTAATTGTTTGTTCAGATTAGTTTCGCGACTACAGCTTAGACTTTAATTGCGTTTGTATTCAACAAAAAGTAAAATGCACGAAATTTATTATATTGAACAAATATTAACAATACAAGCTACAAATCAAAGCTCTCGTGACCAAACCTTTTTTCCTATCGAATGATATAAACGGCATAACTCTAAGTCAGCTTACCAAAAATGGGCTGTTTATCACGGTGTAAACAAAAAAAACAATTTCAGAAGTAACTCACTGAAATTTTGCTTGTTCGTTGCCCTATATTTATTTGCTCTTTCAAAAATTATTTGGCTATATGCATATTAACGGGTGACCCGAAAGTCCAGGTTCGGCCCCAGACGTCATATGCTGTCGCTATTTGTCACGATTACCTATAGATTTTTCGTCCTCTTCACTTTTTGGGCAAAAACTGTAAAGACCGGTCGCACACGAGTACACAAAAACGAAGCACAATCTTACCAAGTAAGTACGTGGCTATAATTACGCAATATTGGAGTCTAATCCGCATGGCCTTATAGGTACGTATTTTATGCAGTAGGATTGAATGCCACTGGTTTTTTTAGTAAATCCAAAAACTATTAAAAAGTCTCAGGTAATAAATTTACATTCACGACATACGTACAAGCGTCGATGAGCAGTGAATCCGTCAGACTGAATGACAGGAATAATCAATCCGTAAATTCATGAAATCTGAAATCGGAAACGACGCAGAAATGCGTACGATGCAGCGACATTTGCATTTATCTCGGGGATGTGCCCCCATTTCGATATTTCTAATGCGTCATCGGCGAGATCAGATAAGTTAGAGCAGAATGTTTATACGAGGCACGATAAACCATTCGGATTTTATATAGTCAGTTTAACGCGGGGCAGAATAAATGAAGCTCCTATCGAACGATACTTAAAAAATTGGGCTCTTCGTGCTCCAGCGTGTATGTAATGTATTATCGAAGCTTACACAAGCTAGGAGAGCGAGCTTTTTCGTTAACCGGGGCTCGTTCAGCACTCGGCTGACTCAGCAATGCGGATATCGGTACAAAAACGAGTTGAGATTACTTAGAACATTACATACGCTTCCTAATGACTTAAATGGCAAATGTTCGAAGACTCCGTTAAGAAACCTTATTACCGTTGCACAACTTTTTTAAATCTATAAGTAGAAAGAAATGTACATAGGTACGTATAATTATATATTGCAAAATATTTACGGATTTCGATAGCTGAGAAATTAGCCTCCTTTGACGAATAAAACATTTGGCTAATTACTCAATGACGGGATCTAGTATACAATTTACCCCCTTCAGCGTTTTTTTGCCGATCGATATAAGCTACAGTAACCAAACTTTACAAGGAGATAGCTATAAGCCTATTGTACTAATCTGGCTAAATTGAGTAAATTACGGTGTAAACTTACTGCTTTACACTCACACTTTACAACGTACTAACGGCATCTAAAAATTGTAAACGATTCGGTGGGTTTCAAACAAAGCAGTTTTTTTGTAACTCAATCAACAACCTACATTAAAAAAGTAAGTTTAAAAAAGTAAGTTTAAAGTAACTTGAAGTGAGTCTTTTTAATTTTTTTTCAAAGCAGTAAGTTTACACCGTAAATTAATCAATTTTGCCAGATTAGTACAATGGGCTCATAGCTATCTCCTTGTAAAGTTTGGTTACTGTAGCTTATATGGACCGGCTAAAAAACGCTGGGGGTAAATTGTATACTAGATCCCAATGACGGACAACATAATTCGCGTCCTCGTGTTTAATCGCAATTGCGGGTCTCATTCAAAGAAAGCGAAAATATAAACCGCGTAAAAAATTACAATCAATTAAGATCTTCAAAAAACCAACAAAAAGTATTCCCGACGAGTCCCATTGTATCCGCCGCCAAACCCGATTTGTTTTTATCCCGTCGGTTCTACGTGCATCCCATAGATCCTTTGCATTATAGGTCTCAGTCGCTGAACTGGTTCGCACCGAAATCCCGAATTTTCTGTGCCTGCGGGGCAATGGCAATTGCCCTTGTAACACGAGCTTCCACCCGCGCATACTATTTCTGCGTAGCACCGCTGTCCCGGCTTTGCGCGACCACGGAATATCAAAGGTCGAAAGGACGGGTCGCCGAGCAGCGTGTCCAACCGTAAGTTGACTCCATTGACTGTCGCAATCGATTCTACAGCAAAGGACCCCGGAAAGTGCTTCGGCAAAGCTGGAATTAAGCCCGATTGGTGCACGCACGAGTCTTCCAGAATCACAAATTCATCAGGGCACTGGCACGCATTTGAGCGAGTATTGCACGTTTGGACGCCAATGCAAAATACCAAATTTGAACACGGTTGACCTAAGGAGGCTGAAAGAGAAATTTTAAGGCGTACCGCTCAAAATAATTCTGACATTATTCTGCGATTAATAAAATTTTAGTCACGTATGCACGTACATACCTAGATGTAGAAGTAATCGAATGAGTGTTAATTTTTTACGAATTTCTTGGTGTTCCTAGGATTCGGATTATAGAATTCACTTCAATGGTGGTGCTCCGGTCGAGCGAGTTTGGTAGCTCTCGAAAAAGTTAGGTCAAAAGCGTTCAGAATTCAGACACTTGGGCAGCCTATCAAGTTCAAGAACGTATTGCCAAATATACCAAATCATACGCTAGGCCAGTGATCGGTACACCTTTCCGTTTTCTGAATGTCATCGATAACAGTATGTAGGTGCAAAATGTATTAATTTTTATTTCTTATAAATTCGTGTATATGTTTAAATTACCAAAGCGTTGTCTTAGGCCGAAAGTAAAAAAGATATTGTATAAAATGATTTCATCGGAAAACAGGCAACGACGAAATGCGCATAATTAAAAATGTATACATATAAAATAGGTACGTGAATCTAATGTGTTAGCTATTGTATTGAAAGATTTGTGACTTTTCCTAATGAGAAAGACGTTGTTAACACGCGCTTACACAAAAAGGCTGTTGAATATCGTATTTGAATGAAGGCAATAAAAATTATAAAGATGATTAAATTTAAAACGAACATAGCAGTATTCATCGTGTAGAGAAACAAACGTAATAAATTAGACTTTATTCCGCAGCTTCTTCCAGAGCGTGGTACAGACAGCTAATATTTACTCGATGACTTATGTAGGTACAAAAACTTTCTCCGTCACGAAGCTATTCACTTCGGTGTAGCAACCCATCCTCGCCTTATTTACGGGTGAATGTGTTTATTTGTGCAGATTTTAATTTTAGCCAAAAAACGTAGGGAATGATTAAGCTTCGTTATTTAAGCAAATATCAAGATCAAGAGTCCGACGTAAAGAGTACCTATCTATGTTGAAAAATAGGCTATCTCGAAGAGGGCGATTTAGAGATCGACTTTGCTTAAAATTCAAATTGACACTTAGTGTAGGTGTTTTACTTACTTCATGTTACCTAATATTTAGGGGTTACTTGAGAAAACCTATTTTAGAAACGGGCAACCGTCTGACCCGCAGTTTACTTCTGTAAAATCGCTGATTTTGCTAAAGGTAAGCACGCGTACCAACCACACCTGGGCATGGAGGGTTTGGGGGTGTATGCACCCGCGAGGTACCAAAATACCATCCAGAAATCAAAATACCCCCAGAATTCAATTTTTTAAATTTTTTTCCGTTTTTTCGCAATCTTTTGATGCCAATAGATAGCTCAATGAGAAACGTCGAAAAATGGTGTTTATTTCGCCATACCACTAATTTTAAGGCCATCTTTTGACCTTTGAAAAATCTTGCAAACCCCCCCCAGAATTATCTTGCTGCCCACGTATGGTACCAACTTATTGAAAAACCTAGAAGGTAAACGTGGAAACAGGGCCGTATCCATTATTTTATTTCGAAAGAGGGTCCGAAAATTTTGTGGTGAAATATCTTGAGAACCATTATATATCTCTCGGCGAGCTCTAAACAACGGTTAAGAAAAATTTCGAAATATTATCAGTTTATCTATACTGAAATAAAAGAAGTGTTTTGCAAAGAAAAACAATACAGAAAATGAATAATTCGGTAACAAATTTTAAACGTTCTAAATTTTTACCTCGGATTTGAGCGATTCTGATCGGGCTAGAAGACAGACGCTAAGATACAGGGTGTTTCAATAAAAAACGGTACCGTAGTAAAATGGATATACTGTAGCGTACATTCAAAATTAATAGTTGAAACTTTGCAAGAGTGTGGTCTAATGTTTAGTCGCTTGTTTAGTGAAATTTTATAATATGGGAAAAATATCCTCGGAATTCAGGGCTTTTTCCTAAAGCCATGTATGCTTCGAGTTTCAGCGGGGAGAGTTTAAAATTTTTGCCAAATTAGTGATGACCGCTAATAATTTAGTAACCACTGCACGTAGACTGCTATAATTTTCAGCGGTTGGAGAAACAAACATTAAAAACAAACGAACAGAATTTTATTCAATACAACTGAAAAATTTTGCGGTAACGTTACAGTACGGGTTACTAGATCTGCCACTCAATTTTGTTCGATAGACAAATTGATGGATGAAGTCATTGATTTTTTGCAGTCAGGCGTTTCTAGGCCCTGAAATTAGCCTTTTTAAGTGAGCAGTAATTCCAATCTGCATTTTTTATGCGAATTTCGTCAACATTTTTATACGAGGTGTTAGATTTGACTATTTTAGCGAAAATCCTAAAGAAAATTCGGCGCCAAAACTCGAACTATGTGAGTTGAGAAGAAAAGCCATAAATTTAGGAGGATATTTTCTCACATTGGGAAATTATGCCAAACAAGCATCCATACATAAGACTACACTCCTGCGAAGTTTTAATGGTTAATTTTATGCATATGCCACAGTACACCTTGATTAGTGCGGTACCGTTATTTTTTGAAACACCCTGTATATAATGCATAAACAATAAATCCGGCGCAAAGCGCCGAAAAATTTTGCATTTAGCATAAAAATACCTTAAAAACCTGTTTTGACAGTGTTTTGCACGCACTTTGAGAATTTTCTTCCTTTGAGTATGGGAATCAAAGATTATTTTTCATTTCTTGGGGGGCCAACCCCGCCCGCGAGCCGTTTGAATGGGCCAGATAGTGAATAAACCCTGATTATGAGAGCACTGCCCTTATGATCTTGCACAGCAATGCTTATTCTTATTTGAAACTGTATGCATGATTTGTTGTTCATGTGTTTCACTTTTTCCGCGACTGGAAATATGTAACTCGGCATGCATTTTGTGAAATGTTTCTGCAGATATATTTTTGCTAAAACTTTGTTTTTTGTCAGGCGTGTGTTTGCATACCATTATGTGTAGCATAGCATAAGATTTTTTTGGATGGGTTAGTGAAAACCGCTTCGGATAGTACACTTTTAACTTGTAAGTTTCCTACCATTTAGAAACATGCCCTTGTAATACCGGTTTTTTAAAAAATGACTCAGCTTCACCTGATAAGTGATAAGTATACACCTACATAATGTATTTCACTCACTTGTGTTTCATGCCGATTATTAGAGAACATAATTAAAGATAAAATCATGATATATATCTTGCATTACAATCTTTTATCAATTAAATCAATTCGGCTTTTTACCAAAAAAATCATACGAATCACAACTGCTATGTTTGCAGTGATTACATTATAAAAGTGTAGATAATGAAGGTAGAATACACTTAATTTATTTAGATTTTAAGACAGTTTTTGATTCCGTTTCAGGTTCAAAGCTAATTGAAAAATTATTTAAGTATGGAATTTTTTATAATCTTTTGGGCCCAGTTGCACCAACGACTTGTAAGTCATAACCACTCGTAAGCTTCTAAAAACAACTGTTAAAGAAGTCTACTCAAGCGGTTGCAATAAAACGTTTCTGGCTACTTGTTACAACATACAAGTTACAAGTAGAATAAGTTTTTTGACTTGTAGGTTACAAGCTAGTTAAAATGCTTTACAAGTCTACACAGCTGGTTGCAACGAACGCGTGTCAACTAGAAGCTTAGTCTGTTTCATTCCAAACGGCCCATTTTGGATAAAAGTCTTGTTACTGTATCAGGTTTTCACTGCACACACGGCTTCTTCAATTACGCTCTCAGCGGCTGGTTGCTCTAAACTCTACTCATTGGTGTTTAATGTTTTTTGCTAATATGTTGCGTGTCTAACCAACTGCCCCAACAACCTTAATCGTAAAATACTTTGCAACAGTAAGGAAGGAGCCGTAAAGCAAAAATGTGTCGTTTATCATCGAACAGACTATAGTTATTTTTCACTAAAGTCTGTTTCACACAAGTTTGGCCATAAATTTTAAAAACCATGTCCGACAATAAGCTGACAGATTGCGATTACAGCATCGATTTGATATATACCTACATATGTAATTATCGTGATCCGTCGACTTTCGAAAAAACTCTTGGAATTTATGCCCAAACTTATGTGAAACAGACTAAAGTTGGGTGCTATACATCATATTGAATGCAAAAAAGCAATAAAGCCGGAAAAGCTAGTACTCTGAAATATCGAAGAGAGGATATGAATATTATTTTTTGAATCAGCGATATTCTTTGAAAAGATGTCTAACACAAAGAAACGAAAGTCGTAGACTGTTTAGCGAAAGCAGGGACTGTAGGTTTCCTGCTAAATCAGAATTTTCGTACATTAGCAATATTGTTATATAGGTCAAATGTTGAAAAGGCATCGATTGCCTACAAAAACATATGAAAAAAATAAAAAAGGATTGTCCATTATTAACGAAATAGTACAGATAAGCATAGTCGAATTATCTCAAGAATAGAATTGTTAATCGACGAAATTTAAAGAATTGATCATGAAAGCCTTAAGGTGCATAAATCGGTCGAAAAACAGAAGTTGTCAAGCAAGCGCTTGTCCCCTAATTTACATATATAGGCGGATTAGTGCATTAAAAATGGAAGAATTCCTGCCACTCGTCCTCACTGAACTGATCTGCCGAATTACAGTAATTCGTCTTGTTTCGCTTACTTAAGCGCATAAAAAATTCACTAAACAGCTCTCGAATAAATAAAAAGCCTATAGAGAATATGCTATGATTGACTTAAAAAGAGGAATAAATAAAAATTAAAAAAAACACTTATTATAATTTACAATGTTGTAGGTTTTCCTATAAATTAGCTTTCAAAAGGCTCTCTTGATTCTAGTGCGAAATATCAATCATTGTTTGATCTCATTATCACTTTGTTGGATATCTAAATTGCTATAAACCCGTCCAAATAAAAGGTTGATTTAGGTCGAAATAATCTTGAGAGCTTTTATATTATTCTAGCGATCACTTTATGAAGAAGTATAAAAACTGTTTTATATTTTTTCTAATTTTGATGCATCTATAGTCTGTTTCACACAACTTCGTGCATAAATTCTAAGAATTTTTGTCGACATTAGGCCGAGGGTTACGATATTTATATATCAGATCAATGCTATAATCGCAATCTGCCAGCTTATTGCTTTATGTAGCAGAGGTGCTACTACACAATTTGAAATTGATACTTTGACGTTAAACCTGTGAGGTTAATGTTATATTGTACCTCAATTATATCGAATATTAGCGCAGAGAGTGAGCAAGAGACCGAGTAGTCGGTTAGTACTACACACGCGATACAGAGCGGAAGATCAGGGAAACCGGTGCGGGTAAAATTTTCCTCACGTAACGGAAGGTTTGTGGCGCCGAACGTTACATGTAAATATTTTTAAAATTTATGACCGAAGTTGTGTGAAACAGACTATAAGCAATATCCAACTTACACTGTCCTTTCACGACTTCAACGTGTTTATGAGCACTTGTAAGTTAATCAGTTTAAAAATCAACTTGTTAAAAAGTCCAAAATACGTCCATTCGGGATCGGCACCCGTGGAATTATGTACCTCTTCACCCTAAAGTATTTGCTGTCATTTCATATATCATTCTTCATAACAGGTCATTTGTAGGCTATCAATAGCTTTTTTAAGTCATTACTGTATCTAGTTCCGGAGTGCAAACTGGCCTACCTCTACCAACTGATGTGAGAGTGAGTTTCTGCTTGCTTTTCTGAGGATCACTTTGATCGGGATGAATTATATCAACTCAAAAATGCCAAGCTATCTCTCTTACTCTTGTCAGCACTTTTTATGTTCTTTACAGAAAGCAGGATGTTTTATTAGTCCAATGAGTAATGACCCTATTTTCTTCAATTTGGTGTCACATTAATACTATTCTAATACTTAATTCGGAAAAAAGCACAAGGGTAAAACAAAGTCGCAAGGAAAATAAAATAGCATATTGTAAAATGCGAAATGTCCTGGACACACAGGCAAATAGATTGCGCTCACGCGTGCCCCATCAAAAAATTCCCGAAATTAATTTTTTTCAAATTTCTCTTAAATGTCCCAATATTTGGAGAACTTCGAATATATTGTGGAAGATCGTTCCAAATTCTAGCTGATCTAGTAGCAAAACAATACTTTTTACAATCAAGTCGAAATTTTTCTAAATAGATCTGATTTGCTAAATAGATCTGATTTACAAATGCATTTCTAGCATACAAATACAAATACAATACAAATATTTTATTTTCGTCGCACAAAAAAAAGAACACAATAAGAAAAGAAACATTAATATACAATGAAATACAATTATAAATAAACATTCGACATGAATCATCATACAAAATCACATATTCTAAAAAGCAAGAAATTATTAATTAAAGTACATTTATACGAGATTAGTGCAAAAGACGAAGGTAGGCGCGCAGGCTAAATAAATTATGCACTTAGAACACGCCCCCTAGCAAATACCCCGTTAGATCAACTTTTTTCAACTTTTCACGGAGGGAAGCAACACTAGGAGATCTTACAACAGCTTCAGGGAGAGAATTCCATACGTGAATCCACCTATTGGATAAATCATACCCACGAACATCAAGCCGAAAAGGAGTGCATTCACATTTCATTGAATTTTTGAGCACGCGTGTTGTTTTCACAAAAAGTAAAAAAGTCGGCTTGCTGCAAAACGCATCTACCACTCAATATCTGATACATCATACACAGATCACTACGCCAATCTGCGAATCTCCAGGCTATCCAATTCTAAGGAACTGAGTCTTTCAGCATAAGAAAGTCCCCGAAATCCAATAATTTTACGTGTAAATTTCCTTTGAACATTTTCGATCATTGAAACATGGGTCTTACGGTATGGATTCCAAACAGTGCTACAATACTCAAGAAGCGGTCTGACGTAAACAGTAAAAGCCCTAGACATATTTAGGTACCGGAGCTCGGCTGGTACCGGAGCCCAATTTTTCGGTTGGTTGCTTAAGTTAGAAAAAAGGTTGCTAAAAATTTATGCATCAAATTTTTAACACGGCAGTCTTGCTTCCACGCAAAATCCATTCATAATTTCATGCGAAATTGCACTATTTCTCGCGACATAATCTTCTAATTAAAAATGGTGTGTTAAAATTAGTAAAGTGTAAAAAATAGTGCAAGCGGTAATTTGCATAGCAATTATGTTTAAAAACTATTTTAGTAACAATTGACGTTTAATCCTGAAGCGACATTCATCGCCTTTAATAGGCTAATTTAACAGAGTTCTTTATTTTCATGTCGTGAAATAGTACGCTTTTATTTAAAATATAAATCCTGCTTGAAATGCACGAAAATTGTCAAAATTCAGCGCAACTTAAACATCAATAACACTTAATGAAATTAAATCAATTCGGCGCGAAGCGCCGAAAAATTTAGACATTTTACCTTTCTGAAGCGCAATTTCGCATTACAAAAATTGTCCGAATTCGGCGCGGCCTAAATACCAACAACAATTGAGAAAATTAAATCAATCCGGCGCTAAGCGCTGGAAAATTTTAAAATTTAACCTTTGTGAAACGCGATTTTGCATTTTAAACATTGGGAGTTTTTGAAGAATATGGTGTGAACCGATTTTGCGCCATTCGGCAGAACTTCCATACAATTGCGCAAAAACGATACTTTGTGTCACTAAAAGAGCGGAAAAAAATAAATAAACCAAATCCATACAAAACTCACAGAGTTACGGTACTTCAAACATCATACTTCGACATTCACCATTTAGAGCCACTTCTAGGAATTTTTGCAGTTTATCAAAAGTTTCCAATTTTTACTACAAACATATTTTTCTACCATTTTCAAGGTCGCAGATTACAAAAATTAAGTTATACTGCGCGGAAACCAAGATTGAAGAAAAATTTTCTGTAATTTTTTGCACAAGTTTTCAATAAATTTTTTCTTAAATTTTGCCATTTTTAGCGTTGTTTACATCCAGTTAAAGATTTCTATTTAAATACGATTCAAATAGCATTTTTGGAGGCTAAACTGGCGAATATGTGTACCAAACGAAAAGTTGCAAGCAGTATATCAATCGATAGAGTTTCTAGAGCTGATTTCAGTAAAAAAATTTGAGTGGGTCGGCATTATTGATGGATTTACTGTAGTTTAAAGATATCAGATTATCAAGGGGGGACTACATGAAAAAACATCGGAAAATCGAAACAAACTTAAGTTGCAAGCAGTACATCAATCGATAGAAGCTGATTTAAGAAAAAAAATATTAGGAGTGGGTTGGCATTATTGATGGAGTTACTGTCGTTTAAAGATTTCATATTACCAATGTGATAAGATATAGGAAAATCTAAGTTTTTGCTTAAGTTTTTGCTTCTAATATACTTAGGCTTAGGCTTAGTATATATAAAAAGGTGTTTTAAGCTGCTTAGGTCGAGGTCGCTCCCGCTCAGGTCATTGTATAGATGCTTAGGTCGATGTATAGATGCTTAGGTCGATGTATAGATGCTTAGGTCGACGTATGAGATTGACACTTTAAATGTCTGTAACTCTTGACTGGAATGAGACCCACGCAAAATTTTTTTTAAAAATGATTGTCTCATCAAGGTCTATCGAATGGTGTATCATTGTTAAATTTGGTTCGGTACACATATTCGCCAAAAATTCCTTTTTGGATTATCTCAAAGTTCCATTTATTTGAAGATTCAAACAGTGGAATGCAGAATAACGTGTACCCACTTTAGGTCGACCTAAGCATCTATACATCGACCTGAGCATCTACACATCGACCTAAGCATCTATACATCGACCTAAGCATCTATACCTCGATCTAAGCGGGAGCGACCTTGACCTAAGCAGCCGAAATCACCTTCTCAGATACACTAAGCCTAAGCCTAAGTGTCATGTAAGCAGAACAAGTAAAATGACAGAAAAAACATGCAAAAAATTGTATTTCAGATTTAAAAATTTTAAAACAAAAATTTTTTCCGCGCAATAAAAGTCATTTTTTCGTAATCAGCGACCTTGAAAATGTCAATTAAATATGTTTTTAGCCCAAATTCGGAACATTTTTGGTAAACTGTCAAATACCCCGCTTTAATGTAGCTATATCCGGAGTAATTAGTTCAATCGTATTTGCTCACATCGCCACAGACTTTTCCTGATGCCCTACGTTTTGAAACACCTTAGATCCACATTTATATTCTCGCTTACATTGCCTGCCATCTGAGTGCATTTATGACAAAGTAAAGTACCTTAACTCTATCATCACCGATATTGGTCCGTTTTCCATGAAATTTTTTTCCGCACTCTCTTTTTGCATGTCCTCCTCATTTCAACCAATGTCGTTCCTTTCCACATACATCTGCAAGTTTTCCGTTCACACCATAAAGTAAAGTTTAGCCAGCTGATTTTTTAGTATTTAATCATAATATTACCCGCAGCATTAATAGACTTGAATTATTTATACCTGTTGTACATTCTAATTTAGAAAAGTTTGATTTTTTTACAAATACATCGCAGTTTGGAACGATCTTGGCTTCATTGTATCTTCCCTTTAACCTAAACATATTTGGAGTTTTTGAAGAATATGGTGTGAACCGATTTTGCGCCATTCCGGCAGAACTGCCATACAATTGCGACGATACTTTGTGTCACTGAAAGACGCGGAAAAAAATTATAAACCAAATCCATACAAAACTCACAGAGTTACGGTACTTCAAACATCATACTTCGACATGACATTCACCATTTTGAGCCACTTTAAGGGATTTTAGCTGTTTATCAAAGGTTTCCAATTTTTACTAATTATTATTTCCCTGCCATTTTCAGGGTCGCAGATTACAAAAAATTGGTTATACTGCGTGGAAACCAAGATAAAAGAAAATTTTTTTTGTAATTTTTTGCCCAAATTTTCAAGAAATTTTTTTAATTTCACTATTTTTAGCATTGTTTACATCCAGTTAAAGATTTCTACTTAAATACGATTCAAACAGCATTTTTGGATTATCTTAAAGCTCCAACCATTTGAGGATTCAAAAGTGAAATGCAGAATAACATGTACTCAACTCAGGTCGACATAAGCATCTATACATCGACCTGAGCATCTATACGTTGACCTAAGCATCTATACGTTGACCTAAGCATCTATACCTCGACCTAAGCGGGAGGCGACCTCGACCTAAGCAGCCGAAAACACCTTCTCAGATAAACTAAGCCTAAGCCTAAGCGTCATTTAAGCAGAAACTTGAATTTTCACATTATCTAGACCGAAAGAACATGCAAAAAATTGTTTTTTCAAATTTAAAAATTTTCAAACAAAATTTTTTTCCGTAAAATGAAAGTTATTTTTTCATAATCAGCGACCTTGAAAATGTCAAATAAATATGTTTTCAGGCCAAATTCGGAACATTTTTGGTAAACTGTAAAATATACCTCACTTTGATGTAGCTATATCCTGAGTAACTCTATCTTCACCAATATTGGTCCGTTTTTCAAAAAAATTTTTTTCCGCACTTTCTTTATGCATGTCCTCCTCATTTCAATCAATATCGTTCCTTTCCACGTACATCTGCAAGTTTTCTGTTCACACCATATAGTAAAGTTTAGCCAAAGATTGTCCAAATTTGACACGGCTTAAGCATCTATAACAAGTAATAACATTAAATCAATTCGGCGTGATGCACCGGAAAATTTCGAGATTTCGCCTTTTCTAAACGCAATTTTGCATTAAAAAAATTGTAAAAATTCAGCGCGGCCTAAACGTCAATAACAAGTAGGGATGCAACGGGTAGTGAATTTTGGTGTATTCGGGTTCGGGTAGTTCATCCAAGTTTATTCTGGTTCGGGTTCGGGTATCCACTTCAATTTATTCGGGTTCGGCTTCGAGTATCAAAAGCAATACCCGATCGGATTCAGGTATTTCAGACCAGTGTATAGCGAATTTCTTAGGTACATGTAAGCCAGATGTTACAATTTTTATTATTATTAGATGCCTAGTGCCTAATTATTCAATATGTTTCACTCAAGTTTCCAGTGATTTCCCTTCGGCGCGGCCTAATGTCAATAAAAAACAATAAATGTAAATCATTTAAAATTTTACCTTTCTAAAATGCATTTTCGCATTATAAAAATTTTGGAATATTTGGCGAATATGTGTATCGAACCAAATTCATCAAATGATACACCATTCGGTAGACCTCGATGAGACGATCATTTTGAAAAAAATTGTGCAAGAACGCTGATGTAAATGAGAGGTAGCGCTCTGTGTATTGCAGAGGCGTAGCCAGGATTTTGGATCGGGGGCATAAACAAAAAAATTTCTTAAGACTACTTTTGCATTGAATGCCAGTAACGTTATGTATAGTAAAACTGAGTTTTTCATCCTTTAGTAGTGTAGCCTAGCTAATTTATAGGTTTCTGACTATCAAAAATACAAATAATTTTTTGGAATTTTTACCGTTTTCATATAGAATTTACGGCCTTTCTAGTGACAAACAGCTCGAAATTCAAAAGTTGCCAAGAAATTTAGTCATTCTTTATCGCCCTTAACATTTTCTAGTTTTGTGAATAGTAATAGTCTGACAGAGCAGAAAATTATCAAATTTGTACAAAATAGTTTCAACACTTCAAGCTTCCAACAAGAAAACTGCGAATTACTAACTTTGCCTGAAGATATTTGGAGTGATTCAGGCTTTTAAACGCAATGCTGGAGCTTTACAAAAAGAAAGAACAGTAACTGGTTGCGCTATACGCCGGAAAATTTTGACGTTTTTGCTGTTAAAACTCAATTTATACCGCTTAAATCATACAAAAGAGACTAATTAATGCTGGCGCGAAATGCGCAAATTTTTAGAAATTCCGAACCCTTTTACCTGGCTTGTTCTCCCTAAAATCTCGTTGGACATGCACAACATGGTTTTACGGCTGCGGGGGTCTGGGGTGGCGCGCTCAGGCGTTTCCAGTGGGGTCCGGGGCAGAGTCCCGGAAAATTTTGTAAAAAAGACATTTCAATGTCGAATAGTAACGTTAAATTTTCGCCGAATCGGTTAAATCTCAGTTTTGAAGCAAGCCCAAAAACACTTAAAAATTGATGAACTCCTGCATTGCATAAAACTCCTGAGCAGAAATGCGTTTCTTGACTTCTGCTAATTACATAGCGCAGCAACGGGTCACTGTCAATAAGATACAGAAAGATGTATCAATGAAAATTTTGTTCTTACCGTTTTCAGGCCCATTTGTGGCCTAATTATTAACAAAATGCAGTTCAGAGAACAAGAAATGCGCAATAACATGAGGAAATCTGGCCATTCTTTTATTTAAAATACGATTATGTGTCCTTGTAAAGAAAGACAAACAAAACAAAGAATAGACAAACTGGTACACAAAAGACAAACAAAGCAGAAAATAGACAAACTGGTACACAATCATTTTCGCACTTTTACTATTATGCTCAACAAGCATGCGCAGTTTCATTCAACGAACAAATATTGCATTAAATTTCTAAAGTGATCTGAAGTGCTGGATTATTTTAGCTGATTCAAGCTTTTAAATTCATTGGATCTACATAGCAATAAATAATAATGACTCGGCGCGAAGCGCCGGAAAATTTTGACGTTTTTGCCTATTTGAACTCAGTTTTCTGGCATACATTATTGCAACAGAAAAATCTACAATATTTCTGAAAAATTCCGGAGGGAGCATGTGCCCCCAACGCCCCCCTGGCTACGCCTATGGTGTATTGTGTCTGATATACACCTACAAATAACATTAACAATCGCTTGCATGGAGAAACTGCCGAAAAACTGTTATTCGTGAAGTTTAATTTGATAGAAACCAAGTTTAGCATTCTATACGATATCACTTGGCAATCGTTTTGTGAAATAAAAAGATTAAAAATTCACGTGAATCGATTGAAATATACCAATAAATTACATAGTCATTTATGTGTACTTGATATGTAACTACATGAAATTCAGCGTTTTAGGATCGAGCACACTGAAAACGGCGCAAAAAGCCGAAAATTTTTGAATCTTTGACATACAATTGTGTGATTTTAGAGCTTAAAAATACCCGGATAAACCCGAACAAAATCCATAAACATTCGTGTTCGAGTTCGGGTAGTTATAATAATTTTATTCGGGTTCGGGTTCGGTAGTCAAGTTCAGTTTGTTCGGGTTCTGAATTTTGTTCGGGTACCCGAGTATTAGGGTTCCGGTTCGGGTACCCGTTGCATCCCTAATAGGAAGTAATGTATGTTAAAGGTTAAGGGGAAGGCTTTTCACCCACAAGTGGGTATTACCCGCACGTCAAGTCTTTGTACCTTTTGTACACACAAATTTTTGCTTACTATAATATGGTACAGTAGCGATTTTAGAGTTGTAAAAACAGAGTTGTTCGACTTTTGGAAGTGTATTTTAGCTAATTTCTGTCTCTCTAAGGGCAAAAATCACTAAGAATCGTCTTAAAACGGCGCGAAGCGCCGAAAAATTTGACATTTTTCCTTTTGAAATGCAATTTCTGCCATTATAAAGATATATGGAACACACAATTACTCATTTCAGCGCGAAGCGCCGAAACTTTTTGCGAATTTCAGACCTTTTTTGCAATTTTTGTCTTCCCAAAAATCTTTGTACATGTAAAAAGACGGTCTCGAAAAGTGTTTGTACATCGGGAAAAATCTTTGCCGAGTACAAAAAAAACACTGAGACAAGTATGTATTTTTAATACATCGATGTGTAGAAGATCACAAAGATACATCATGTGTTTTATTGTGATCTGACGAATTATTATTATCTCTAAATTAGGCATTACTTACTTAAGTATAATCTCTGAAGGTATTGGTAAGGTATGTGTACACTTGCGTTAGCCATGTGCATACATGATCTTGGGGGGATTTGAGGGGAGGTTTTCACCCCCCGCAGAATCATTTACGCCCGCCGCAAAAAAATTTTTCACCCCTCCCCAGAATTGGCGATTTTTCAAAAGTTTCCTAAACTTACCTGAAAATTGGTAGAAAAAGTGTCTTTTTAAGGGTTTTTGGCTATCTATTTGCTCAAAATCGCCAAATTTTCGGCGCTTCGCGCCATATATTCATGTTTTAAGCGATATATTGGTCAATTTATTCGACTTTTTTCGAAATTTTTTCATGATTTCATGCTCTAGAAGGATAGAGTATCGTCAGAAACGCCAATAAACGATGTTTTTTAACGCGTACCGGCCATTTTTGGGGCCAAAAAGGCACTTTAGGTTTTCACTCCCCCAGAATTCCCATACTGGGCATGTATGGCTATGTGCAGGCCCGTATCCAGGGCGGGCGGGGGGGCCTGCCCCCCCCGAAATGGGAAAAATTATTGTTTTTCCCAAGGGTCCTCCAAAGGGAAAAATGAAAAATTGGCGAAGTGGGTCTGAAACACCGCCAAGAAGGGTTTTTAGCGTACTTTTGAGCTAGTAAACTCAAAATTTCTTCGGCGCTTCGCGCCGGATTTATTCTTTATGTCAGGTTTTGTCCTCTAAACCGCTGAAAATCGCTCAAATTTGAGTTAAACATAGAGAGTATGTCAATTTTTTTTCTAACGCTTTGCGCCGGATTCATTGTTTAGCTATAGTTTTTGCCTTCTAGCTCACTCAAAACAGCTCAAATTTAAGGTTTGAGATGGGAAACATGAAATTTTTCCGGCGCTTCGCGCCGTATTTATTGTTTATATAGGTTTTTTGTCTTCTGACCCGCTCAAAACCGCTCAAATTTGAACCTGACATGCAGAATATGTCAATTTTTTTCGGCCCTTGGCGCCGAATTATTCGTTATCCGTATTGTTTTTCTCTGTAAAGCGCAATGATTAAGTATAAAAGCAAGAGATAAGAAATAATTCGTCGATTAAGTGATGAGAAATCAGCTTAAATGATGAATTTGCTGTATATCAATATGAAATAAAGTAAAAATTTTTTAATTTTTTTATTGAAATTTTTCTTCACCGTCGTATAGAGCTCGTTGAGATACGTTCAAAACTGTCTTTATATTCGCCTATCTCCTAATAATTCTCGAGATATCTGGCCTCAAAAATTTTCGGCCCCCCGAAATAAAATCCTGGATACGGGCCTGGCTATGTGTATATAAAAAAGCGAACTATGAAGTTCATAGATCACCTCCTACAAGACAAAACCTATCTGAATAAATTATCAGAGAAAATTTACGAGCGCTTCTGCAATTAAAATTTTCTAAAATTCCATGAATTCCTTATTAGATTAGGTTGTGTAAGCGTCTGAGCATCAAGAATGAGACCAAGAGATCTAACAAAATTTTCAGATGTTATTTAACCATCTATAAAGTTGCCGAATATTTTAATCGCGATTAGCCATGAAGCTCACCGGACAATAATAAAATGGCAATCAAGGATTGAGGAAACAAATAATTTGATGCGTCGTCGTGTCAGTATCATTGTGGTACCTAACTATTGTATTTTGTTCTCTCTTAGAAACCTAGACCACCCTTAATGAGCTGAGCTCTGTACGTGCATACTTATCAACACAATTGTATATTTATGTCCTATAAGGCTACGCTAATTGTGCGTCCACACGATTAATGCAGGTGTACACATGCCTTACTAGTATCATCTCTGAATCATCTCTGAATTATACATTACCTACGTACTGATTTCCAGAGCCCAGTAACCGATTTGGTTGTTGGGATTTAAAAATCGATTGTTGGGATCTGAAAATTGATTGCTGAGCTCCAAAAATCGGTCGCAGGACTCCAAAAGTTGCTTTCTGGGGTCTAAAAACCAGCTGGTGGGCTCCAAAAATCGGTTGTTGAGGTCTAAAAATAGATTGCTAGGGTCAAAAAATCACTTGGTGGGATCGGAAAATCGGTTGTTGGGGTCTTAAAATCAATTCTTGGCTCCAAAAATCGACTGTTGGGGGTCTAAAAATCGGTTGCTTGGGTCCTAAATCAGTTGGTGGGCTCAAACGTTCTGTTTGTAGGGTCTACAAATCGCTTGCTGAAGTCCTAAATCAGTTGGGGGCTCCAAAAATCAGTTGGTGGGGTCCAAAAATCGGTTGCTGGGGTCTAAAAACCAGCTGGTAGGCTATGAAAATCGATTGCTGAGGTCTAAAAATCGATTTCTGGGGTCTAAAAATCAGTTGGTGGGGTGGTCGTAGAATTGGTTGCTGGAGTCTAAAAACCAGTTGGCGGGCTCCAAAAATCGGTTGCTAGGGTCTAAAAACCAGCTGGTTGGCTCCAAAAATCGGTTGCTGAGGTCCAAAAATCGATTGCTGGGGTAAAAAAATCAGTTAATGGGCTCCAAAGATCGGTTGCTGGGGTCTTGAAATCAGTTCTTGGCTCCAAAAATCGGTTTCCATGGTCTAAAAATTGATTTATGGAGTCCTTAATTAGTTGGTGGGCTCCAAAATTCTGTTAATTCTGTCTAAAAATTGGTTGCTGAGGTTCTAAAGCAGTTGATGGGCTCCAAAAATTCGTTAATGAGGTCCAAAAATCGGTTGCTGGAGTCTGAAAACCAGTTAGTGGGCTCCAAAAATCGGTTGCCAGGGTCTATAAATCAGCTGGTGGGCTCCAAAAATCGGTTGCTGGGGTCCAATAATCGATTGCTGGGGTAAAAAAATCAGTTAATGGGCTCCAAAGATCGGTTGCGGGGTCTTGAAATCAGTTATAGGCTCCAAAAATCGGTTGCCGTGGTCTAAAAATTGATTGCTGGGGTCCTAAATTAGTTAGTGGGCTCCAAATTCTGTTGGTTATGTCTAAAAATCGGTTGCTGAAGTCCTAAAGCAGTTGATGGGCTCCAAAAATTCGTTATTGAGGTCCAAAAATCGGTTGCTGGGGTCTAAAAACCAGTTGGTGGGCTCCAAAAATCGGTTGCTAGGGTCTAAAAACCAGCTGGTGGGCTCCAAAAATCGGTTGCTGGGGTCTAAAAATCGATTGTTGGGGTCTAAAAATTGGTTGCTGGGGTCCTAAATCAGTTGATAGGCTCCAGAAACGTGTTGCTGGGGTCCTAGATCGGTTGCTGGGGTCCAAAAATCGGTTGCTGACATAGATGGGCAGCATCAAAATTCTGGGGAGGAGGGGGTTGAGTGTGTGCTAGATTTCTCAAAGGTCAAAAATAGTCTTAAAAATGGTGGTATGGCAAAAAAACCATTTTCAACGTTTTCCATTGAGAAGTATCCATTAGCACCAATAAATTGCGAAAAAAATTTAAAAAAATACAATTGAATTCTGGGGGTGTTTTAGTTTCTGGGTGGAATACGGTCTTCTGGGGGTGCACAACCTCCACACCCCTACCCACCACGCCAACGTATGGTTGGTGGGGTCCAAAATCGGATGGGGCTCCAAAAATCGAATGCTGGGGGTCTAAAAGTCGGTTGCTGTGGTCTAAAAATCAGTTGATGGGCTCTCCAAAAATTGGTTGACCCCAGCAACAGATTTTTGGACCCCAGCAATCGATTTTTGGACCCCAGCAATCAATTTTTAGACCCCAGCAACCGATTTTTGGAGCCCAGTAGCCGAATTAGGACCCCATCAACCGATTTTTGGATACCACCAACCACTGTTTTTTTTTTAGCGCGGCGCAAAGGAAACCCGCTCCTGCGCTAATGGGACATTTCGTTCATTAGCGCCATGCGCAAAGGCTTTTTTGGGCAAAAAATTAGAAATTTAAACATTTTATATTGCATTTTGATTTAAAAATTTTTAAAATTTTTTCGGCGCTTGGCGCCGACTTCTTAAGAATGAATTAATTGTGTTTGCCAACCACCGCTTTCCTGTTTCATCATAAGCGAATCCCTGCTTTAGCATCTTTGCAGTAATGAATCCTTGTTTTTGTGGTGCATGGTGCCAAATTAATTGTTTTCATTTTAAATTTATCTTTGAAATAGCCCAGCCTTGAGATACACATTGAGAAGATGCCAAAATTTCGGGCGCTTTGCATCTAATTATTGGTTTCTGTATAGCGGTTGCATTTTGCAATACACGAAAATTGAGTGCAAACTGCAAAGACAGCTTGAAGAAATCGCTCAGTCTAGTATAGGCAAGGCAATGAGAAATCAGGTATCAAATTGATATTTTTACCATTAGATTTCTTGTTCGAGTTGGAACCAGTAGTAAGAATTTTTTAAATTTCTTGCCAGAATTTATTGTCAGTCAGCAGTACATGGAGCGCATCAGAAGTTCAAAAATGCCCTTATTTTTGCCTATCGCCAAGCATTTAAAGGTTTTTTGGTGCGCTAATGAGAAGCTCCGCGCGCAAACGCTCTATCCTGGCCATTAGCGGCTGCGCAAATGGGGGTGGCGCTAAAAAAATCCCTGCCACCAACTCATTTTTAGAGCACAGCAACTGATTTTTAGACCCCATCAACTGATTTTTAGGCCTCAGCAACCGAGTTCTAGGCCCCAGCAACCGATTTTTAGACCCGAGCAACCGATTTTTGAAGCCCAGCAACTGATTTTTTGATCTCAGCAACCAATTTTTGGACCACAGCAACCGATTTTGGCTGCACTGTTGGTGGCATCTTATCTTTTAAAATGCCTAAAAAATTTTTGTACGAAACATAGGGTGCAACTGGTGGACCCACCGGCAGGTAACGAACCTGGTCCGGCTGGTACCCGGTTGAACCTGGTTGAACCCCTAGCTCAGGTGTGCTTACTACTTGACTATGCAAATGCACGATTAGAGTGTGCAACCCTCACAATTTAAAATAAAGAGACATAGGTATGAATATTAATTTAAGCAAAAAGTGTAAAGATTTCTTTTGTTGTCTACGTGACAGTGAGCTAATAATAGCTTGCTCAAGAGAACTCGAGCCTTGTCTTAAAAAATTCTGTCGAAGAAAAAGCAGTTTTGTCGGCAACCTATGTACCTGTGAATATTCCTTTGTAGCCTTAGCTTTTTTATTCTACTCAAGCAAAAATTTACTCGACAACTCGTCCAACTAAATACAATCTTATATGATTCCACTCAAATGATTAGCCACTATTTTGTATTGGTTACAAAACGTTCAATTTAAAACCCTAATTATGTCTCTGAATAAAGGATGAAGTTTTTGATTTAAAAATGAAGTTTTTGACGCGTACGCAGGCCCGTATCCAGGATTTTCTTTCGCGGGGGGGGGCACACGACCACAATTTTTTCGAAACGTAAGGGGAACCAAAAAATGGATTAAAAATAACGTTTTACGGCCACTAGAGCTGTAAACTTAGTAAATTTTGCTACCCGCATGCATTAAACATGGTTATAATCCAATGGACACCCTCTTGAACAAATATTTTTTCTGCATAACACCTGTGTAAACAGGAAGACATAGATGCAAAATACGCTTTAGGTTGTTTAAAAAATAGAAATAGAGTGTTTAAACCGGACGCGGATCCGACCCATTAGGTTCAGGTCCAACCTGCAAGTATCCTTCCATTCCTTAGAATTAGCGATTTTTTAAAATAATCTATAGAAGATGTGCTGTTTTAAGCGTTTTTAGCTTTCAACTAGCTCGAGAGTCCCAGATTTTTTGCGCTTGGCACCACCTACTCATTTTTAACTACATCTTTCCAATTTATTCGGATTTTTTTGGTTATTTTTTGAAATATTCCTATGTTTTTACGTTCTAAAAACATATTACATTGTCAGGAACACTAAAAATTGATGTTTCGCCGCATATCCACCATTGTTGAATTGAAAGAAAATAATTTTCCAGTTTCATACCCCATAATTCTCGTGCTGAGTATGTCTGCACAGAACATCAAGATTTTTAGCTTTAAGGATGAAAATACCAGACTTTTTGAGGTTTCGCGATACATATAATTCCTCTTTTGCTTACCTTCAGATAGCTACAAAATTTATTTGAATGCAATAAAAATGAAAAAATTTGGGCTCTTGGCGCCAGATTGCTATAGTATGTACCATATGCGCAAGGTAAACTTCCAGGGGAGGGTGAAAACCAAAAAATTGCTAGATAGCTAATTCTTCATTAAAACCGCTCTATAGTCCTTTTGGGGTCAGAAAATTAGCTATATAGCCTTTTTGGTCTCAGAAAACTAGCTATATAGCCTTTTTGAATTCACAAACATAACTATATAGCCTTTTTGAACTATAATTGCTATTAATCCCCTTTTGGAGTCGAGAAAATAGCTACACTACTGGCCATGAATATTTACGCTTCAGTAAGCTTCTAGAGCTTGTTAGGGTTATATCTTTAACACGTCTGTCCTATTTCCGCCCACGCACAACTGACGTGCTAAACATATAAGCCTTAACAAGCTCTATCATCCTATGGAGCATATTAAAACGTAAACATTCGTGGCGAGCACTGCATATACATACATGCACAGTATGGGAATTCTGGGGGGGGGTGAAAACCTAAAGTGCCTTTTTTGGGCCCAAAAATGGCCGGTACGCGGTAAAAAACATCGTTTTTTGGCGTTTCTGACGATACTATATCCTTCTAGAGCATGAAATCATAAAAAATTTCGAAAAAAGTCGAATAAATTGACCAATATATCGCTTAAAACATGAATATATGGCGCGAAGCGCCAAAAATCTGGCGATTTTGAGCAAATAGATAGCCAAAAACCCTTAAAAAGACACTTTTTCTACCAATTTTCAGGTAAGTTTAGGGAAATTTTGAAAAATCACCAATTCTGGGGGAGGTGAAAAATTTTTTGCGGGGGGGTGGAAAATGATTCTGCGGGGGATGAAAACCCTCCGAACCCCCCAAGATCATGTATGGCTATATATCCTTTTGAAACTCAGAAAAGACAACTAAATAGCATTTCTGAGCTCAAAAAAGACTATATAGCTAGTTTTCTGATCCCAAAAAGGCTGTGTAGCTAATTTTCTGAGCCTAAAAAAGCTATACAGCAATGGTTTTTCGGCCAAAATCGCTGTATAGCTATCAGTTTTTCAAAGCTCAGGGAATTATACCCCCATCACCCCTCACCCTATGCTCATGTATGGTATGTACGTTTTTGTATTGTTTGTCCTTAAAACAAGGCTGCAAAATGGACTCAAAAGAATAAAAATAAGAAAAAATTTTGCCGGATCACTTACTTTTTTACATGCTTTATCATCAAAAGTTGTAGAAGTAATCCAGAAACGTAAACTACATCAGAAAAGGTTTTGTCTTGTAAAGTCGCACATGAACGCATTAAATTAATTTTCTAAATTTTAGCGATATCCCCCAAAAATATAATCCTTGAGTGGACTTTGAACTGCATCACACAATAAACTGGAACTTGCGCATTCAGCTAATTGTGTGGAGTAATATTTACACTAAGGTACTTTTCACACATGCGCAATGGGGTAGAGGGTAAGGGGGCGGTATCCCCCTACCAGGACTTTTGGAAGGCATCCCCCATCAGGCCATTTTGGACCAAAACCGATTGCTGGAACCATGAAAAAGCGTCAAATGACGTCTGACAGTGGAATGTTGAGTACATATACAGTCGAAGTCGGATATAAGACACCCTCTTGGGACTAGGTTTATATGCATCGTGTTTGTAGCCGAATTTGTCTTATGTATAAGCAAGGCTATGCTCTTGAAGAAAACGTACTACGTACATAAGTAAGGACTTCAGTGGAAATAATCTGTTATCGAAGCTCGTTTTAATGATTTTTATGATATGCATCGCACAAGTCTTCCACAACCTTATCTGTAGAAAAAGTTGTGCAGAATTTTACCTTTGTCCTTAGACATTTATGGATTAGTTGAAGCGGTCGCGTCTTATAGCCGCGCGTCTTATAGACCTTGCTCTATATGTATTAATTAAATGCGATGGGAGCAGGTCAGCTGCTTCTTATAGTCTTATAGCCGAGTGTCTAATAGGCGAGTGTCTCATATATGTATCTTAGTGCATTTTGGATGGCTGGGACCAGAGGTTTGTGTATCTAATAAGCCGAAAAGTCTTATATCCTGGTTGTCTGATAGCCGAGTACGACTATACTTAGTTTTCGAGCAGTATACTGTACAATCCATTCATACAGACATTTTCTTTTTATAATTTTGTACAAATTTGATGTTAAAGGTCATTTCATTGCTGTTCTCGTTATTGTTTTCATAAAATCTCACTAATCATGAATAATCTAATACGACTAATCGAGTTACAAAAATTTGACGTACCGAAACCTCACGCAGCCGACATCCGTATCATAATGTCGCAAGCTAGAAATATCTTGCGATACATTATATGCATTGGACCCGGACCCGATCGCGTTCAGCTTTTTTTCAGATCCGGACGGACCCAAGGTTACCGGAAATTTTGGACCCGGATCCTGACCCGACCCGAGCTTTTCAAAAAAGTGGACCCGGTCGGCTTACCCCAATGAACGGTAGTCAGATTTTTTTTGCAAAAGTGCATAAGTGCGAAAAATGTGAATTAAGGTAGGCTAAGGCTTAACGCGCTATTTCGATGTTTAGGCCTTTCTTGGCCGCCATCTCGATTCGCCGTCCAACGGATGCTCGCCAGACCGGGTTGCCCTCCCAAAAATATTCCTACGACACCCCCGTCTACGTACTTAAGTCTTTATTTTCTGACTAAAAGCATCAATTTGCAAACGATGCGTACGCTTTTGCGCATTGCTGTAATTTATGCCTATACCTAATTAAACGCTCTTACGTTGTTCAGAGTACTACTTTTGAACGCAACGACGATTGTTCCGATTGAAGTATTTAGGCTTGAGGAATTGAAGTTAATCGCACGTTTTTTGAGCCGCATAAGCCCCCGTGTTTATTGAAGCATGGGGCTGCTCTCTTCGATCAGAAGCTTCATTGTTTCGGACGCCGCATTGTCGAGCAAGCAGCTAAAACGTTTATCGGAACACCGGTACAACGTGCAGAGTTATTCAACCTTGGAGCCGTATTTGGACATTTTTTGGGACAAAGTTTTGGCTCAAACCCCCGTTTGGTTGGCGCCTAACGTGATAACGCTGCTCGGTTTGTCGGTCAATTTTGTATCAGTCTTTATTCTCCTGTATTATAATTTGCACGATGTGAGTAAAATACCGGAAATAAACGGTGTATAGTATGAACAAAAATGATTTGGTTCGCTCTCGTGCATAAATGGACCAAGGTCGGTATTCCCGTCGATACCGACTGCTTAATTTTCAGGTTAATTTCCCATTTGTAAAGTTGGTTGATTATCTGCTTAGTATATGATTATGATTGGTTAATTTTTAGTTGTTTGATTATCAATTATTGGTTGTTTAGAGTTACATGCACGAGTGAGGGGATGTTACCCCCCCCGCTGGAGGGCCAGGCAGCCAGGTACTGGACGGTATCCCAACTTTTTCAGAAACAATCAAGAATAGGTCCGAAATTTGCTCTTAACGCGCGAAATAGTGTTTTTTCGATGTTTTACATTGTATACTTTTACATAAAATCACTTTTGACGCAAATATTTTTTCTGAAAATTTCAAAATTTTCGACAATTTTTAGCGAAAAAAATCATAAATTTTTTGACTTTAAAACAAATCTGGCGCGAAACGCCAGAAAATTTTGTGAAATTAAGGCTGATAGACGTTCAGAAGCATGATTTACTGCTTGATCTCCTGTATTCATAGCATTTGATGCGAAACATCGAAATTTTTGATTGAAAGTAGAAGAAAACTATGCAAAAATAGCTGTTTCTGTTGTTCAAATTGTTTTGAAACCTACATGAACAGAAAACGGCTTCCAGGTCGCCAAGAAAGTAAATAAACTAGCAAAGAAAAATGCTCCGATGGAACAAAAAAGATGAATATACTTGGAATTGTGGATTGTTAAGGATGTAAAAGGAGGGGACTAGGAAAAGCTACCTAAAGTCGCAAAATCTGATAAAAATCACTTTCTATAAGCAACGCAAAAAATCGAAGTATATTCTGCGGCCTCTAAAAAGCGTCTTTTTTAAATAATTTTTAAAGTTTCAGATAGGAGTGTATAAACGAAATCGATAATGTTTACTTTTTTCAAATTACTGGCAAGTAGCAGCGCTGATTAGCTTCGTATTTTGATTGATAGAAAATTAAGTGGTATTGTATTTAAAGTTGTTTTATTTTGTTATGAGCATTATAGCAAGCAAAGCAGGGGCCGATTGATTAGTGCACTCAATCGTTACGGGCATGCTAGTGTACCTACATTTAGTCTGTTTCGATTCAACTCACGCGTTTCTCACTGTTTTAAACCAACAATTTCTTCAATTGTTTTGGATGCATCGATGTTTGCTATTTTATTCAATCGGCTCAGAAAGATTGTTACTCAGTATCATTTCCCATAGCTACTGCATAGCTAACGTGCTGCTTTTTCAATAATTCTTATGGTTAAATATTTATCCACATGTGTTGGCCGCAGAATATACTTCGATTTTTTGCTTTGCTTAGAGAAAGCGTGATTTTAATCAGATTTTGCGACTTTAGGTAGCTTTTTCCTAGTCCCCTCCTTTTACATCCTTAACAATCCACAATTCCAAGTATATTCATCTTTTTTGTTCCATCGGAGCATTTTTCTTTGCTAGTACCCTACTTTTAGTTAGCATGATTTGAGTACATCATTCAGTAAACACATACAGTAACATGCCACAATAATGACGGCAGTCTAAGAACGCGGAAAACAATATTGTTCTTAACATCAGCATCATCCTTTTTAAACAAGAGAACCTTACATTATTTAAAGAGATCAAAGTTTTTCAGCATAAACTTTACGCAAATATCAAGTGCAAGGAACACTAATGTTCAGATTCGGAAGTAAAATAAATTTGTAGTATAAACTACATTTTAACAACAAAGTGCAAACTTTACACAACTACTAGGTTTAGAGAAAACTAACAGTCAGATTCCCAATTCTGATTTTACGTAGAATATTCTGAAAAAATTAAGCTTTTGTAAGGCTCTAGAACTAAAGTTAATATGCTGTCGAAACTTCACACAACCACTAAGTGTAAAGAAAATTTCAGTCGGATTCGTTGTTGTGATATTACTCTGATATTGCGATCAATATTTATTAAAAAATCAAGTCTCTACAATGGCCCGAGGACAAATAAATATCAGATGTAAACCACTTTACATCACTGTTGAGTGCAAACAAACTAGCGTATCACATTTGCTTTCTAGTTCATTTTTAGACTTGAGATTATGTCCAGACTCATAACCCAGAACTTGGCAGAAGAAAAAGAAGATTGTAACACGTTTAACTCCCCCATTTTTTGACTTTACACCTCCCGAAAAAGCTAAATATTAATGTATACAAACGCAATTCGCTGTGACGCGTACCCCTTAGAAATTACTTTATTTTTATCCTCTTCGACCTCGCCCGACTTCTGAACAGAGAAAGTGGCGAACAAAAAATTGACAAACACGTATTTTCCACTGTCCACCATAATGTAAACTTTAAAAATCTGAACCTAACTGCATTCATTTGAAGTGTAAATAAATCCGGTTCGAGCCAGTTTGTAGCCCTTTGATTTTAGTACGTTTGTATGTGCTAAACTTATGTTCCGCAAAACATTCGATATGATTTACTGATCAAAATACGAAAAAGCCTCTTTTTTCGCCCATTTTACGCCTCAGATTTCGAACTTTACACCCCCACAGGAACTGAATATTACTCTATTTTTTTCAATTTATTCCAACTCATAACCGGAAAAGTTGGCAGAGAAATCTTCGACAAAATCTCTTTTTTTACTCATCCACTAGACTGTAAAGTTTAAATCCCTGGTACTAATTGCGTATTGATTGTAGAAAAGTTTGCTGGTAAGCACAAGATAGCCCTTGATCCGTAGTATATTTATGTCCGAAAAATTTTTTAAATCTCATAACCGGAGTTGTTGGCAGACATAAACAAGTCGAAAGTACATGGTTTTGCCAAAAAATTAAAAAAATGAAAAAGTCAGTACTCAGAAGATTCGAACCCATTAGTCTTTTTTTAACCCGCATGCGAGAACGGACGCGTGAGCCTCTGCGCCAACTCGACGTATCGGCTGATTTTAATGCTCAGTCAATTATTGAAAAGTATTTATCATTCTACTAAAGTTTAAGAATAGTGCAGTTATGCTAAAAATCATAATTTATTACAGACGAGTCAAAAACCTCTGAAATAAGAAAAATCTGATCAAACAATATGCAGTATGGACTTGATCTATCGGCATTAGAAAATATGTAGATGTATAATTCAAAGTTTATAAAAATCATCTTCATACCTCAACAAACAGTGGCTGTAGAAAAGTCTAAAGGTCAGATTCGTTATTCTGCCTTTACGGGGAACATTTAAAAAAATTAATCATCCACGACGCTCTGGGCGGAAAAAATTTTTTCAATGTAAAGTTTACATCTGCACTAACAACGTAATATTGATTGTAGAAGCGACTGTTCACTAGGTAATAGTTTTGAAAAATGAGCTTGTTAAGCTAGAGTTGTAAACCAAGAGAAAATATATTTTTTTGTCTCAGACTCATGACAATAAACCGCCTCTAACTTTGAAAATATTACCTTTAAAAAATAAAAAAGGCTCCCCTAGATTTTATAAGCGCCTACCTTTTAAAACCAATCAGACTGCATGGAATGTAAAACTGAGTTAGATATGCTCGTGCACATGAAAACAGTAAAAAAGCGTCTAATTTACACTTCTGTGTAACAACTAATGAGTGTAAAAAAATTTTATGACCAGATTCGTAACCTACTAATCAGGGAAAACATTTTTTTAGAAAAATTTGCCCTCCGCAAATCATTTGAATTTTTGGTGTAAAGTTTACACACTCACGACTACCTCGGTATTGAATTTAAACAAAAAAAGGTATCTAAGTTTTTTATTATCTACCGTTTAGAAAAAACTGCACCTCCGAGATGTGTGCCGTTATAGCTGTGAGGGGGGACATATGTTGGGGGTACCCAAGTATATAATAGGTACGCGCTAACGCGCTACTTATGATGTCATTGATAGGCACGGTTTTTTTGTATTCGGCAATGATTTTTCCCGATGTACAAAGACTTTTCAGGACTGTCTTTGTACATGTACAAAGATTTTTGGGAAGACAAAAACTGTAAAAGGTGTACAATCCCAAAAAGTTTTCCGCCGAAATGATTAATTGTTTGTCCTATATATCTTTAAAATGACAGAATTTGCATTTAGAATGGAAAAATATCAAATTTTTCGGCGCTTCATGCCGTTTTCGGACAAGTTTTAGTAATTTTTGGCGTCAGAAACCCAGAAATTAGCTAAAATACACTACCAAAGATGAATACCCTGTTCTACCACACTGAAATCGCTACTCTACCATATTATAGTACACAAAAATTTGCATGTACAAAATGTACAAAGACATTCGGGGACCATCTTTGTACATGTATAAACGGACCTTGTACAAAAAAGAACACTGTTAATAGGTATCGAAAAATTTGAGAATTTATGGTTACTGACGGCTAAAAATCATTGCGGATTGCATATCCATTCTTTACCTCGCCAAATATTTTTCGCCAATGGCGAGCGGCTGCGCCCCTTCCCTTAAATCCGGCCTTGCTATCCGGTATTTTGAGCTGACGGAGCGCTTTTTGTTTCATGTACTTTGAAGTCAAAAAAGCGCCAAAAATGGATCAATTTTTGTATTTTTTAGTGCTGCAGACATGTATCAGGGGGGTGAGGGGATCCCCTATCTAAAGATGGTCGTCCCCATCATACATGCACAGTATGGGAATTCTGGGGGGTGAAAACCTAAAGTGCCTTTTTTGGGCCCAAAAATGGCTGGTACGCGTTAAAAAACATCGTTTTTTGGCGTTTCTGACGATAGTCTATCCTTCTAGAGCATGAAGTTATGGAAAAAATTTCGAAAAAAGTCAAATAAATTGACCAATATATCGCTTAAAACATGAATATATGGCGCGAAGCGCCGAAAAATTTGGCGATTTTGAGCAAATAGATAGCCAAAAACCCTTAAAAAGACACTTTTTCTACCAATTTTCAGGTAAGTTTAGGAAACTTTTGAAAAATCGCCAATTTTGGGGGGGGGCGGTGAAAAATGATTGTGCGGGGGTGAAAACTCTCCCAAACTCCCCAAGATCATGTATGGTCCCCATCCCCCAGATCAGAAAATTTTCGACCCCCTCCCATTTTTGGAAAAACTTGCGATTTTTAGCCGTTTTTAGGTATTTTTTTGCCATTTTTGGCCAAAAATCGGATATCATTTAACCCCCCACCCCCGCACCCCTCTAAAAATGACCGGAGACCCCCTCCTAAAATTTTCAGGCTTTACATGTATGGTTAAAAGTGATGTAATACAGTAAAAATAAAGTAAAAATGCTTTTAAAATGCGATATTACCACAAAAAGACGTTTTATAGGCTATTTTGACCATTTTGGTCGTTCAAGCAACCCAAATAATCGTGAAGGTTAAATTTACTGTTTTAGATTTAGGAGTCCCTCCTGCCGACCCTGACCTTGTGCATCTATGTTGGTTAGTGAATGGTTGATACGTTGATTTTTAAATCATTTTCCTGTATTCGCCTAGATTCATCTTTTTTCTCTAATTGATTGACTAATTATTTGGCTTTAGATTCATTTTTGTGTATTTTCATAATTATTCTTCGGTTTATATGTCATTTTGCCAAATTTTCCATCGATACCGACCTGACCCCAATTAAAATCGGGTTGAATGAAGTTCTTTGGGTTGTCTATATGCTCTCATGAAACTTCATTGTTTTTATCATTGAATTCTGGTATAAAATATAAAGGATATATCTTACCTGTTTATTATGAGACTTTGCGGTTAAGAATCGCCCAGAATGGATTCATTTATAAAAATAGATTTCGACGAAAACGTGCACGCGTATTAGCATCACAAAGTTAGTAAATGGTGTAATACTAATTTTTCTCATAATCGTCGTATTGCGGAGATAAGGGGCATAAACGACCTACAGTATATCTAAAAATTCAATTCGCAATGCTTTGCTAAAACGCACATTTCTCATACACAAAAAGTAATGCTTGTGAGCAGAAATTTTGAGAGCTGCGGCACACACTTTTTTTATCTAAACAAACGCCTATTGTAAATTTTGGTATTCCGTGAGTAACTTTGTTTTTGCCCCAAGGTCTGCAAAATCTCAAAACCTAAGCCTATCGATAGTTTCACACGGATAAAGAACTAAAAGGAATAAAATGATCACGTGAATGCATTCTGGGCGATTCTTAATCGCAACGCCTCTTATACATTATTATATAGGTATATACTTCTTCTGGATTGATATTACATACATAGTCGTATATATAAACACAAGGGTACCCCAGAGGAAAAATGAAAAATTCTCAAAGTAGGTCTAAAACACCACCAAAATAGGTTTTCAGCGTACTTTTGAACGATAAACTAAAAATTCTAAGGTGCTTCGCGCCGGATTTATCGTTTCTGTATAGTTTTTGTCTTCTAGCCCACCTGAAACTGCTCAAATTTGAGTTAGACACGTGGAACATTCATTTTCTGTACTGTTTTTCTTTGTAAATGACAAAAATTAATTACAAAGACAGAAGTTAGGAAATTATTCGTCGATTCAATGATGAGAAATCACTTGTGTAGATTGTTTAAACGGTTGATTTGTGTAATATGAGTATTGAGTATGGAATAAAGTGAAAATTTTTAAAATTTTTTTCTTGAAATTTTTTTAATCATTGCATAGAGCTCGTTGAGATATGCTCAAAAATGCCTTTATTTTTGTTCATCTCCTAATGGTTCTCGAGATATTTGACCTCAAAATTTTCGCCTCTCCCCCTCCCCCGAAATAAAATCCTGGATACGGGTTTGTGCATAATTAATGTGCGAATTTTTTGATATATAATATGCGTGAGAAGAAATCGGACATATCCATTTCGTTTTATTAGGGTTGGAAAACTAAAAGATAATCAAGCAGCCTTTCGACGTCTTTTGTTTGTAAATTTTACCACCGTACACGCATAGAATGGGATTGGGATGTGTAAGACCAAAAGTTTGTTCAGTGCCTTTTTTGGCTTAACAACCACGAATATGCGTCAAAAGCAACATTTCTAGGCGTTTCTGATGATGATCCTTTAAGTATCAAATAATTGGAGTAAATTGAAAAAAATATAGTCAAAAAAAATAAGTAAGCACCGGAAATTGACACTTCAATCAAGAAGTTCTCTAAAACGCTCAAAATAACACCTTGTCTAAGATTTTTTTGTTGAAAAATCGACAATTCTGCGGAAGAGCGAAAATATTTTTTGTGAAGGGGTCAAAATTCTGCTGCACGATGCGATGTTCAGCACATGGGCGTCTTTGTAAACGTGGAATTATTCGATAAATCCAAAACAATATGCGTTTTTCACTATTTAATCCCAATTTATAGTTTGCGATTCCAAATTATAATTCAGTTTACAGTATTGTACTAATTAACGGTATTCTATTCTTCGGTAAGCATAGGTGGATGTTTGGCGAGGTGAACTTAAAATATTTTCGTAAAGTGTTTTTTTGGGCTAAAAATTAAACTTTTATGGATGACATCGAACAAAACATATCAAAAAGGGTTTTCTGGCGCATAGCGCCGAAAAATTGACAGATATGTAAGGTCGCTAAGAACTCTTGAAACAGGGCATTTCATATGATTTTTTGGTAGAAAATGTAAGCCCATATTTGCTTAAAAACCATGGTTACACGCATCAAAACACTGTTTTTCGACGTTTTAGACGGATGTCATTTTCTGGAACATAAAAAAATTCGAGAAATCGAATAAATTGAACAAAATATAGGAACACGAGTATTTGGTGCTAAACGCCGGATATGTGACACTTTTGAGCCAAATATAGCTAAAGACTTCAAAATTACACTTCAAACGAGAAAATCGTTAATAGGGGGTTGGTCTGCGGGCAATTGGCGAGTTGCCACCATACATGGGCAGCAAGAAAAGCCTGGGCGGGGAGGGGGTGAAATGGCCGAAAATCGCCAAAAATGTCACTAACAATAGAGTTCTGGGTTACAATGCGCGAGGGGTTTTCAACTCCTATGGTTTATACCACCAAACCCCCCTACGCCTATTCGTGGTTGCCACGAGTAATATAGATAGATTCTTGTTTAACCAACAACTTTTCTCACACGAATTGTATCCTTAGTTACCCCGCTGGACGTTTTTTCTGTGCGCTTTCGCCATATTTTTCTATCAAACGATGGACGGAATCGACGGCAAACAAGCCAGGCGAACAAACACCGCTTCGCCCCTTGGCGAACTGTTTGACCACGGCTGCGATGCCTTTTCGCAACGTAATCTCATTTGACCTCTTTTTTCATCTAAGCTTACCGTATACTAATTCTGAATTTAACTTTGTTCCGAACCATTTAACATTTAAGGTTCTCTATAATTAATAGTTTCTATTAATAAGAACGTTTAACGATTATTCGTAGTCTCAGTATGCTTTAAAATGCTTAAATATTTGTACGTAGCCGAATTGACGTAGAACGTATCTGACGCTATTTACAAAATATTTTCTGCAAAAAAATTTAGCCCTCAATTTTTTACTCAAAATTGCTCTAACTGCGAAAGTTTTTATCTTTTTGATGGAATTTTGACATTAAGGAATATGAATATTTTAGTAATATACCTATCTAATTTGTCTACTAATTTTGATGTATCTACAAGATTCAATTAATACTATTTAATTTATTAATTTATTTGAGTAATTAAATTAAGTTTTATTTAATTAAATAAGATTTAGTTGATTTAAATTACATATTTTACTATATTTAAATTCGAGTACAATTACGTATTTTATTAAGTTAGAGAATGATAAAATCAAAACTAAATGACATTTATTAAATTATGGTTAAAAAGAAAAAATATATTTAATGAAAATAAATTAAATGACATAGTTTTCTGAAAGAGAAGTTTATCTAAATTGGACTTTACGTTGAATTATTCGTGTATCCGTTATTTCTCGTCTCGAAATTCGGAGACACTCGGCAGTCCGTAAGGATTTCGACCAATGTTTTAACGCAGGAGTTTTTACTACGAAACATCCGACGACATCCATACGTGGGCAGCAAGAAAATTCTGGGGGTGCAAGATTTTTTGAAGGTCAAAAAATGGTCTTAAAGATGGTGGTATTGCGAAAAAAACGAAAAAAAATTTCAAAAATTGAATTCTGGGGGGGTATTTTGATTTATGGTGGGTATTTAGGTTTCTGGGGGTGCATACCCCTCAAACCCCCGCATGCCCAGTTGTGACGACATCCCGCTTTATAAACGTAAGCGTTAGGAAAATAAATCCTTAGCAAAACTTAATGGTTGTTAAGTGTTTAAATTTGTTTAGTTTTTGCTTTGTTGATGTTTAGTGCTGGTTTCGATCGAAGCTTTCGCGAGCCTCAACCTCATTTCGCATCCAAATCTCTTTTTGGCTTCAGTTTTGCTGGTCGAAAGTATATTTTATTGCTCGCATTGGCAAGCTTACGTCTCCGGACGTTTAATTTTTAATAGGTACTAGATTTGATTAATTTGTTTGTTACCGACGGTTAGAAAATTTTATTACTTCAACCGTCCGCGTGGACTGGACGGGGCGAAAATTTTATAGTCGGAAAGTTTGGAAACTTTTACGTACCTACGAAAAAAGATTGAAAAAATTTTTGTATGGCGAAAAATCACCAATCTTTCTGCGAAAAGATAAAAAAACTAGAAAATTCAATTTCGAGGTATACGCCAGATTTTTTGGATATCGGATCTCGCCCTATAAGAATTCGGCTTTTTCCAGACGTTTAGAAAATTCACTATCGTAAGAACCCATTGTTTTTTATTCGTGCAAGTTTTTAATCGCGTTCTCCGCGCATACTTTTCGCCGCTTAAGATTTCTGGAGGGAAGTAGTTAGGTAGCTATTTTAGGAGAGGGAAAACCCCATTTTTGGCTAAAAACGGCAAGGAAAAGCGCATAAACATGGTCTAGAAAACGACGCAATCTCTCGCCCAAAACGGGGTATATGTATTAGTCGTTGAAGTACGGGGCATCTTGTTTTTAACACGGATCGTACGTGAGCGGCGGCTAAATTCTGGGGGTCTGATTGGTGTGAAACTGGCACGAGTCTCAAAAAATGCAAAAAAATCAAACCTGGGGTTGATCAGTTTTGGGAAATCTACCGGGTTTTCGGGGCTGGGACCGCCCCCACGCCCGCGCGTGTTAGGGCCCACCTAGCGGTGTACGTAAAATCTTTTTTATTTTTGCAGTTTCGATAGCCACGAGGCGCTCGTCTGTTGTATCATTTGTTGTTTGATATCCGGGATTTTCGGCGCCGATATTTGGCTACAAGATGTACGATTTTTCTTCAGTTTCGTACGCAGGCACGTAGATCTGGGGGGAATGGGGGTCCGGGACCCCCGAAAAATCGGAAAAATACATAGGACTTTTTAAACGTTATTTTGTGCTATTTTTGCCCTTTTTGGGCTTAGTCCTCCCGAAATTGGCGTTGGTCCCCCAAAATTGGACGGCCAGCTACGTGCCTGTTCGTATGTAAAAATTCTTTGACAAATGGCGTAAAATTTTGATTTTAGGTTTTTCCCGGTGTTCCCGTTAACGCGTTCGTTGCGCTCATTTTGTCGGTGATGGGTCTTTTTGGCATATTACAGTATTTGGACGTTATTTTATCCGAAGGCGCGGGCAAAAATGGTTCGTCGGTCGCGGTAAATAACCGAGATAAATAAATAACGAAGCTTAGTTTAAACTTTAACACCTCGAATTTCTTTCCTTCATTTTTCTGAGTTTCGAGAAGTTTTTGATGATTTTTAATCAGGATACGAGTATTTTGTCGCCCGTCACTCCGATCGCCCTGGTCATTATCCCGCAGCTTATGATTTACACTCACTCGACGGCGTCGAACGTTTTTGCCGACGAAATGCCCTTATTTTGTTTCACATTCGGTCTCATCGCCATCAAAATATCGATTAAGCTTATCGTAAGCCATCTATTTATCCAGTTACGCACTTTTAACGTTTAATGGTATAAAATCGGGTCATAGACTTGGAAATTTAATAAAACGACGCGGCGCGAAGTAAAAATAATAACAGAAAGTCATCAGCAAAAAATAATAATAAATAAATAAATAAATAAATAAATAAATAAATAAATAAATAAATAAATAAATAAATAAATAAATAAAAGGTGAATAAGTTAGGCATGCTGATAATACAAAGCGTACAAAGCGTACGAGATTATTATTTATAATAAGTTTAGGAGCGTAAAGGGCGCGCGAGGCTCAAAAATGAGGGAGAAATACTAACGAAACGGTGAGAAATTGAAATACGCTAATTATAATGCCCTCTGATATTTAAATAACTATTTTTTTGATAAAAATTCTTTCTTTAAACTGCAGAAAAACTAAATAGAGCCGTCTATAATTTGGGGATTAGTCGCGCGTAGTGTTAAGTAACCTGCGACTTCGCGCAACAGTATCGTCACTAACGCGCTTGATCGACGATGCTCCTGATTTAAAAGTGGAATTTGTTTTAGATCGCGTATCTGACTCGAAGTTCGGTAACTGTTTGGGATACGATATTTTGTGGTCCGATATTCATCTTTTTAAACCAATACTACGGCGAAATTCTACCCAGCTACTCGTCATTGATCGTTTGCCTCGTAAGCGCTAAATTTGACTGTATGGGTTGGTTAAGGCTGCGCACTTATATTACATCACTAGCGAACAAAAATGCTCCGATGTAACAAAAAGGGCGAATATACTTGGAATAGAGGATTATTCAAGACGTAAAAGGGGGACTTGGAAAAGTCGCCTTCGCGCGCAACAGATTATAAGAATCTGCTAAGACTTTCTCTGAGCGGCACAAAATTCGAAGTATTTTCTGCGGCCTGCGGAAGGTAGTTGCGGCTTTAGTTTCAGAAATAAAACCGATATACACCTACATTAGCTATCTGGCGCGAGTCAAAGTTTTCTTCTAAGCTCTCCAAACGAAGAGAAGACTCCTTCTTATTCAGAGACTGCAAAATATACTCGTACTTCGATTTTTGTGTTGCTTAGAGAAAGTTTGATTTTTAGCAGATGCTTATGATTTGTTGCGCGCGTAGATGACTTTTTCCTTGTCCCTCCTTTAACGTCTTCAATAATCCTCTATTCCGAGTATACTTGTCCTTTTTTGTTCAATCGGAGCATTTTTCTTCGCTAGTAGTACCCAGTGTTTTTGTTTTGCGCAAGGTCCCTTTGTACACGTACGAAGATGGTCGCCGTAAGTCTTTGTACATTTTGTACACACAAATTTTTGGGTACTATTACACGGTACGGTAGCGATTTTAGTGTGGTAAAAACAGAGTTTTTCGACTTTCGGTAGTGTATTTTAGCTAATTTCTGGGTCTCTGAGGGCAAAAATTACTAAGAATCGTCATAAAACGGCTTGAAGCGCCGAAAAATTTAAAATTTTTCCTTCTAAAATGCAATTTCTGCCATTATAAAGATTTATAGAACGCGCAATTACTCATTTCGGCGCGAAGCGCCGGAAATTTTTGCGAATTTTAGACCTTTTTTGCAATTTTTGTCTTCCCAAAAATCGTTGTACGTATACAAAGACGGTCCCAAAAAGTCTTTGTACATCGGGAAAATCTTTACCGAGTACAAAAAACCCTACTTTTAATTGAAATGATTTAAGCGATTCGATCAATAAACTAATAAGTAACTCGCTAAATGAAATACAACAGTTGAACAACGCAGGAAACAAGATTGTTCATTCGTATCAACGCCTAAATTGCAAACAAGACTTCCTTTCTGATTCGTAATCATGATGTTATTTATTAATTTTTTTAAAGTAACCTTTTACGACGCTTTTGAAATTGAAATTAATTTTTAGTTTGAATTTTACGCAGCCATTGAGTCTTTACACTCGTAGAGTTTTACACCGCTTACACCTCCCTCGAGAACTAATGCGACAATCAAAAAGCAAAAAAATTTGCCATCTAGAAAATTTCATGCTCTATAATTCTATGGCATTAAATTGTATGAGGCATTCTAGCTGAGTTGCGTAAGAGCTGGGCGTGAAAGCCGTCGTAGGTTTGTCTACGTTATAACGCTACGCTAAAACTTTACACGCTCACTGCTAATCCTGTATTGACTGTAAACTAAAATAAAAAAGTCTTCATCCGGATTTTTAATTATCTTTGAAGAGAATCGCACTTCTCAAAAATGTCCTAGTGTCGCTGTAGGGGGGACGTACGTTGGGGGTACCCAAGTATATTATAGGTACGCGCTAACGCGCTACTTATGATAAGATAATAAGCGGAGGCAATCGTGCGCTTATATTTTTAACACGGGCCGGATTATATTGATAGACGCGTCTTTGATTAAACTGCGTAAGAATTTTCGGCTAATTGCTAGCAGTTTTGCGCGCTACGGCGATTTGTTTAACTTCAATTTGATATTGGTTAAACCCCGGAGCTTTTTCTTCATATCGTATTACCGAGTATATAAATCTTGTCAACAATATAGGTAGTAAGAAATTAATTAGTGCATTGTGTACGCCCCCAAAGTAGGTACGCGTACGACTAGGCGCAAAAACTAATATATCGTTAAGAGAGGAAGTAATTTGACGACGGAACCAATGACGCTTTCGGCGTTTGAACAAATCGCCGTGGTGTCCGAAACCGTTAAAAGCTGGCCAAAATTTCTTCGCAATTTGAAAGAATACATTTTTATCTATATAATGTAGTAGCCGGGTCTAAATTTTACGTCAATATCAGTCAAAGTTACGATCCGCAACATCGGAGTGTGGCCTTTTTCTAGACCACCCGGTCTACCATTGAACATTTTGTAAAGAAAGAAGTTTTGGCGGGCCTACTTGTTATTCGAAACAATTAACGTATTAGGAGTTCATTTGAGGGGGCCTTAATTCTGGGGGTCGAAGTTTTCGGGCATCAAAAATTGATAGTCGATTTCAGTGGCGGATGCAGGATTTTCCTAAGGGGGGCGGTACTTCTAAGGGGGCGAAACCCTGACTTGGGCGGAAAAATTAGCCGTTTTAACCCGAAAATCGGTAAAAATCGCTCATAAATCCTTAATTTTGCGGACTTTTTGGCCGATGGGGGCGGCCGTTCCCCTCCCCCTAAATCCGCCCCTGGTCGAGTTTATTTCTCATTAAGGATGATGCGAAAATAAGTGATAAATTATAATACTCAAATAGCAATTTTTATTTCTGAAATGAAAATATTATGATGAAGCGGGGAAAAATTTCCAACCACGCGGTTTTCGTACGTCTAGTCGATTTCGCTGGGGCCGTCGGCCGGGTTCAGCGTTTCCAGCTCAGCCCCGCGCTCTTTCAGTGTTTTGTGCAATTGTTTTTTAGGTTTATTGCGCCCTGAGCTTGATTTTGTTTTGCTTCGAAACCGTGCGACAAATCGGCGCGCATCTGAAGACGCCGTGCTTTAGAATCGGAGTAAACCCGACCAATAATGTTAATGTCGCACCGAGCGGAAAGACGTGAGCCCCGTTGTTTTACTCGAAAAGGCAAAAGACGCGTAGTTTGGGCACAGGCTGCTCGGCTAATTATACGCGTTGTATCGAATAAATTTGCCCCGATGTATGTATCTACTCGTTCGCGCTCGATCGATAAGCTTCACTTTTGGCAAAGTAAAATATTATTTGAAAAAAATAATAAAATTCCAGAAAAAAATGAAATTTTACAAAAAAATTTAGCCTCGCGTATCTCCCGACCCAATGTCCGGCGTAGGTCCGTTAAACGTTCGTTCCAATAATGACGTATTTTAGGGGTTTTATGTTTCAGAAACCGAGAAACCCTCCCGCGGACTCCATAAATTTAGAATCTTTTTCGCTCTTCTGCGATGTTTCCGGGTAATGGATAAGCTCCGATAGTTCTAGAAAGAATTAGCACCGTCTTAAATGTCGAAAACGGCGTTTTTAGAGATTACTCGCGGTTTTTCAGCCCTAAAAAATACTTTTAGAAATGTTTCGGGGCCGACTCCCAGAATTTCAATGCCGTTTACGTATTATAAGAAGGATAAGATATTAATAGTTTCATTTCAAATTACAAAGGTCCCGTCCTTCACGTGCGAATTTTTAAAACGCTTATTTTATTCACCATTAATAAGTTGACCGATTTTTAGCAAAAAAATTCCGATTTAAAATTTAGTACTAGACAAAACGAAGATCGTTCTTTACTGGAAATCGGCGTTTTTTTAAAGTTACACGCTGCAGTTGGTCAACTTGACCCGTAGTCCGTTTCGCATAACTTTGTGCTCGAATTTTAAGAATTTTTATCGACATTAAGCCGAGGGTTGAAGTCCCGAATCGTGGAATTTTTAATAAAATATCCAACATTTTCCAGGTTTATTGCCTCAATTTCGTTCGCATTACCCTCTTCCTTCTTTACGCGGTTAGCCGATAGCGTATTATTTACGACTGGCGCTGATTTTATTCCTCGTTGTATTTTGCGCACTTCGTTGCGTTTTTAGTGATTTAGCTTTATGCGTCGGCTCACTAATGTGATTGATTCTTGCGTACGTAATTTCCGTCGAGTATGTAGCTTACGGGTTGTCGTCCGTCGCTCCGAATCGCGCGACATCCCATCTTTGTTGTCGGGTAAATGCGTTCTGTCACTTTTAAGCCGCAACGTGTTGAAATTAGTCGGCAAAAGTGAGGTTTAAACTAGCGCGCCGCTCGTGATATTTTGCGAATGAAAAAGACGATGAGGTAACTTTTGTTCTTAAAAGACGTATTACTGTAGCTACGCTAATGCGTTTATTCCGGCTTGCTATTTCTTAGCGTTTAACACGATCGTCTTCGCTCAAGTTTAGTTGAAATTTCAAGTATTCTCGCCGACGCTTACCTAACGTAATATGTAGTATTCTTACCGCTGGTGAAAAAATTAAACTCGCTTCGACTATTCGAAACGATCGCGTATAGAGCATTTTGCGATGCTGCGTTGCAATTGCAGTTCAGAAGCGCTTTTTGAAAAGAGCGATTTCGATCCATTTCATTTAACTTTTAGGTTTCTGGAAAAAATAAAGTGTTTTAAAATAATGCGGTAAATGCGACACCCCGCAATAGGTATTTCGAGTCGCGCAGACGTCCGCCACTTCCGCATTACTGCATCAAAATCAAACAACTTTCGTAGACTGATTTTTGGATAAATTCAACACAAATCGCAATGTAAACGAAACGGGCTGTACGTTATTTTTTCCGTTTCTTAACGATAAGGGTATCCGTCTACATACGTACGTACATACCTACGATGGCGGATCTAGGATTTTCCTAAGTTGGGGCGGTATCCCAACTTTTCCAAGAACAGCCACCAGGTCCAGAAATTTGCCCTTAACGCGCGAAACAGCGTTTTTTTCGGTGTTTTATATAGTTTACTTTTACATAAAATCACTTTTGACGCAATATTTTTTAAATTCTAGGCAATTTTGTGCGAAAAATCACTAAATTTCTTTGACTTTAACAAAATCTGGTGCGAAGCGCCGCAAAATTTGTGCGATTAAGGTGGATAGACGTCTAGAAGCATGATTTACTGCTTGATTTCCTGTATTTATAGCATTCGATGCGAAACATAAAAATTTTTAATTTAAAATAGAAGAAAACTATGCAAAAATAGCTGTTTCTGCTGGTAAAATTGTTTTGAAACCTACATGATCAGAAAATGGCTTCCAGGGGCTCGTTGCATAAAAGACTTGTAGTCGCTACAAGTCCTACAAGCTACAAGTTACAAGTGAATTCCGTTGCATTAAACTATTAGCTACAAGTTACAAACTGCAAGTTCTACAAGTCTGCGTTGCATAAAATCACTTGTAATCGCTACAAGTTCTATAAGTCGTAAAAGACTGGTAGCTAAAAGTGTAGATTGCATAAAACTACTAGCTAGCAGCTACAAGCTACAAGTCCGGGGCATGCATATATCATCAGACAAAAATGGAAATTACAGGTCGTATTAGTAATGCGTTGCATAAAACTATTTGTGCTACAATTGTAGGTCGGAGACTTGTAACTCGTAATGCATTTTATACAAGTCGTTTTTGACTTGTAAATCGGAAATTTTTTCTTGTTCTATTAACAATTATGCATTTTTCCGATATTGACGATGACTTCAATGATGTATTAGTTCACGATCATCCAGTGGCTGATCTACGATTTTCCTAAGGGGGTCGGTACCCCTAAGGAGGGGGCGGAACCCTGACTTGGGCGGAAAAATTAGCCTTTTTAACCCGAAAATCGCTAAAAATCGCTGAAAAATACTTAATTTTGCGCACTACTTTGGGCCAATGGGGGGCGGCCACCCCCCTCCCCGCCCTACCCCTAAATCCGCCCCTGCGATCATCCTAAAAGGACTTTTAGACCACGTATAAATTTGGATAGATTGATAAGTAAAATATGGAACGATTTAGATTGAGTGACGATGATATGTTGTGTGAAATTATTGGTCCGATATTGCACACGAGACTTCTCGAAATTTAGCGCTCTCATCATAGGTGGGCAGCACCGAAATTCTGGGGAGGGGAGGGGGGTGAAAAAATTTTCAAAGGTCAAAAATGGTCCTAAAAGTTGTATTTTGGTGAAAAAACACCATTTTTCGACGTTTCTCATCGAGCTGAAAAAGCAAAAAAAAAATTCAAAAATTGAATTCTGGGGCGGGGAGGGGGGTATTTTGATTTCTGGGGGGTATTCCAACTTCTGGGGGTTGCATACCCCCCAAACCTCCCTACGCCTACGTGTGGCTCTCACCCGATCAGCAAATTCGCCTAAGTTTAAGATTTTTGGCAAGTTCCTCGATTTTTTAATGTAATGTAATTGGAGATACACATGGTGTGCATTAATCCACAGTTTGTCGAACTTTGTCCCGATTTGTTGATGCTGTGTAAACGCACAGCCATTCAAGACAGTTGATCGGCCTCAGGAGGATTTAGCTTTGTGGGTATACATGTAACAACAGGTAAATTTTCTAGGGGGGCTAAGGGTATTTTGGGGGGGGGTCCTGTCCATACGTGGGCAGCAAGAAAATTCTAGGGGAAAGGGGTGCAAGATTTTTCAAAGGTCAAAAAAATGGCCTTAAAAATGGTGGTATGGCGTAAAAACACAATTTTTCGACGTTTCTCACCAAGCACTATCCATTGGCATCAAAAATTGCGAAAAAAACGAAAAAAATTTTCAAAAATTGAATTCTTGGGGAGATTTTGATTCCTGGGGGGTATTTTGGTTTCTCGAGGGGTGCATACCTCCCCCCAAACCCCCCACGCCCAGGTGTGGTCCTGTCCATGGCGGGTGGCTAGGGAGGTCAGCCTACCCATGAACCATCTTTGGAGGGGAGGTTAAAACCAAAAATTTGCAGAAAGCGGAAAATTTTGAAAATTTTGATCTTTTTTTGGGGAAATATATAAATTTTTTTGAAAATCGGCGCGAAGTGCCAAAAATTTTTGAGATTATAGGGCAAAAATGGTTGATTTTGGAGCAAAAAAATCAATTTTCTGGGGCTAGGGGAGAGTTGGGAAGAAGATTCTTATAATCTTATCCTTTTTCTTGTTGATGCTTATGGTATTGCACGATTTCATAAGCAAATGATACTGCTTACAAGTAATCTTGTAAGATGTCAAATTCTTATAAGATAGCTTGTACCATCTTGCATATTTGCCTATAGCTTTTTGCTCATACGCATTCATAAGCAAGGCAAGCAAATGACAAGTATCTTTGCAAGATTTGATAAGTAAAAAGCAATTTCACAAGAAAATTAGCTGCTTGTTTGTATAGTATAGTATGTATGGGGTAGCACCGAAATTAGTATGTATGTATGCACCATAGTATGCATTATCGCAAGACAACTTTTTTGCTTGTTTCTGCTTGCAAGCACTGACAAGCAGAAGAGCAAGATAAGTTTTAAATTATATCTACGGATTTACAGTGACGTTTTATCAGACTGACCAGAAATGATTTGAATGAAGTCAAATACTTGTAGGTACAGAGTCTGATTACTTTAACTTTATGGTTTTCTCTTGAATTCAATTAATCCGCATGCGTAAGGCCACAAAAATGGTTAAACGGAAATTTAATAAAATTGAATTAAAATTAAGTCAATTAAATAAAATGAGTCTATTGAAATTTTCACAATCGTACTAGTTACTGCTAAGCAACTCCAGTGATGCAGAAAATATTGCTAAAGCAAGTGGTGCACCTGCCAGTCTCCTCATAACCTTATTTAATGTGTATTATTCATCCTCCTCGGCTTTTTTCAAGGAAGGCTATAATTGTATACATAAACACGCTGAGCCAATCGTGCTTATAAGTCATGAAAACAGGCCAAAATTCTTACAAAAATAATTAAACGCTTATAGTTTTATTCAGCAATCCAAAATCTTGTAAGACGTTGAAAGTCTTAGCCAACCTTCAGCTATCGGAAATTTTTGAAAACTTTATAAGGACTAAATAACATGTGCTGGGTTGCTGCCGTTTTTGGTCCGAAATTCGCATTTTAACGTCAGAAATAGCTTTTTATGAATACACACAATAATCATGGTGGTGATCATTCCTGGGCGTGGGGGGTTTGGGGGCATGCACCATAAGTGGGCAGCTCCAAAGTTCTGGGGAATTCAAAATTTTTTGTGAGTCGAATATTGGCCTAAAAATGGTGCTATGATGAAATACACCATTTTTGAACGTTTCTCGTCGAGCTATATCGATTGGCATCAAAAAATCCAAAAAAACAAAATTTTTCAAAAATGAACTGTGGGGTATTGTTGGGCTTACCTGGGCGCGGGGGTTTGGGGTATGCATCCCCCAGAAGGCAAGTAAGTAGTAACTGGCGGCACCCTGGGGGTATATGATGAAGGATGCCTGCTAAGTGCACATGCACTAGATACGAAATTATGACGTATTACGATCAAGCAAGCTAGTTGACGTCATTATACCCCCGCAGGCGAACCGCGTTACCTAAATTAATTGGCTTTGCGCCCCTTTCCCACCCCAAAATTAACATATCCAGGGGAGGGGTCTATGAATTTGCCCCCGGATCAGGATTGACGGACAAATCAATTTTTAGGTCGCGTTGCGCTAAAATTATGTACATACACGTTTAATGACCACTAAGCTTTCGACTCGAGGATCGGAATTACCGGATAAACCAATTTGTTGCTATTGCGCTAAAATTATCTACATACACGTTTAATGACCACTAACCTTTCGACTCGAGGATCGGAATTTCCGGATAAACCAATTTGTTGCTATTGCGCTAAAATTATGTACATACACGTTCAATGACCACTAAGCTTTCGGGTTTCGGGATCGGCATTATAGGATAAATCAATTGTACGGTAACAGTGCGCTAAAATTATGTACGCGTGATGCTTACGACTAATTATCTGCGCAACCCCCAATTTGGATAAAAATTAAAATTATGGGCGTAGAAATCTAAACTCTCAAGAATCGGTAGACTCCCAGAACGTGCGAAAAATGTTCATAAGGTCAAAAAGCACAGATAACACAAATTTAAATTACAATGAATAGAAATGCATTATATAACGCCTGATTTGTAAAAGGAAATTAGAGTCCGCGAATTTAATTATTTAATCACTTTGTAGGATAACGCTAAATATGCGCGCATGTAATATCTAAATATATAAATTTTTAGTCTATTGATTTAAATATATATATTGGTTCATTGCTCTACGTACATAAAATAAGTAAATATCAGCGAATAATAACAATATTATTATGATTTGCCGAGTAATAAAAAAACTAATAACTATCCATCGCCTTGCTAAAATATACAAGTTTAAGATTCACTACCCACTACTCATTAAGCAACAGCTAATATGATATCATTTTTTAAAAGCCTCGCCGGATGTTGTAGGGATTTCAGAATCGCTAGAATCAAAACTTTGCGCGTCTTCAAGCAATTTGGGATCGTCGAACGTACCACTAGTCGCAATACTTTCGAAGATATTTTCGACTGGATCGCGTATCGTTAAGATATCGTCAGGACAGTCTAGTGGCCCGACTAAAATTTGCATTTTTCGAGAAAAATCTTTAAAACTCGTAAAATTCAACGCGCATATTTGATTATTGGTTTTAGGAAAAAATGTATCAAATTTACGTGCAAATACGTGTATATTTTCGAAGCATAATAGTTGTATTTAGTTTTTATAATATTTAGTATATATTATTTAAAAAAATATAAATTAGCGTTATAAAACATTTATTCAATCAATAAATATATACCTTAAGCGTATCAAGTACCTTCAATGCAAAAAAATGCTTAAAAAATTTATGCTACCAAAACACAAAAAATTATAAAACAAGTGTTTTTCGAAGCTAAAAGTTTTCCTTACCTCCCAGTTTTTCGATGGCCTCCACGATTTCGCCTCGTTGGCGCTGCCACTCATAAAATTGTTCCGGCTTTAGCACAATTTCACGTCCTTTGTCCGAGTTTTTCAGGCATAAAATTTTTTTATCGAGTGTTCCTGTTTCGACCGAGGCTATCAGACCGTACGTGAGGTCAATAGGGTCAAGCCGAAAATTAAATAATAGGGCGTTCGAAATTAACGGCGAAGCATCCACCAAATTCTGGTACTGCCGACTCATTAGATTGACCCCTTGATTCGTTGGGTATAAGGTCAATCTCGTGCCGTACTTCTTGCATATTCTGAAGCTAATATTCGCGAAGTCGTTCCAAGTAGACACTAAGCAGTAAACGTTATCCCCAAGTGTAAAATCGTAGCGCTTATTCTGAGGCTCGTTCATTTTCGAATAGTACCAGAAAAAAGCGCCAAGCGGAGTAATAATGCAAAATGGAAGTTATAGCTGAATAACATGAAACTTTTTTCTGTTTACTCAAAAAAACTTAAACAACGGAGCTAGGGTCATAGTTTTTAATGCACGCTACATAGAATAAGATAGATAAGAAGATCGAAAGAAACTGACGTAATTGCGAAAAAATTTTAAGTGGTACATGATTACTTTTTTAAGCTTGCCAAGATCAAAAAGAGAAAATGTAATTTTTGTCAAAAAAAGTTTAATAGGTCACGCAAAAAACCTAAAAAACGGAGCTAGGGTCATGGAATGCGCGCTACATGAAATAAGATAGATAATAAGATCGAAAGAAGCTGACATAATTGCGAAAAAAGTTAAAGTGTTCATTAGTTTCTTCAAAAGCATTGATGCTTCAGGCAGTTTTCAAATTTCATAAACAAGGTCATGTTGACTCAAAATCGTGAGGCAACCGTTGTAATTTTGGAAAACGAGCTAAACGTTGACACATTATTAGCTGTTTCATTGTCTCTTTATTTAGTAGATAAGAAATAATGTATCAATGCCTGCATGCGTCGCGTTCACTATAGCAGTACAAATAAGCGATGGTAGCTATATTTGCAGAAAAAATGATGAATTAAAAATTGCATGCATTTATACGAGCGATAAAATGCAGCTCTAAATCAATACGAGCTATATCTAGTCTAGTACTGCATTTTTCTCGAAGGATTATCAAGGCCCGTTAAGAAAACAGTATTTTCTTTGGTAAAATTCCCAATCGCCTTAAGCTAAGCGTTTTAACAACGAAATTTGAGGAAGACGAATTTTTACTAATAACTTTGTCATTGGAAGATGTAGTATGCTTCTTCAGCAGGGGGCCATCAATATAATAAAAATAAACAAAATACGAATTAAGGCAATTAATACAAAGAAATTGTGAACGTCATGCTTGTAAAGTAGTAAATAGGGCATAATTTTTATTCAAAATAGTGCCTGTTCACTAATTCATCAAGAGGCGCGTAAGCACACAAGGGCAGCGATCAAATTCTGGGGGTTCTGCTTAAGGCATAAGAAAATACAAAAAAATAACTGCCCGCACTGTGTACCGCCCAGCTACCGAGTGTGCGTAAGTGAGCAGTGCACTGTGCAACACAGTGCAGTTTAATAATCGCACATTGTGGCACATTAGTGCACAAAGTGGATGCAAAGTACCTATTCTCTGGAGCTGTACCGGGTCCTAGAAGCTATTATCACTTTTAGAATGTTATCTTTTTCATGTGAATAATCTTAGGTTCATTATCATGACATTGTCACTTTCTTCACCTAGTTTTTTACTTTTCAGCTAAGTAATGGAACATTGCACAGTAAAGTGAGTGATACATACGATTGTGCAATCAGCCATACATTTCATAGACGCAGATATAACACCTTTTGATAATTTATCCTGTTAATCGAAAATCTTTAGCTTTCAATATCTTTTTAGCATATCATTGTAGTCTTGGACTGACGTTGTTTCTCGACTGTTTGGAATTTCACTCGTATCTTCATTATCTTCTTGCCTTTCTTGTAATTCATCAGACAGGATATCGGCATTTTTACTGATAAGTTTCTTGAATAGATGCTTTCGAGAATTCCACGCCATCTTAATTGCTTCAGTACCCCCAAAGTTCATCTTTGATTTAAAAAAGTCTGCCGTTGCAGACAGTTTTGTATCTAGATCACTTTCTTCCAACGCTTTTTGCAGGAAAACATGTTCATCATAATTTTCGTAAAGCTTTGACAAAAAAGCGTTGAAGAAGGGTGGGTTGCTCAGTTTTTCAGCAGTATCTGGAATAACTGCCATGTCTCGTACAGCATTCTCCATTATTGCCCGCCAGAATTCATTCTTCCAACCACTTTTGATATCAGGCTCATCATCACTATCCGAAATATTGTCTGATCTTTCTTCGTCCTCAGAACCCTCTTGGTCTTCCTCTTTCTCCTCTATTTCTCGTTTTTCCCGTTTGCCTTCTTCCTCACCTTCTTCTTCTGAAGTGACAGTTTTGTCATCTTCTGTATCACTGTTTGCTGTATCCATTAAGGGGTGTAATAGCTGATGATGCCTCTTTAATGTAAAATTATTTGACAATGTTTTGTTGCACAGTGTGCATAGAACAACCATGTCTAACTCGGCCAAAGACACCAAATGACTGCCATATTCAGATCCGATGTTTTTATAAATACGTGTTGCACATGTGCTGCACAGTGCGCAGCACACGTGCACACTGTGAGGTAATCCAGGATCTAGCAATTGCTTGGGAGTTGGGGGACCTAGTGTTGGCATAGTTCATTATATCCTTAGCAGACATATATACACTATTACCTCACAGTGTGCACGTGTGCTGCGCACTGTGCAGCACATGTGCAACACGTATTTATAAAAACATCGGATCTGAATATGGCAGTCATTTGGTGTCTTTGGCCGAGTTAGACATGGTTGTTCTATGCACACTGTGCAACAAAACATTGTCAAATAATTTTACATTAAAGAGGCATCATCAGCTATTACACCCCTTAATGGATACAGCAAACAGTGATACAGAAGATGACAAAACTGTCACTTCAGAAGAAGAAGGTGAGGAAGAAGGCAAACGGGAAAAACGAGAAATAGAGGAGAAGGAGGAAGACCAAGAGGGTTCTGAGGACGAAGAAAGATCAGACAATATTTCGGATAGTGATGATGAGCCTGATATCAAAAGTGGTTGGAAGAATGAATTCTGGCGGGCAATAATGGAGAATGCTGTACGAGACATGGCAGTTATTCCAGATACTGCTGAAAAACTGAGCAACCCACCCTTCTTCAACGCTTTTTTGTCAAAGCTTTACGAAAATTATGATGAACATGTTTTCCTGCAAAAAGCGTTGGAAGAAAGTGATCTAGATACAAAACTGTCTGCAACGGCAGACTTTTTTAAATCAAAGATGAACTTTGGGGGTACTGAAGCAATTAAGATGGCGTGGAATTCTCGAAAGCATCTATTCAAGAAACTTATCAGTAAAAATGCCGATATCCTGTCTGATGAATTACAAGAAAGGCAAGAAGATAATGAAGATACGAGTGAAATTCCAAACAGTCGAGAAACAACGTCAGTCCAAGACTACAATGATATGCTAAAAAGATATTGAAAGCTAAAGATTTTCGATTAACAGGATAAATTATCAAAAGGTGTTATATCTGCGTCTATGAAATGTATGGCTGATTGCACAATCGTATGTATCACTCACTTTACTGTGCAATGTTCCATTACTTAGCTGAAAAGTAAAAAACTAGGTGAAGAAAGTGACAATGTCATGATAATGAACCTAAGATTATTCACATGAAAAAGATAACATTCTAAAAGTGATAATAGCTTCTAGGACCCGGTACAGCTCCAGAGAATAGGTACTTTGCATCCACTTTGTGCACTAATGTGCCACAATGTGCGATTATTAAACTGCACTGTGTTGCACAGTGCACTGCTCACTTACGCACACTCGGTAGCTGGGCGGTACACAGTGCGGGCAGTTATTTTTTTGTATTTTCTTATGCCTTAAGCAGAACCCCCAGAATTTGATCGCTGCCCTTGTGTGCTTACGCGCCTCTTGATGAATTAGTGAACAGGCACTATTTTGAATAAAAATTATGCCCTATTTACTACTTTACAAGCATGACGTTCACAATTTCTTTGTATTAATTGCCTTAATTCGTATTTTGTTTATTTTTATTATATTGATGGCCCCCTGCTGAAGAAGCATACTACATCTTCCAATGACAAAGTTATTAGTAAAAATTCGTCTTCCTCAAATTTCGTTGTTAAAACGCTTAGCTTAAGGCGATTGGGAATTTTACCAAAGAAAATACTGTTTTCTTAACGGGCCTTGATAATCCTTCGAGAAAAATGCAGTACTAGACTAGATATAGCTCGTATTGATTTAGAGCTGCATTTTATCGCTCGTATAAATGCATGCAATTTTTAATTCATCATTTTTTCTGCAAATATAGCTACCATCGCTTATTTGTACTGCTATAGTGAACGCGACGCATGCAGGCATTGATACATTATTTCTTATCTACTAAATAAAGAGACAATGAAACAGCTAATAATGTGTCAACGTTTAGCTCGTTTTCCAAAATTACAACGGTTGCCTCACGATTTTGAGTCAACATGACCTTGTTTATGAAATTTGAAAACTGCCTGAAGCATCAATGCTTTTGAAGAAACTAATGAACACTTTAACTTTTTTCGCAATTATGTCAGCTTCTTTCGATCTTATTATCTATCTTATTTCATGTAGCGCGCATTCCATGACCCTAGCTCCGTTTTTTAGGTTTTTTGCGTGACCTATTAAACTTTTTTTGACAAAAATTACATTTTCTCTTTTTGATCTTGGCAAGCTTAAAAAAGTAATCATGTACCACTTAAAATTTTTTCGCAATTACGTCAGTTTCTTTCGATCTTCTTATCTATCTTATTCTATGTAGCGTGCATTAAAAACTATGACCCTAGCTCCGTTGTTTAAGTTTTTTTGAGTAAACAGAAAAAAGTTTCATGTTATTCAGCTATAACTTCCATTTTGCATTATTACTCCGCTTGGCGCTTTTTTCTGGTACTATTCGAAAATGAACGAGCCTCAGAATAAGCGCTACGATTTTACACTTGGGGATAACGTTTACTGCTTAGTGTCTACTTGGAACGACTTCGCGAATATTAGCTTCAGAATATGCAAGAAGTACGGCACGAGATTGACCTTATACCCAACGAATCAAGGGGTCAATCTAATGAGTCGGCAGTACCAGAATTTGGTGGATGCTTCGCCGTTAATTTCGAACGCCCTATTATTTAATTTTCGGCTTGACCCTATTGACCTCACGTACGGTCTGATAGCCTCGGTCGAAACAGGAACACTCGATAAAAAAATTTTATGCCTGAAAAACTCGGACAAAGGACGTGAAATTGTGCTAAAGCCGGAACAATTTTATGAGTGGCAGCGCCAACGAGGCGAAATCGTGGAGGCCATCGAAAAACTGGGAGGTAAGGAAAACTTTTAGCTTCGAAAAACACTTGTTTTATAATTTTTTGTGTTTTGGTAGCATAAATTTTTTAAGCATTTTTTTTGCATTGAAGGTACTTGATACGCTTAAGGTATATATTTATTGATTGAATAAATGTTTTATAACGCTAATTTATATTTTTTTAAATAATATATACTAAATATTATAAAAACTAAATACAACTATTATGCTTCGAAAATATACACGTATTTGCACGTAAATTTGATACATTTTTTTCCTAAAACCAATAATCAAATATGCGCGTTGAATTTTACGAGTTTTAAAGATTTTTTCTCGAAAAATGCAAATTTTAGTCGGGCCACTAGACTGTCCTGACGATATCTTAACGATACGCGATCCAGTCGAAAATATCTTCGAAAGTATTGCGACTAGTGGTACGTTCGACGATCCCAAATTGCTTGAAGACGCGCAAAGTTTTGATTCTAGCGATTCTGAAATCCCTACAACATCCGGCGAGGCTTTTAAAAAATGATATCATATTAGCTGTTGCTTAATGAGTAGTGGGTAGTGAATCTTAAACTTGTATATTTTAGCAAGGCGATGGATAGTTATTAGTTTTTTTATTACTCGGCAAATCATAATAATATTGTTATTATTCGCTGATATTTACTTATTTTATGTACGTAGAGCAATGAACCAATATATATATTTAAATCAATAGACTAAAAATTTATATATTTAGATATTACATGCGCGCATATTTAGCGTTATCCTACACAGTGATTAAATAATTAAATTCGCGGACTCTAATTTCCTTTTACAAATCAGGCGTTATTTAATGCATTTCTATTCATTGTAATTTAAATTTGTGTTATCTGTGCTTTTTGACCTTATGAACATTTTTCGCACGTTCTGGGAGTCTACCGATTCTTGAGAGTTTAGATTTCCACGCCCATAATTTTAATTTTGATCCAAATTGGGGGTTGCGCAGATAATTAGTCGTAAGCATTACGCGTACATAATTTTAGCGCACTGTTACCGTACAATTGATTTATCCTATAATGCCGATCCCGAAACCCGAAAGCTTAGTGGTCATTGAACGTGTATGTAGATAATTTTAGCGCAATTGCAACAAATTGGTTTATCCGGTAATTCCGATCCTCGAGTCGAAAGCTTAGTGGTCATTAAACGTGTATGTACATAATTTTAGCGCAACGCGACCTAAAAAATTGATTTGTCCGTTAATCCTGATCCGGGGGCAAATTCATAGACCCCTCCCCCTGGATATGTTAATTTTGGGGTGGGAAAGGGGCGCAAAGCCAATTAATGTAGGTAACGCGGTTCGCCTGCGGGGGTATAATGACGTCAACTAGCTTGCTTGATCGTAATACGTCATAATTCCGTATCTAGTGCATGTGCACTTAGCAGGCATCCTTCATCATTTACCCCCAGGGTGCCGCCAGTTACTACTCAAGTACCCAACAAGAAATGGCAAATACCCAACAATCCCCCCAGAATTTCAGTTTTTGGAATTTTTTTTCCTTTTTTCGAGTTTTTTTATGTCAATTGATAGAGCTCGACGAGAACCGTTCAAAAATGGTGTTTTTTCGCCATAGCACCATTTTTAAGGCCAATATTTGACTTTAAAAAAATTTCGCACCCTCCCCAGACCTTTAGAGCCGCCCACCTATGTTGTTGATTATTTCCATTTTCTTGTTATGCATTTGGCCATATGGGGATGCTTACCCCCCCACCCTGCCCACATGTGGTACGAACCCCCAGAAAGCAAAATGCCTAACATGAAAATAAAAATACCCAGCAATACCGCTAAAATTTAAATTTTTGGATTTTTTGCTTTTTTCATGATTTTTTGATGCCAATGGTTGACGAGGAATGTTCAAAATGGTGTTTACTTTGCCATAGTACCATTTTTAAAGCCAATATTTGACTTTAAAAAATTTTGCACCCTCAGAACTTTGAAGTCGCCTACCTACAGTCGTGCTGATGCTGCTTTTGGTCATATGTCTGAAATGAAGAAATTCAGCCTATGGTTTTGATTTCCAAAAAAAAACAAAATATAAATGGAGATATATTGTAGGTATATTACAATGAAATTCAAAGAAAATCTGACATATAAGCTTAAATTGTTTTTTGTCCACCTATGTATATAGCTGCCCCCCCATGTTCATCTTGAAGCTGTGAGGGACATACCTACATATATACATAAACAAGATTTAAACTTTAGACGCTTATAATTATGCACAACCAAGTTGATGTTGTCAAATTTTGGGCAATTTTAAAAAAAATCTTATACTTGCTTATAAGCACTTCTCTTTGCCAATAAACCCGTGAAGATTATGTTTCAAGTTCATATCAAGTAAATTCAAAATATCACGATTATCAAGCAGCGCACGCATGCCTGACTTTGAGCATCTTGCACAATAATGCAGATGTAGATGTTTATTTGGTGGTTGTGCTCAGTGCACTGTAACTAAGACCGGCTGCTAAAACTTTTTTGATCAACGTTGCATGTGCTTCTAAGCACATGCAAGAATATGCTTATAAGATGCTTGCACGTTTTTATAAGCAGTCAGTTGGGATCTTGTAGAACTGCTTGTAGGGCAAGCACCTGCAAGCAAAATTATAAGTATGCTTGCAAGATAGAAATTCTTGTGAGATTCGAATAAGCAAGGTCTTACAAGCATTTCAATAAGATTCAAAATTTCTTGTGAGTTTGCTTGTAAGAATTACGTTTTCCTGTAAGTTGGCAAGTAAGCACATGACAAGCAAAAGGTACAGCACTTGCAAGAAAACTAACAAGCATTTCTATAAGATCTTATTCGTAAGCATTGCAAGCACACATAACGTGGGATCTCATTACTCTGGCTCATTTTAACGCTGGCACCAATATTTTGGTCAGTCATAACATAGATGGGCAGCACCAAAATTTAGGGAGATGGGGTACATTTTCCGAAGGTCAAAAATGGCCTTAAAAATGGTGGAATGGCGAAAAACACAATTTTTTAACGTTCCTAATCGAGCACTATCTATTGGCATTAAAAAATTGCGAAAAAAATTTTAAAAAATCAAAAATTGAGATCTGCGGGGGGGGGGGTATTTTGGTTTCTGGAGGGTGCATACTGCATACCCCCCACGCCTTGGTGTGGTCATGAATCTTCAGAAGTAGCTACCTCACCTATTATATCTGTTTCACACAACTTTGGTCATAAATTTTAAAACTATCTTCGACAATAAGCTGACAGATGGCGATTATAGCATTAATCTGATGTTTAATTATTGCAACCCTCGGCTTACTGTCGATAAAAATTCCTAGAATTTATGCACAAAGTTATGTGAAACAGATTATGAGTACCTACTAACTTCTTTGTTTTTGCTTAATTCGAACCAGTTGGGTGGCAGTTTTCACCAGATACTATATACATATGTACCTACTGCTGTATAGGTACATATGTGTACGTGGCTATGTCAATACATACATATTTGAACCTGCAATTGCCAGATGGCTGTAGCGTTGTCAGAGTTAGTAAATTACAATAGAGTTAGGGTGAGGGTTCTCCTCATTTTGAAAAAGTTAATAGAGTTAACTCTAACCCTATTTCTGTAAGAAGAGTTGACCCATTTAAAAGAGTTATTTATATAATTAACAAAGCATGCTTTTTGGCACTCGAAAAACTGTTCCAAAATAGACTATGATTTTAAATTGTGCATTTTTATTGAAGTAGCTCCAATAAAAATTCCCATTTGAAGTCAGCAAACTCCAACTAACATTACAACCACATTAGAATCCGCCAGCCAGACCCCCTACCCAGAAATTGATTTTTCTGAATTTTTTCGTTTTTCCTGCAATTATTCGATGCCGATGCATGAAGCTCATTGAGAAACGCCGAAAAACAGTGTTTTTGCCCTACCATAAATGTTAAGGCACGTTTTGAATTTGAAAATTTTTAGAACCCAGAATTTTCAAGCCGCCCATGCATGCTTGCATGCAATGCAACTCACAAGGATCGAAAAATGTATGGCTGCAGTCTGCAGTCTGCGCGTACATGTGACTTGTGCGACCATGGGTATGCGCATTGCTGCATGTAGTATTCAGACATTTCAGTGTACATACATACTATCATGCCTAGTACGTAGTACCTTTGTAATTAAAAGCCTGAGATACTAATGTACGTTCAAGCAATTCGAATTAGAATAATTATAAGACAAAGACAATATAACAAAAGGACAATTCATCGCAAATTAGATTAAAAAACACTTCCAATTCCAAAGTTTTATCACTGAGATTGTGACGGTTTTTGTCCAACTTACTCACCCTTTTTTAACCCTTTCTCAATTGGAAGTCCAAAGAGTTAGGATAACCCCGATGGTCACTAACTCACCCAAAACGTAATTAACTCTATTGAAAAAGCCATGGGTCAACTCTATTTCGGGTTGAGTTAGAGTTAACTCTGACAACACTAGCTGGATGCTACAAAGAAACGGTGCTTTATCAGACTAGAGCTGCGTAGGAAAATTTTGGCGCTCTAGTCTTTTAATCCAAATCGTAGTATTAAAATGAAATAACTGAATAAAAAGTTGATTGAATTTAGACAGTTTTAAATTTCTTGTCGCCCAAAAATTTCCACTCGGATCTAAAAAGTAAGTATTTGAGCAGCTGCAAAAATCCTTACATACTCACTAACTTTGAAAAAAGCACGAAAAGGCTAATTTCACTAAATTAGGTACGTACCTAAAGTCTGTTTCACACAAGTTTGGAATTAATTTTAAGAACTGTCCGACAGATTGCGATTATAGTGATGATAATAGCTATCGTAATTCGTCGGCTTACTTTAGAAAAAATTCTTAGAATTTATGCTCAAACTTGTGTGAAACAGACTAAAAGTTGAGTTGAGTTTGTAGCTTCTCAGCTGACTAGTGTTTTGAACAATCTGATGAGGCTTAAGAAACAACAACTTTCTATAGCACAAATTGCGCGCAGAAGTAAGATTAGTCAGTTTTATAATGAAATCCAACGCGAAGTGCCGAAAATCTTCAGCTCTTCTCCCATGAAATTCTCATAAATTCGGCAATTGAAGAATTTATTATATGAATTGATTTTTCACAACATCTAAGACACTGGAAAACGGCGAAAAATTTCATTTTGCTTCTGAATAATGAATATATATTTCTGGATTTGAAATTGTGGCCACGGGGTACCGCCCCCACGAATGTCCTGGATCTGTCACTGTGTCCAAGAGCAAGTGAAACTATAGGAGCTCCACTTTTTCATTTCTCGCCCTACAGCACATTTACTGTGTACTCAATTATACATTCTTTTGAAGTATACAACGTTTTAAAGATTACGGGCAGTGAAAAAGTGCTTACATATGTACCTATACCTATGTTTATACATAGTTTTGAGAATGTTGCAACGCAAATCGAAGCTCATCATTAAGTGCAGCATAAAAACGACCTTTTCTGATCGTTTCTTGCAGAATTCTTCCACACCCGAGTCGCTGAAGCTCAAGTTCACAATGTGTGCGGCTTTATTCTTTGTTCAAAATTATTCCCAGCCAGAATGCTGTCTATTAGGTATATATAAGGAGGGTATTTTCCTTTCTGTATCAAATATCGTGCGCTTTTTCCTTATTATCATAGAAATTGTTCCACAAAGTTTTGGCCAATTCACAACACGTCAGTTCGCCGGCGTGTGTAGCAGTCATACGAAGCAGGAAAACGCCGTCGTAGCGAAGAAAATTGAAGACAAAGCGACGCAGCGACTGGGCATCAACCATACGATAGCCTTTTGAATAATTATGCAAAATAAAGAAGTGCGATAAGCATCAACATTCGGAAATTGTTTTTTCATCAACTTTCTGGGTGTCAAATCCTAATTTATAGTGATTTGTGATGCGTAAGACAGAAAAATAGCACTTTGGTTATCAGATCAAAAAACTGCTACGAATGCATAGCATGTAAAGAACCACTGTAGAGGGGCTTCATCCAGAAAAATATGTTTGATAATTTGAGGAGATTCAATGAACCAGAATCTATTTAGGAGTTAAAATAGCACAAAAGCTAACGTTTACACGTTCTATTTATAACATAAAAATGTAGCAGTTTTGAGGAAAATTCACGACTTTCGAGGATTTATTGCGATCCTACAATTCTTCAGCAACTTCGCACTACGAACATATCCGCTCTTGAATGCGAAAAATTGTGCTGACGAGCGCGCTTTGGATTGACCAGACACTGTATAATAAATAACGTAATTTAGCGCTATTTTAGCGCTAATACCAGTTTTTGAGGTCATTTTGGCCCCCAAAAAAGCTCAACTTTCGACTCCCTTAGACCGACTGACCCTCTTCCACATCGGTCATGCGCTGTTTATTTGTGGGGTCTAGCCCCTAGAGATGTGGAGTTCAGCCGGATCCCCCTCCCCGAGAATCCGTAAGTCTTCCAAAATCGACAGACCCTAGAATTGAATTTTTGGCGAGTTTTTATGATTTTACCCCATCGGACCCCCAAATTAGATTGCTGCCCATGTACAACCACTACGCTTCTATTTATTTTGGTCGTGTTTACATTTACGGCTAAAAAGAAGTTTAGAGCTCAAGATTACCTTCTAGACCAACCAGATATTTTCCAACAAAGTTTAGACGTCGGCCGGACAGCGCAGTGATGAAGATCCAGTAGAGCAGACTACATAGAGTCACTGCCAGCAGCAGAATGTACCAGAACCAGAGGAAAAGGAATATTTTCTCGTTGAACATGTTGATCATGAGTACGCATTGCACCGTGTGCCTGTGCACGTTGCCCAAAACTTTGACCTCAAAGTCGCACAGGGTGACTCGGGGAAAGTTGCCCGACTCTTCCCACTCTCGGCTGTGCAACAGGTCGTTCATCACGTTGAATCCGTACATGATGTCGCGGTTACCTAACGAAAAATATTCAAAATGCAGAATATTTCGCCTAATCAGGTCACATATAGGTGTTGTTTGTTAAATCTCTTCGAAAAGGCTGCTAAATAATTTCATATCTTGTTGAACCCTTTTTAGATCAGAAATTTCGTGACTTTTGTTGCACATCCACGATTTCTTCGAGCATATTTCCACCAATCCGAGATGTCATTGATAAAAATTGACCGTTACCTATTAGCATTGATTTCAAATTCTTCGGGATTTCGTTACATTTTTATCATACATGTTATTGAAACGTGAAGACGTTTTTTTCATAAATGAACGACTAGAGCAATAATTTGAATTTTCATTTTCTAGACGTTTCCAGGATATTTCGGTTTTTTGACAGTAATCCGTCGCACAAATAATGCTCTAAAATAAAGTTAGCTCCAAGTTTTAGGATTTGTAGCCACCATACCGATAGTAAAAATAGTTTTTAAGTAAATCTCCGCACACTTGGATCAATGGCGGATCTAGGATTTCGCTAAGGGGGGAGGGTTGTACCGTAACTTCCAAAAACAGTCAAAAAATGATAAAAAAATTTGCCCTGCACGCTTTAAATAGCATTTTTTCGGCGTTTTACATTGTACACTTTTACTTAAAATCATTTTTGATGCAATATTTTTTGAAAAATTCTGAAATTTTCGACAATTTCCTGCGAAAATATCATTAAATTTCTTTGACTTTAGTGAAAAATCTGGAGCGAAGCGCCAGAATATTTGTGGAATTTAGGCGAGTGGGCGTTTAGAAGCTTTATTTAGTGCTTTTTTCCTGTATTTGTAGCATTTGACACGAAACGTCGAAGATTTTTTATGGAAAATAGAAGAAAACTATGCTAAAATAGCGGTTTCTGCTGTGAAATTGTTTTAAAACCTATTCTTTGAGCTACAAATGGCTTTCAGGTCGTCAAGAAAGGAAATAAATGTTATTAACAGGTATTATCCAGGGCGCGGAGCCGGAAAAATTAGAGAAACGGCCAAAAATCATTGCAAATGACAAATCTATTCTTTATCTCGCCAAATATTTCTGGTTAATAGGGGAGCTGCCGCCCCCGCCCACCCTAAATCCGCTCCTGATTAGGATCAGCGAGTTTACGCCAAACATATTACGAAATAAAGTTCAGAATTGGAGTAAAATGTACAATTAATCTATTAAACGTCTTGTTTTCACTTAATTATTCATTAAAACCATGGAAAGTGATATTATTTTCTCATGAGTCACACTAAATTACGTATTCTTTGAAAATAGATCAGGAGCGTGTAAAAACTCAGAAAATTAAGAGTACGACAGATGGTTAACGTTTATCGGCGCTTCTCATTTAGTCCTTGCGCTAGTTACAAAATTGCCGGTGAGAAAAATTCTTAAGTTTCACTAGAAATTCCGACAACACGCATGGAGATTGAGAGGGAGATTACAGCTCCGTTGCAAATCATAAAAACAAGCAACTTCATGAATTTTTGAAAGTTCTTCGTTTTTCCGGAATTTTTATGCCGATGATTCGGTGAGAACATTTGTAAAATGAGTTTCTTCTTGCCTACAATCACCGATTTGCCTGGCCGCTTTGTTCTAATGATACTTTCCATCCAGACCCTCAGCTCGAAAAAATCAGACCCTGCTTACGTAAAATTCTTATAGTCCGTAAGAGTGTCGTGTGGTCCGAATTATTCTTGAAGTCTAAGACCCTATGCACGTGGTAGTTTGACAGTAACGAGGAAGCTCTTCTTACCTAACAAGGCATTCAGTAACAAAATTTGGCCAGCCACGTTGATGCCGTAGAGGAGTTTCACGGCCAAGTATAGGCAAGTGGCCGCTGAGCCGGCGCTGCGGCTGCAAATAACCGAATTGAGCATTTTCATCTTGGCGCCGGCGCCCAAGTGATGCCGAATGTGCATCGCGTCCTCGACGTGCGTTGCGATAATGCGAAGGGCGCGGTGCCGCGACTCGGCATCCAACAACCGCGAATCGCACGCCATCTGCACCAGCGACTGCACGTGAATACCTAAGGTCATTCACGCAATATAAAACTATCCTATTCAAATTTCATAGGACGCGCCGAAGCTTCGCATAAGGAAGGAATGCATGCAAATCAGTAGCTTATCGACTGTAGTCCGTTCCATTCTAAATGGCCCATTTTTTGCTAAAGTCTTATTACTGTAACAGATTTTTACTTCACAATTCTTCGATTATGCTCTCGTGACAGCTGGTTGCTTTAAACTCTTCTTATTCGTGTTTAATGTGCTTAAAATGTGGCGCATCTAACAGACTGCCGCAATAACCTAACCCGTAAAATATACTGCTACAGTAATAAGCCGTAAAGTAAAAATTGGGCCGTTCGGAATGGAACAGACTATAGTACTAAAATTCCATCAATCTTCATTTGTTTTTATCACACCTAATGCTTACATTTAGCAAACAATACCCCATTGAGCGGGCGAAAAACGTACCCTAGCGCGGATTTGATTGCCGCTCTTCGACAAAAACGAAAAAGTGCCGCGCCTTCATTATAACATGATTTAGTAAGCGTATGACAGAGAAGTTAATAATTAGCATTAAGATATTACCTGAATTTAGTTATAAAAGAGAACGATTTTTGCCACTGTTCTACGGCTTCTCAGAACACAAAATACTATTCGAAGCGATATTGACACTGCTGAATGCTGCCTATGAGCGCACTCTTTTCTGATCATAATTTAACTAGCCGAATATGAGTTAGTCAGCAATCGCGAGTCTTAAATTTCAATGCATTAAAATGATTTATACCTGAACAATATTGTAAAAGTAAGTAATTCAGGGCTTTCGATTAATTCTATTCATAATTAATTCTTTCGATTAATTCTATTCAAAACCCAGCCTATGGGAAACCGTAGCCGGTCACAAGCCCGGATAAATGGGGAGTGTTGGTTCCCGTGGCGACGGAACCGTGAAATGAGCTGAGAACCCAATGGCAGTACAACAAATGGATAACGCAACAACAACTAGCGCACACGGCCGAACCGATGCGTTGGGGGTATCTGGGCTCCCTTCGAAAAATAAACTACCAGCAGCAGCGAACAAAATTTTCAATGCAAAGAAAATTATGAACATTGCCACCTGGAATATACGTTCAGGTAGCCAAACTGGTAAAATGGATTTACTGGCCGACGAACTCAACAAATTTGATATTGATTTAGCTACTATTACCGAAGCCAGACTCCCTAGTCAAGGGGAACGTACTGTTTTTACCTCTAGCCATTCAAATAGCTTTAACCTTTATTATTCCGGCGGCGAAAGCTTTAATCGAGGCGTAGCTTTTATGTTAAAATCTAGTCTGAAGAAATATGTTACCTGTTTCCAACCTATTTCGGATCGAATCGCAACCTTAGAATTTGCTGGCACTATTCCGACTGTCTTGATTGGAGTTTATGCCCCAACGGAAATGAGCGACGACGTTGATAAGGACTTGTTTTATGAAAAATCTACAACAGACATTGGATTCATTTCAAGATGGAAATAATTTAATTATTCTTTGTGGGGACCTGAATGCGCAAACCGGCGTAAATCGTCTTGGATGGGAGAAAACTCTTTGGCCCCTTTGGATGCGGCAGCCTCAATGACATCGGTCTGCGCCTACTATCATTTGCAAACTTCAATAGAATGGTAGTGTGCAACACGTGGTTTCAACACTCCTATCAATCACAGGTACACCTGGTTTTCGAATAACAGAAGAGATAAAAGTATGCTTGACTACTTCCTGGTGCATAAGCGGTTCCACAGTGCTATCCATGATGTTCGGGCAATGCGCGGAGCTTCGATCGGATCAGATCACCACCTGGTCAGGGCCAAATTCCGATTGCATCTGAAGGCGCACAACAATATTCGCCCCACAGCTACCCTCGATTACTCGCATTTATCCGACCCCAACAGTCAGGCCAAATTTCAACTTCTTTTACAAAATAAATTTTCCCCACTGTTAGCCAACAATGTTGATGAAAACTGGAACTCAACAAAAAACGCCATTATCTACTCACTTAATGAAATTTGTCCCAAAAACGACGAAAAATAAAACCTTGGATCTCAGATGATACCCTAAAACTAGTTGAAGAACGCGCAAAAATCAAGAATATTAATCACAAGCTGTACCTTTTCCTCAATAGACAAATTAAACGGCAGCTTAAGACGGATAAGGACGCTTGGTGGAATGTGAAAGCCCAAGAAATGGAAATAGCCAGCAAGAACCATGATTCGCGCTTACTTTATAGCATCCTGCGAAGTTGTAATGGAAAGTTTAAAGCAACGAGTTCAAACCTCAAAGATCACCATGGCAACCCCATCAAATCACTAACGGGTAAACTAGATAGATGGAAAGAACATTTTAGCCAATTGCTTAACCGCCCACACCCCACAAGCCTAGACAAAAGGCTGATGGAGAACGTGGATCTGAAATTTTCAAGCACAATTAATGATCATCCTCCAACTGAAGAGGAAATCAGAATATCAATAAAAAAGACTCAAGAACCGGAAGGCACCAGGTGTGGACAACATCCCTGCTGAAGCTTCAAAAGCTGGAGGAGAGGCAATAGTCAAACAACTAAAAGGCGTATACTCGACCATCTGGAACAAAGGCATAGTGCCTCAAGACTTTAAGGACTCAATTATCGTACCAATTCACAAAAAGGGAGACCCAGCTACCTGCAAAAACTATAGAGGAATAAGCCTGTTAGCAACATCTGGAAAACTTCTGACCTCTATAATCCGATCCAGACTACTCAGTGTTAGAGAAACTAACTGCAGGGAAGAGCAGGCTGGTTTCAGGCCTGGAAGAGCTTGCACCGACCAAATATTCACACTTAGGCAACTAACCGAATCGCGCCTACGCTGTAAAAAGGACACATTCTTGGTATTTGTGGATTTTGCATGCGCATTCGATAGCATAGACCATTCGTCCTTATGGTGCGCCCTCAAAATGAATCAATCCCGCATGCCACACTTAGTATTCTCAAGGCCTTCTACGACGGTGGAATGAGCAGGGCAAAATATTTGGGAAATGTGTCCTCACCATTCTCAATTACCACTGGCGTTAAACAGGGATGCATTATTTCGCCTATGTTGTTCAACGTGACTATGGACTGGATTCTCAGAAAAACTTTCGACGACATGCCAGGTGTACAAGTCGGAGCTAATTTGTCTCTCACTGATTTAGTATACGCCGACGACATTGTATTTTTTGCAGAAACAGCTCAAGCCGCACAAAATACCTTGAATGCGTTACAAGTGAATGCCAACAAACTCGGCCTGACAATAAACAGCGAAAAAACTAAATTTATTCTCACGGGCACACAACCGGCCATATTACAACTTGATGGCAAACCAATCGAAAGGGTGGATGCATTTAAATATTTGGGATCGGTTATCGATAGTGGACGAATAGTAGCAACTAGCGACATCAAAAACCGCATTGGGAATGCCATGTCAGCATTCACTTCACTAAAGAAGTGTTTGTGGAACCAAAAAGACGTTACCATCACAACAAAAATGAGAATTTTTAATGCTTCCATCCGGACAATCTTGATGTACGGCTCTGAGTCGTGGACTCTGCTTAAAAGCGATATGCACATATTAGAACGTTTTCAACTTCGATGTCTTCGCAGCATTTTGCACATAAATCTACGAGACCGATGGGAGAATGAAACTGTGCTGCAAGTATGTAAAAACCAAACCAGTATCGAACTCTACTTAAAGCGACAGCGGCTCAGGTGGTTTGGACATGTCTGCCGCATGAACAACACCCGACTACCCTATCAGTTAATTAACTCCAAGCGACCCACGGGGTGGAAAATCTCTCGAGACGCCCCTAAGAAAACATGGTTGACACAAGTGGCACAAGATGTTCAGCCGCTCCACTTCTCAATCATTGATGCCCAACAAGCAGCCTTGAACCGCGATCAATGGCGTGCTGTAATCCGTGATACACTGCCTTTGGCCGCCACAGCTCAACGGTCTTTGCCCTACCAACGTCATTGAAGCTTATGGTGTTTAAGTTAAGTAAGTCAAGTCTATTCATATGCGACAAAATTTTACATATTAACGAGACAACCCACCCTATAATCTGTTTCACATAAGTTTGGGCATAAATTTTAAGAATTTTATCGACAGCAAGCCGCGGATTACGATAATTATATATCAGATCAATGCTATAATCGCGATCTGTCAGCTTATTGTAGGAGGTGGTTTTTAAAACTTATGCCCAAACTGGAGTGAAACGGACCATAAATGCACGGATACCTTCGCGGCCTACTCAGACAAATGAAAGTTACATTTTAAACATTGTTTTCTTTTCCATTGTACTTATGTTTTGCACAAATTTGAGCATAAATTTAGAAAACTATGTCCGACAATAAGTCGACAGATTGTTATTAATTATCGTAATCCGTCGGCTTACTTTCGAGAAAATTCTTAAAACTTATGTCCAAACTTATGTGAAACAGACTATTACTAGCAAAGAAAATGCTCCGATGGAACAAAAAAGGAAAATATACTTGGGATTGTGAATCATCGAGGATGTAAAAGGAGGGGACTAGGAAAAATCTCCCTATGTTATATGCCAAAAATCGCAAAATATGTTAAAAATCAGACTTTCTCTAAACAATGCATAAAGAATGCAAAAAATCGAAGTATATTCTGCGGTCTCTGAAAAAACGTATTATTTTAAAATAAATTTTTCTGATTGACATAATATCTTAGAAGCATATTACGTAATGCAACTTTTTGCAGACATTTAACTTTTGAGTTGCTTAATAATGTGACTGAAAGTGAAATGCTGTCAACAAATCATAATTAGGTTGTTCGTATTTCATTATTACTAAGCATATCACTTAGCAGATGCAGCCATTCTAGGTGTCAAAGTGCAAGCAATATTCAAATTCCCAAAAAATTGATTGAAAAAAGCAGCGAATTAGCAATGCAGTAGCTAAGCGAATTGAATGAAATAGTACATATCGATGTATTAAAGACAATCGATGATATTGTTGGTTCAAAGCAGTAGGAAACACGGAAGCTGACGTGCAAGAGACCTTATGCAGATACTCTTTTACACATGTCTTCAGCACTTGTTTACTAAACTTTTACATTTTTCAAAGGCCGCAGAATATACTTCGATTTTTTGCATTGTTTAGAGAAAGTCTGATTTTTTTACATATTTTGCGATTCTTGGCATATACCTAACATAGGGAGATTTTTCCTATTCCCTCCTTTTACATCCTCGATGATTCACAATCCCAAGTATATTCTCCTTTTTTGTTCCATCGGAGCATTTTTCTTTGCTAGTACCCCACTTTTTATTAGCAAGATTTGGAAATACAATACTAGATTTCATTTACTGTGCGGTTCTTCTAATAATTGAATGGTTTAAACTTTACAAAGCTACTAGTTGTAGAAGAAACAAACATTCTGATTAGTAATTCTTATGCTACGTAGAACATCCTGTAAAGAAATATGCTTCCAAAACTTTCTAGAGCTCAACTTAATTTACATTTTAAACTTTATACAGGAGTGTAAAGAATTTTAGTGGGATTAATAATTTCGATATTGCTCTGATATAACGATCAGCATTTATTAAGAAATGAAACCTCTATAATATTCTAAGAACAAATTAACATTAGGTGTTAATCACTTTACACTACTCTTCATGCGCCCCTAGCAGACGTATCACATCTGTTTCCATATATATTTTACGACTTTAGAGAAAAATAAGTTACCGTGAGGCTCTAGAATGAAGCTTATTATATAGTGTAAACTTTACAACAGCAACGAGTGTAAAGACGATTTTAGTCTGATTTGTAAATTCGATATTACTCGGATATTTCGATCAATATTCATAGAAAATTACGTCTCCATAACGGTTTAATGACAAATAGACACAGATGTAAACCACTTTACATCACTGTTGAGTGTAAACAAACGCGCCTAGCTGACGTCCCTTATTTGATTCCATGTAAATTTTCAGATTTCGGCAAAAAAATTAGGTTTTTGCAAAGCTCTAGAACGAAGATAAACCACTTTACATCATTGTTGAGTGTAAACAAACGCGCCCAGCTGACGTCCCTTATTTGATTCTATGTAAATTTTCAGATTTCGGCTAAAAATTCAGGTTTTCGCAAAGCTCTGGAACGAAGATTAATTAGCAGTGTAAACTTTACACAACCGTCTAGTGCATAGAGGATTTATTTCCGATTTGTAAATCTGATATTACTCGGATATTATTATCAACATTTATGAAAAAATTGCATGTCTACAATGGTCTGAGGACAAATAAACAATGAGTGTAAACTACTTTACATCACTGTTGGATGTAAACAAGCGCGCCTACGTGACGTCTCACATTTGATTCTTTGAAAATTTCTAGACTCCAGGAAAAAATTAGGTTTCTGAAATGCTCAAAAACGAAGATAAATACATATGTAGTGTAAACTTAATGTAAACACCTAGTGTAAAGAAGATTTTGGTCAGATTCGTAATTTTGATATTGTTCTGATATTACGATTAATATTTATGAAAAAAATTAAGTCTCCATAATGTTCTATGGGCAAACTAACAATAGGTGTAAACAACTTTACAACACTGTAGAGTGTAAACATATGCGCCAGACTGGCATATCAAATTTGGTTCCTAGTCCATTTCTAGACTTGATAATCGTGTTTCTGACTCATAACCGGAGAAGCAGGCAGAAAAAACAAGACAAAAACGCATTTTAAACACCAAATTTTTGACTTTACACTCACTAAATATTAATGTATAGACAATTTGCTTTGACATGCACCCGATATAAAGCACTTTATTTTTATTCTATTGGACTTATCTCGACTTCTGGACGGAGAAAGTGGCGAACAAAAAACGCAACAAAAACGTATTTTCCATCATTTAGAACACTGTAAACTTTAAAATTCCGTACCGAACTCCCCATTGAGTTTAAAGAAATTCGGTTTGGTACAATTTGTAGCTTTTAAATCGTAGTACATTCCTGTTTGCCAAAATACTCTTGCAAAAATTATTTGGTATGATTTATTAATCAAAATTCGGAAAAAACGTGTTTTTTCGCCCATTTTTTACCTCTGATTTCGAACTTTAGACCCCCACAAATAACTCAATATTGCGTTTTTTTTAAATGCAATTTGCTGCGATGTGTAGCCCCTGAGAGGCACTTTATTACTGCTGTATTCAATTTACCCTGACTCATAAGCGAGAAAGTTTGGCAAAGAAATCTTACTTAAAATCAGTTTTTTACACCATCCACTAGAGTGTAAACTTTAAACCCCAGGATCTAACTCACCATAGAGCGTAGAAGACATTGCTTATATGCAGAATGGAGCCCTTGATCCGCTATACATTTCTGTCAGAAAACATTTAAAAAACTCATAACTGGAGTTAGTATCAGACATAAGCAGGTTGAAAACTCGACCAAAAGTGCTTTTTCACCTCCAGATTTTCGCACTCTTTACACTGCCATTCGATAACTAATGCGAATTTCAAATAACAAAAAACATGCCATCTGTAGAATTCATCCCTCTATTATCCTATGCTGTTCAATTCTTCGAGTCATCAATACTCAGTTGTCCACATGCCGCATTATAAATGTCCCAAAATTTGTCCTATGTTATAACGTTACACAAAAAACTTTACACCTTCTTTACACAGTCAGTTTTGAGTTTCAAGAAAAACAAAAAACACGGGCAGCGAATTTTTTCATTATCTTCCTTTTAAAAGAAACCGCACCTTCCAGAAATGTCCCGTTATAGCTGTAGGGGGGTGTGCACAGGTGTTAGGGGTACCCAAGTATATTATAGGTACGCGCTAACGCGCTACCTATGATCACACTTCCGGATGGGTACGTCCTTTTGTTCAATCGCCATTTTATCATTTATTCGTGTTTTACCTAATTTAGTGTATTACTTCTGTACAATAAGTATTTTCTTGTCTTGTTCTTATTGTTGTTCAGTTATTTAGTTTTAGCTTGGTAAAAACATATCGTGGAACGCACGACCAGATTAAACGAAAGTACACAAATTCCCAGCTTTATTCTGATCGGCTAAACAATGATCAAAGAAGTGAGAATGGCGCCGCAACCATCATAATTGTAGAATCTGAAAAACCGACAGTGGTTTCACCAGTAATGAATAAATTAGTAACCGCAGCTGCCGTAGGTACGTAAAAGATAAATATTCAGAGGCGAACGCCATTTTTGTGCGATTTATTATTTTTCTTAATTCGAATAGGCAGCGCGGGACAAACAGAAATTAATTAGTAAGACAAATAACCCTGAATAACTGCTAAACAAGCTACTGATCTAATGAATTATATGAAAGCGCATGCTATTCTAACAAAGCCCGCGAAATAGAAAATTTATGAACAAAATGCTCGCACTCCACCCGTTTTAATGATGGCAATACATACGTAATCCATTTATTATTATGATTATCCGGTTAATTAAGCATATAAAAAGGAGCTGATAACTACAATCGATTCGTAGTAAAAAATCATCCGCATAAACAAAGTAAAGCTAACGGTTGCCCTTTTGTCTCGTTACTTGGAAATGAATTCTACCATACATAGGGTTACCAGGAGCGACTATTGAAAACGATGAGAGCAATTTTATCAATTATTTAACTGTTGCAAGTTTTAAGTGACAAACGCAGGGACAAAAATGGCATTACTCAAGAGCATGTTAATTTTTTTAAATCTGCGTATCATTGCGCACAGGCTTCGTAACTAAGCAGGCAAGGAATCAATTCATCATTGAGCTTACTCGATTTATGCAATTTACATTTTTGACATCGTTTCGCTTAGTGGAATTCACTACAGGTGAGCGCTCGCGCAGATTTTAAGTCGTACTCAGGTATACTACAATTACGTTGTAGGCAAAAATTTATTAAAGAATGAAAGTTAATGCACAATCAAGCAGGAAAAGGGTAAGATCTTAACAAAAAAAACAAAGTCAAAAAAGATGGCTTAGCATACAAATACGTATAGTCAAATAAAAATATACTCAGCCCTAACAGAACAAAAACTTTTTCATTAAAATTGACAAACTAAATGCATAATTTCGTTAATTACCTGATTGAGCATTGAGTAATCGCCATGTTAGACACGGAAGATAGAAAAGAAGCGCCTCGAGAGCCAAAATGAAAGGCACCCATTGATAATAGCCAATTTGCCTCGTGTCCCTTTCTGCGTAATTTTGGGGAACGTAATCGTGAAGATGCAACCAGTAAGTGTTCTGAACCCAACAAAAATTCTCCGTATATTGTTCCATAGGCTCCGTAAATGTCGCAGGAACCCTATCAAATATTTTAAAATAACCATCAATTTTTCCAACATCACTGAAGCGTGCGCGAACATTACAATAAAACATAATAGTTTTGAATGTTGGACAAAGCGAAAAATTTCCGAAATTTACTAATTTCTGCGACGATTTCATCTCAAATCTTTACTTACTCGATATAAATTTGTCCGTTTCTATGCGAATGTCAAAACAGCAAAGTCCTCATCAAATGCATTAAAATGAAGATATGTAGCGTAGTAAGTATTCTTGCTCAGAAGCTTGAGGCGCAGCAAACGCAAATATGTTTTTTGACGCGCTTTTCAATTTTGATGTATGAGCAACTTACCATCCGTCAGTCTCTGCAATGAAAAATCAAATCACCGTTTAAATAATCGCGAAAATAATGTGATTAGCAGTCAGCAGAAATTTAAAATATTTCTGTGAAAAATTCAATTTTGTTCGCCTTTTGACTCAAAAGTAAAGATATTTTTTCCAAAATTTGTTCAACCGGTATCCATACATGATCTTGGGACCTCCTCAGAATTTGCGATTTTCCGAAAATCTTGCCAAAAACGATGCTGTTTTAAGCGTTTTTAATGATCTTTTGAATCAAATGTGCTTAAATTTTCTGGCCATGAACTTATTTTTTGGCTACGTGCTGTTCGATTAGTTTAAAGTTTATTGATATTTTTTGAATTTTTCTAATATTTTGAAGCTCTCGAAGGATAGAGAATCGTCGGAACGCCGAAAAATGTTTTTAACGCTTATCCACAATTTTAAATCCAAAAAAGACGCTACAAAATTACACCCACCCCCAGAATTCGTATCCTGCGCATGTCTACCAGTCTATGCTCGAATATCGCCGCAAGTTAATAAAATTACCAGCACTGGATTGGAAAGCCGACGAACTGCTTAGCGGAGACGAGAATGGCGAAGATGATAATGATGCTGCTGGTGTAGTGATAGCTGAGTTTGTCGACGATGTCGTCGTCGACGTGAAATTGGGCGTTTTTGATGGCGCTGGCAAAATAGTACAACAACATGGCGGCTCGTATGTGACTCTGGCACAGCGTGGTCGACGGCAGCGAGCCGGACGACGAGTGCGAATCGTCAGTTTCGGCGTGATGCGCCTGATGACCACCGTCGTCACCCGCCCGAAAACCGCTCACCGACGAAACGAAACCAGCGTATTCCTTAGCAGCATACATGTATAGCATAGGAATTCTGGGGGAGTCAGCGTCAAAAAATATTTACAGGGTGCCTTTTTGGGCTCGAAATTCATGGGTGCACTTCAAAAATACTGTTTTTATTATTTCGGACGGTGCTCGATCTTTCTAGAACATTAAAACATTTTTGAATGTTGAAAAAATTGAGTAAATTAAACGAAAGATAGTCAAAAATGAGCGCCAAAAATTTGACACTTTGAGCCAAGCTAAAAAGGCTTAAAAACATATTTTCTACGATATTTTTACAGGAAAAAACAAAAATTCTGGGGGTCGGCAGTTGCGGGGGCAGATAGCATTTTCGGGAAGAGGGGGTCAGACCCCCATATTCCCCAAGAATACATGAGCTTAGCAGTAACAAGATTAATTATCAGGCAAATATCTAATACGACTGTTGTAGGCATAGCAGATCGAATTTCTAGGGTTCGGTCAAGCTAGATTTCTTTACAAAAACGCAGAGAACCTAAATTTTCACCCTTTTTTTCTAGGCAACTTTATTTATGAGCAGGAAATCGACCTAGATTCCCTGTTTAGGACGTTTGCTACGACTGGCATAATTACAGATATTTTTCAAAAAAAATTTTCAATTCTATGTTTTTCTATCTAAAATATTTTCATTATAAATATTTCTCAACTTATTTTCGGTTTTCACCTTCATTTGTAAGTGTTTTTTGTCGACTTGGTGGATTAAATTTGTTTATTTGTTCGTATTCCTCGATAAATATTAAATATAAATGAATATATAATAAAAATGAATATTTATTGTAAATATTGTATATTAAAGTTTTTATTATAAATTAATATGAAATATATAATATTCTTCTCTCCTTTTGGTAGAATAAACCCCTTCATATTCTTCGTCCGCCCTTCTTAACTTATTACCATAGAAAGGCGGCAGCCGAATTCCTGGGAGTCTGGGTGGGAAAAACTGGCAGGAATCCAAAAAATTCCCTAAAGATTCAATTTTAAGGGTCTATCGGGTCCTCATGGGAGGGGATCTAAAAACCCCAAATCCCGACGCGCATGCGCGCTTTGTGTGCTTATTACGAGCTAACTTGAGGTAAAAATTCAGTTTTATTGCATAATTTTATTCAAAATTCTCTCAGTCAAAACTTGAAGATATTCAACTCCGAAAATAAGTGTATAAAATTCAAAACAAATATATAATAAGGCGGAAATATTATCTACATTTTGATCCTATTAGAATTAGACTGAAAAGCACAAGCGCTCGATCGTTTATAGCGCTAAGTTCTATCATAAAAAGTTGTTATGCGTACGAGCTCACTCTACCTAATGGACGAATGAATATTTGATGAAGTAGAAAAACTGTCCCTCCGCAATGACCATAATTTTTCTGCCTAAGCGACTGACAATGAACGGCGTAACGAGAATTAAGGTAAACAAACAGACGGTTAAACGGCTAAACCGCAAAATCATTTTTTAGAAAACTATTTACTAATAAATTGCAGTCTCAATAGTTACCCGTTACTTCGCGTCAATGCCCTTAAGCCATTTTCTTACATCGCGAGCTCGTAAAATGACTTTGCCCTAAAGATGTTAGCCGTATTACAACCGCGAGGCGGCGACGTTGGAGGGATTCCGTAAAAAAACGATATCAGGAGCAACGAAGCTCCTAAAGCTAATATAATGGGTTTTTCGAGCTAACTTTTCAATAAACGGGGCAAAACGCCTAACGAAACGTACTAAAATAATAGCCTTTAGGCTTAATTTACTACGCCGAAATGCTATTAATCAAATTATTCGAATAAACAAGGGAATAATTACTTTTGCGTATTTATGATAATTAATAATTAATTTTATACGTAACGAGTCACTAATGGTAATTGAAATGCGGTCGAACGAATCGCAGTTGCGTACGCTAGCCTTTAAGAGCTTAAGGGGTAAAACTTCGAAAGTGAGAAAATAAAGCAGAATTCTAGTTGAAAAATTTTACGCTAACTACGTTCGTTTCCGCGTGGTCAAAATCGTAAGAATACTAAAATTGTTTCAAAAATAAATCGCAAAAACATGTTTTAACACCCTAAATCGATTCCAGAATTACGCGCTTTCGAACAGATAAATGCGCACGTCAGTTACCCGTTTTATATCAAAAGCCGACGCGGACCAGCGGTGCTCGGGTGAAGGAATTTGTTTTTTGGGCTGAGCGACGAAAGTCGACGAACCGACCTGGTCGACGAAATTGAGATTCCTCGCGGCGGTGAATAAGGAGGCCCGCCGCCGCTGATGAGCCGAATCCGAGCAGCAAAATGCGAGCGGCGGTTCTTTTAGGGTATAATACGCGCCACTAGCCGCAGCCTTTCACAACAACGAATCGTAGGAACGAATAAAAAATGACGCACTATCGCAAAAAAACGTCATAAAATTGACCAAAAATACATCAAGAACAATGTATTAATACCGACGGCCCAACGTCAGCCGCCGAGTAATAAGCTTACGGTTTCGGCGAAGCGCGTATTATCGTGACAGGAAAATTACCCGAGACGAAACCAGATGAATTATTCCCTGGCGGAAATGCACGAAATATAAAAAGCTTACCGTAGCTGGTCGAAAACATTCGCTTAATGGCCCACCTACGCGGACGGATCCGCGTTAAAACGGGACGTTTTCCGCGCGCGTTCGAATATCGGATACGTTACGTCGCGGCGATGTTTTGTTTCTCCTGTATCGAATAGCGCGCGGTTGACCGCGAAAGCTTAAGTAAGCCGTCAAGAAATGTTCCCAGCTACTCATTCGAAGCTCTCCGAATGAGGCGCTCGAAAAGCGCGCAAGAGTAAGAGATAGAATGGCAAAAAGGAGAACGAAGCGCGGAAAAAAGGACGCGAGAGTCAATTTTTCTGGTTCGAAATTAAGTCGTCATTCGTCTATATCGCTATCTACGCGGCTCGATGGCTTTTATTAACATTTCATTAGCCGCGGTACGATTAATTATCCAACAAAAGAACTTAAAAACGCGAGTTACGAATCGGCTTATACGATCTCTTTAACGCAGTGGCATTTTTCGTGCGCCGAAGTAACGCGTCGTAAGCGAATAATTTTGATGGAATTTAGAGCACTACTAGCCGCGCATTAAGCCTCGAACGATTTTAGCGGGTCTCCGAGAAGTTAGAACGGAAAGCGGGATAACGATCCTAGGAGATGGAAGGCGGACCGACGAAGTAAGCGGGCTACTGTTTATTAATAAAATCGGGCGGGATTACGCGCGAGCTTAATATCGCTACCGTTAAGAGCCAGTTCTCGGTTCGAGGAAACTTTACGTCGTCAATGCTCAATTTGCGTAGAGTACGAAAGCGCGGAGACGCCTTTTTTATGCAAATCTTACGGAATTACGTCAACGCGTACGAACGTACGCCCGTACGAAGTTCTCACTAAGCTTTTCCGCCTACGTTAGTCGACGTAGAATGGGAGCGAAACTTGAGACGACTTTATAACGCGCAAAATTAATATTAAGTCAAAATTTAAGGCTCGGGGGCTTATCCGTCGCCCTTGACGCCCTAATCGCCCTCGGGCGTCTTTTCGAGTAATCGGACGTATTTTTTCGTTAGCTATTTTTCCTAATTATTTAAAACAACATTTTCACTATGTATCGGTTTCTAAGAAATTGAACGCGCGCATTACTTGAAGTTTAAATAGACAACGCGAGTAGTAAATTCTCGAAATGCTCAAAAAAGGGCACCTACGTTCGAATCGCCCTCAAGCGATTGAAGGCAATAAAAATGAAAAAAGTGGAAAAAAACGCAAGACCGCAGCAGCCGCTCGTTCTGTTCGTAAGAAAGTAGCGTCCGCAGAAAACGTAGTTCTCGAGAGGCATTTCATCGCCGTTAGATAACCAATTTGCGAGACCCACTACGAATGCGAATAATAGAAGGGCGCCGAAGCGAAAAGCGCACGAAAATTGCGGGGCATTGCGACAAGATATGATACGACGTAAAACGTTGTTATCGCCCAAGCAACCTAATTAATGACTCGGAATTATCGGTTGTGAACGCGAGATATAAATTTATTGGAAAAGCGAGAAAAAGTGCGGCGGTCTCGAAGGAAACGCACGAAAGTCGTCGGCTACTATTGAAAAATTAATGAGCCAACGGGCTAATGCGATAAATGATAGGCTGGTGGGTGAAAAACATCTGGCTATCCATTTCGGAAGGCCGGGTCGATGCGTCGAGGTAATTAAATTTGATCCAGTGCCAAAAAAGGCTTCGTAGAACGTAGCCGATTACCGCTATTAAGCCCAATTTTTCATTTTCGATCGACGCTTCAGCTTAGAGGGCTAATGAGTGAGTACGAGAAAAGAGGGTTCAAACTATGATCGCAAATGTCCAGCTAAATAAAATGACGAAAACCGCGAACTAAGCCCAGAACGCATCTTATTTTCAAACTCAGCCTCAACAAAAGACGTCATATTTCGCACCGATAGGCGACTTTTCGAAACTTCGTTTAGTTAATTCGAATTTAGCGTATTAAACGAGGTGAAGTCCTAATTGCACCCGCGTATCTAATCGATACAAAACGTTAATTTAGTTACGTATCGAACAAATTATGTAACCGCAAAGTTCGGCGTTACACCTCTGTTCGTGTCGAAACAAATATGCCCAAAAATTTGAATTGAAACGATTTTCGAAGCTAGACGCGACTAAGTTAAAAATAAAAATAACTGCTTAAAAATAAGTGCGTATAAGCCGATTAGCGCAGCTCGTAAGTACGTATCATTTTGAGATAATTTTCAGTTCTCAGAGTGTCGTATTTTTGAATGATACCGATAATAAGAAACTTAAAAGATGGTAGATACTTCACGAAATAGCTGAAAAACTTAAATCTTAAAATAACAGGTAACGAATACGAAAGTGTCGCGTACGCAGAGTGACACTGAGCGTCGAAAGGTGGAAAATATCAAAAGCATTAGCGTAGCGAAACTGAATCTTTGCGCACTAAGCGTCGCAAAGTTGCCTGTCAATCAAATTTTTAAAAAATGGGCAATATTTAGCTAACAATATGCTAAAGTTCACTGGCAAAAATTTTTTCTCGACTGCCGTTTTGAGTTTCGGCGCATGGAGCGGAAGAGCGTGCAAAAATAAATTAGAACAAGAGGCGGATTAGCGAGAAGAGCTCTCTGGGGCTTCTTGCGCGTCATATTTGGCCAAACGCACTTATTTTTAACCTTTCTAATAAAATAAGACGACTGCGCAGTTTACCTATTCGAACATGTTTTACATTGCGCTTACGCGTAATTAACCGACGGCTGATTGAAACAACTGCAAGAAAAAGGATATAATTTGCCGATGGCGAGTTCCATTTTTGAATGAATAGAAATCTTTAGAAGTCCCCGACGAACGTTTACGCCCGGTAAGCTTAATTGATATCATAATTAATTATTTTTGCAAACGCTTATTCGAAAGGGGGCTCAAACATTGTCAAGCTTATACAAAGATCAAAGCAGTCGGTGACCGTGCGTTCAGAAAATAAAGCATTTTGTTGGAAGAAAAGGTCAATTACAGCCAGCTTCGGTCGGGCGTGTGAAAAATATCAGGAATGAACCGATGCCAAACTGAGGAAATGCGTTCGAAGTTGCTCTTCGAGAGCTTAAACGACTCGTTTTAACGAATGGTAAATGAGGAAATTCGATCAAGCGTAACCGCACCATTGTCAGCAAGGAAAAGGCGCGTGCGGGAAATGAAGGCGCAATGGATAGAATACCTACGCGCTCTCTCTTTAAGTTAATTGATTTTCCGTTGGTCGACAAAAAGCTGATTAGAAAAATTGTGAGGCAAAAAAGTAAAAGCTGTTCGAACGAGTGGCTCGAAACTGCCTGAATCGGCCAAGCGTAAAAAATGGACGTTTGACCATGAACTAATTGATAACAAATTTGGTGATTTATGCTACGCTTTCGTGCGGCGAATTTTCGACGGGGAAAACAAGCACTTCTAGGTTCTACCCTGCGCTATTAGCTAGAAAGCTGATTCCATGCGCTTATCAAATTTCAGGAGCAAAGTTGAATTTTGTTCCAGTCGAAAAGCGGTAGGTCTCGCTGAAATATCTATTTTCTCTATGCTAAAGTTACGATCATAGGTGGGCAGCACCGAACTTCTGCTGGGGGGGGGTGAAAAAATTTCTGGAGGGTGTAGAAAAATTTTTTAAAGGTCAAAAAATGGTCTTAAAAGTGGTCGTATGGCAAAAAAACACCATTTTTTGACGTTTCTCATCAAGCACTATCCAATTGCATCAAAAAATTGCCAAAAAAAGCAAAAAAAATTCTAATTCTGGGGAGTATTTTGATTTCTGGGGGGTATTTCAACTTCTGGGGGTTGCATGTCCCCCAAACCCCCCACGCCCATGTGTGGTTACGACCGACGCTTCATCCAATCGCAGCATGGAATTAAGATTAGCGGGTCATGGAAAGTCATCACAGTTTCAATATGATTAAAAAATTCGCTGCCCGTGTTTTTTTGTTTGTTAAATACTAACACTTTACTTGTAATGAGTGTGTAAACTTTTGGCGTAACGTTATAACATAAACAAATTTTTGACGGATTTATTGGGCAGCGCGTACACAACTCAGTGTAAAAGACTCATACGATTAAATAGCATACAATTGTAGAAAATAAAATTTTCTAAAAATAGAATTTTTTGTTTTCAATTTCGCAAAAGTTCTCGAGAGGGAGCGTTAAGAGTGTAAAAATCTGTCAGTGTAAAGACAGATTTTGGTCGTTGTCTCAGTTTTCTGCCAACTTCTCCAGTTATAAGCCGGTAGAGTTTAAATAAAATAAAAATAAAGTACGTTTTCAGGGCTAAACATCGTTGCGAACCGTGTTTAAAAAAATTAATATTGAGTCGTTTCTGGAGGGTGTAAATTTCGAAATCAGAGGTATAACATTGAGCGAAAAAACACATTTTCTTCCCTTTTTGATTTGTCAATATATCAAATTGAAAGTGGAACTAAGGTTTTTAACACACAAACTACTATAACTTTAAAGCTGCAAACTGGCTTAAACCTAGTTTTTTTCAACACTTAATGGGAAGTTAGCTTCAGATTTTTGAAATTTTTACTCTCCTATTGCGCTAAAAAACACGTTTTTCTACCATTTTTCTGTTAGTCAACTTCGCCAGTTATAAATGAAGACGAGCAAACTACACTAGAAATAAAGTACGCCTCCAAAGGTTACGCATCGCATTCAGATGCGTTTCCTTAAACTCAATACTAAGTCAGGTGTGAAGGTGTAAAGTTCAAACTCGGATTCAAAACGACACGCTTTTTGCCAATTTTTTGTCAGCCAACTTCTTCGATTATGAATAAGGTTGTGCAAACTACTCTAAAATGGAAGCACATGTCGCGGTTACCAATTGCTCCTAGTCATGATCTCTACACTAACACACGGAGTTATTTCTGGAGGTGTAAAGTACCATCTCTATCGTTAAAAAACGGTTATGCATTTATTCTGTTTGCTAAGTGTTCCGGTTATGAATTGGTATGTCCGGACTAATGTAAAAAATAAAGAACGACTTAGGCGTTAGAAATCGCAGATTGATGAGTTCCTTTACACTCAATATAGGGTTCGTCTTTGAGGTGTAAAGTTGAATTTCAGGTTGAAAATAACGTTTCTGCGTCACCTTCGCACTTTAGGTTCTTTCATTATGAGTTGTGACATGATCGCAACTTTGAGAATGCTTTAACACTTGAGGGTCACACATTCTACTGGATGAATTAGTTAGCACGAAATCGAGGTGTAAAGTAGTTTACACTAAAGCTTTATTTTGCTCCCTTGGTGTTGTGGTGGGTAAACGTCTTTGCAAAATGTTATTCAGAACATCAAGATTATGAATGAGCTTTTAGACATTTCTTACACTCATCGATTGTGTGAAGTTCGCACTGCAAAATTACTTTCGCTACAGAGCATTACCGGACTGTAATTCTCTTTCTACCCGCACTTGTGTAGACTTTATACTTCAGGTTATTTCTGATCCAGGAGGTTGTAGGTTGTGCAAGCTAAGGTTCTCAGAAATGGTTCACTGTAAAATCAGGATTACGAATTTAAATTTGTTTATCGTGACTCAATGGCTGTGTAAAGTTTAGACTGAAAATCAATCTTAATGTTAAATTGATAGCGAGGTAACTTTTTAAAAGACTCGTTCACAATAGCATCATGATGACGAATTAGTCAAGAAGTCTTCTTCGCAATGTAATGTTTATGTGAATGAGCAATCTTGTTTTCTGTCTAGTTCAAGTCTCATATCTTATACGGCAAGTTACCTACGAGTTTACTGATCGATTCAGTCAAACCATTCTGATTAAAAGTTGGGTACTAGCAATGAAAAATGCTCCGATGTAACAAAAAGGACAAATATATACTTGGAATATCGGATTATTAAAGATATAAAAGGGGGGAATAGGAAAAAGTCACTTATGCGCGCAAAAAAATCATTGAAATCTGATAAAAGCAAACTTTCTCTAAGCAACATTAAAATCGAAGTATATTTTGCGGCCTCTAAAAAACGAACGTGTCTTCAAAACATTTCTCACTTGTAGCGTAGAGAGCTTAGAAGGAAGATTTGACCTGTGCTAAATACCCGACTGAGTTGGATATCAGTATCGCATTTTCATGACAATATAAAATGAATATTCAGTTAAAAGGCACAATTATGACATTCGCATCATGCATCAAGGCTCTAAATTAAACGCCTTATGCTAGCATGATAAGATGATATAGGTACATAGGTCCATTTACTGCTACATACATGAGCTATTAAAATTTCCAGTCTATCATTAAGCACTGTTTTTATTAGCATGGTTATTTCGTCTCATCATTCTTGTGCTGTTTCCTGAATTCTTTGATGCTAACATGTTCGTGACTATTTAGTGCCTTGCTGCACTTAGATATTATTGTAACAGTGGCCATCCAATCCGAATAGGTGTTCAGTTAAGGCTGGTAAACAAGATAATTTGTCGTGTGCTTTAATTCAGATCGATCAGTTCTTTTCGAGCATAAAGTGTTGTGCTATTCATTTCTTCATTTCTCAAATTAGAGCCACAGCCATACATGCACTCACGGTTGGAAGGGTGCTGACCACACATGGGCGTGGGGAGTTGCACCCCCAGAACGTGAAATACCCCCTGCAGATTACAGTAGACCCCATAATTCTATTTTTAGTATTATTCTTGGCGATTTTTGGCGATTTCTCCACAGAATTTGCTTGCTGCCCATGTATGGTGTAGACCCCTAGATTGAAAAAATGGAAAGTTTTGTGAGGATAATGACGCAAAATGGAGGCCAAAAATGAAAGAAAATTGAAAATTTCCATCAAAATGGTTCAAATTGACCAGAAACTGTGAAATAATGTTGTTTTAATGCTATTTTAGCTGTTATACCATAGTTTTGAGGTCCTTTTGGCCCCAAAAAGCTCAATTTGTTGACCCCACCCCCATGACCTGCTGACCCCCTCCCTTAGATCGGCAATGTTGTGCATCTCTAGCCGCAACTACCTTCTGTAGGCCGCAGAATATACTCCGATTTTTGTGTTGCTTAGAGAAAGTCTGATTTTTGGCAGATTTTAATGATTTTTTGCGAGCATAGGTGACTTTTCCTACTCCCCTCCTTTTATATCTTTAATAGTCCGATATTCCAAGCATATTTGTCCTCTTGTAGCATCGGGGCATTTTTCATTGCTAGTTAGTAAAATGATGACACCTGTTAAAAATGATCCTAGCAATAATTCTGGGTGTTACAGATTCGAGAAAAGTTTTCTCTACCATATAGGTATAGGTTAGTAATGAGGTTAGATCACAAAGCGCTCCTATGTATGTAAGTTTTCATTTCAAGAATTTCAATTGTATTTTTGCAAGGCCCGAATACCCGAAAGCGGAGTAAATTTAGTCCGGAGTAAGGCTTACTCCGGAGCCGCGAAGTAACTTACTCCCAGATCCGGTGTACTCGACAGTGGAGTAAAGGTGGAGTATCTAGAGTAATTCGTGGAGTAACTCATTTATTATACAGAAAATCATGGATTCTAATTATTCCAAGGGAAGCGTAAGTTGACTGATACGTATAAACCACGGTAATGGTAATGAATTCATTTATCTCAGACAAGTTCATGTGATTGTTTAATATCTTATTCAGATTAAATTTAAATTTCCTACCTATATTATTGCCCATAAAAATATTCAGAATGCTGAGGGCAATCTAGGCACGGCATCATAGGTGCGCAATATCGAGCTTTGAAATGGGGATGAAAACCAAAAATTGGTAGATGGCTAAGTGCATCGTTAAAACGGTTCTATAGCCTTTTTGTGCTCAGAAAATTGGCTATATAGCCCTCTTGGGCTTAGGAAACTCGCTAAATAGCCTTTCTGGACTTACAAACAAAGCTATATTGCTTTCTTGGACTCAAAATAGTTATTTGGCCTTTTTTGGAATCGAGGAAATAGCTATAAATATATCTTTTAGAAACTTAGAAAAGACAACTAAATAGCATTTCTGAGCTTACACGGTATATTTCTGAGTCCAAAAAGGCTATATAGCTAGTTTTCTAAGCCCAAAAACGCTATATAAATAATTTTCTGAGCCTAAAGAAGGCTATTTAGCAATGATTTTTCGGCCAAAATGATTGAGTTTTTCAAAGCTCAGGGCGGAGTAATATCCCCTCCACCCCCATGCTCTTGTATGCTCGGCATGTTTAGAGAACAAGGAGCCGACCGCTTAGCTTTCGTAAAAATTCATTAAAAGGAATTTTGAAAATGTAGAAACCCAAATGAAAATACAAAAAAATTTTGTCTTTTTGTTTTTTATATTTTCCACAGAAATTTTTCATTATGTTGAGGAAAAAAGTAGTTAAGTCTACGGTTTTATGTCTTAATTGCACAAGGTTTTAATTCCAGTCAATAGTGCAATTAAATTTTATGGTTCGTTGGAAAAGTTTATTAGAGAATGTTGAAAAGCAGTTGTCTATATTAGCAATAGTGCAATAGCTTTCGAGACAGAGAGCAAGGTACCTGGGGTCATAGGTGGGCAGCACTGAAATTCTGGGGGAGGGTGAAAAAATTTCTGGGGGGGGGGTGAAAAAATTTCAAAGGTCAAAAAGTGGTCTTTTAAGTGATCGTATTGCGAAAAAACACCATTTTTCAACGTTTCTCATCGAGCACTATCCAATAGCATCAAAAAATATTCGCTAAAAAAGCAGAAAAAAAATTTCAAAAATTGAACTTCTGGGGGTATTTTGATTTCTGGTGGGTCTTTTGATTTCTGGGGGTATTCCAACTTCTGGGGGTGCATACCCCTCCCCAAGCCCCCTCTCCCACGCCCACTTGTGCCTAGGGTCCGTAATCGAACAAATCCATCGATCACTTGGTTGTATAAGGTCATCATAGGCAAAATCAATAATTTAGCTACAGAATTGATTGTTTTTGTAATCTGTAGACGACAGTATCGTCATAGATAGCGAACGGACGGACTTTCACAGTTTTTCTCCCTCATCGATGACATATAATTACATTCACTAGTACAAGGATCAAGAAAATCGTGCATATAAATTCATTATCGGAAGATACAATTAACAATAATGACCGAACTTGGACGACAAAATTATGGTTAGGGCAAAAACACCACTTTTCGACGTTTCTCATCAGACTCTATCCACTGGTATTAAAGAACGTGAGAAAGAGAAATTTTATAGAGAATTTAATTTCGGAAATCTTTTGGATTCTAGAAAGGGGCCTTGAATTCTGGTGGAGGATCCAAATCATCCAGACATCCGCGCCTCCACCTGTTATTGCGCACTATGCAATTAAACAAAAGATGTACGCTACATCTCTTTACTTTAAAATGGTTGTAATTGTAACTCCGAGACCCACTCCTGCTCCTGGGCAGGAGTTAGATTCGCGGCGTAAATCTACTCCTGAGAAACGCTACTCCAACTTAGAGTATATCGAAAAATTTTACTCCGAGATTTACTCGGCGATTCAATCTAGAGTTAGGGATACTCAACTTTCAGTTAGTAGGGCCTACTGCACCGTGATGAATTAAAAATGATAAAGAACATTACATACGAGTAATTATATGAAAAATGTAGTAAATAAATAAAATAAATAAGTAAATAAAGCAAAAACAATGAAGAAATAAGTACAAGATATACAAAAATGCTTGAGTAACTTGAGATGATGCACACGACGCAAAAAACTAGATCAAAGTGAATAGATCAGAATACGAAATTCGTAGAAATCCTATCAGTTATGTACGAGTAATGTCGGTAGGTCTACAACTAACAAGCTATACATCGGCTAGGATAAAGAAAATAGAGATCAGTTTTTAATTATTATAAAAGCAAATAAAATTAAAGCTTCTTGTTTTAAAACTGATTCTTGTATTTATCGGCATTAAGAGAAAAACATCGATCTCAGGCCGAAAAAATTACTAGAAGAATGGGTGCAAAGAATGCTGAATGGTATGATTTGGTTAGAAAGGTACCTCTTAATTTTGAAAATATTCTTTAACAGATTTTACTGGAGACAGACAGAGCTTCAACCCTATCCCTTTGATACGGGAGTACATTGATTCCGGACAGTATGATAAAAGTTCGCATGACTGATCTTTACTTGCTTTACTTCCTTGTCATAAATTAAAACTTTATTTTTGTTATTTATTAAGCATCAAAAATTAAATTTCGAAAAATCAGATTTCTTAAGTATCAAAAAAATTGACTATGTTTAAAATCAAAATCGCCTTCATTAATTACCAAATAATTTTTTAGGTAGTTAATGCTACATACATCCATTTTTAGTATTTCCTAAGAGATTTAATTTACTCCCTGGACCATACACTTTCAGCAAACCTTCTCTAAAAAAATACTAATTGTTTAAGCTTAAAAATTAAACCAGACTTACTTTCAAACAAGATACTTAAGCTGCAACAATGCAAATTATCCATCTTTTTTATAACAACTTTACATCCCTAGTTCTCTAACTATTAAGATAGAATCAGAAAACAGACTTTATCGTGACATAATCGTCAATTGCGCGTTATGTTTATAAAGAAAGCAATATGTGAGCAGAATTAGTCTTCTTTCAGGTATTATTTTTTCATCGGGCTAATGCTTATTCTGATTTTTATTCTCTACCGTATGAGCAATACTTTTTAAACTCATTCTAGGTCATAATAATCACATTAAATCACAAAAAAATCATAATGCAGGTTCGATAAATTCAAATGGATACAATAGAACGAAAAGAGCTCATGACCCGCTTTTCCATATTGCCATTCATCTTACTGTACAAATATCATTTTGTAATCATTTACTGAAAATAATTCGTTTTCTAAGAATTTCTAAAGTGGGGATGGGGGCTTTTTAATCATTAGAACCAGCAGACCCGCGGCGACACCAGGATTTCAGTTATTTTATAATTGTTTTTGTTACATGCGCAATGTTCTGGCTTAATTATAAATGTCTAAAAACTACGATTCTTACCCTGTACGATTGAACCTTTCTACTTCTTTTTTCAACTTTTGAAAATGGACGGACCCAAAATTTATGCCCTGCCCATCCTAAATACCGCGCATTGACGTGAAAATTGAGCACCTCGAGGCTCAATCGATCTTCGACGTCAAAAGTTGTCAAGAGTTTGGCGACAACTGACGACGGCGACGATAATGGCGACGGCGGCGCGGTGTCAACGACGGCGGCGTTGATGGCTCGTTGAGCGAATTTGTCGCCGCGCTCTGCGGTCGACTGATCCGTCAACAACGACTTGCCCCCAAAATGACGACGCAGGTGCCTGGCTGCCGTGCGGTATAAAAAGATGTCGAAGCGCCAATGTTTTGGCATAAGACGGTCGGCGTAGCGCGACGCTGCTGCGCTTGACCCAGCGGCGGCGGTGGCGGCGGCGGCGACCGGCGATTCAGTAGTAGGTTCGACTTGAGCGGAACAACGCATTTTTTGGCAATTGACTAACCGATTAAACGCTCTGTTGCTTGCGCGGATCGAGTATTCGCTCGAGCGCATTCACCGCCGCCTATCAAGTGACATTTACCAATTTTTCTATATTTTCAGCCTTTTTCTATCGCCTATCAGCTCTCAATGGCTTATTAAAATGGACAAAAATGCGAACAGATTAGGTTTTGTTGCGGCCGTAAAAATGTTAATGTCAGTGGCCTACCGAATGTATAAGATTTCTGGTAGGAGTATGCAAGAAACGGGCTTAATTTTTACATTGGTCTTAGCGAAAAAATGCAACCAATTTTTTTATGGAAATTACATTTTTAGCACGCTACCCAAATGCTAAAGCCGGGCAGATGCCACGCATTTTATCTGTTACACGCCCCGATGCATTAAAGGATTTAATCGAGGTAGGTACCTGCGTAAATACGCTCGCTGGATTATCTACTTAATTCATTTTTTATTATCAAATCACTTGCCTTATTTATGGAAAAAAATTTTCGAATCACCTTATTTGATGCACGTCAAGCTCCCGAAAAAGACTTCGAACGATAATAATTTCCGTTTAGCTCTAGAATAAAAACAATCCATTCAAAGCTACTCATATCCCAACAAATGTTTTTGGATTTGTTTTTATCGACTTTATTTGCCAGCTTTTCTATGTCCTTCGAAAATAGAATTACAAAATTAACGATAGCTTAAGTAATTTTTATCCTCCGGACGGATATACTCTTGAGCAATTTAATTCACGCAGGACTTACAAACAGCCAAGTTCTCAGCCATAAATCTCGCTTTAAGTCCACTGAGCAGTCGATTAGAATTAAGAAACAAAAATGGATCATTTTGAATGCAAAGTCAATCTAATCAGAGTGATTGTATAAGCGCATTATCACAGCTTTGAAAAGGTTCGAAAATTCCTTATTAATGTATTGTAAACTGAAGTACATAGGTACATATACCTATTTTACATTTTTAGTGTCTCATGCTAATGCGCGGATCTTTTTCGTAGTATCGAACTGTTACGTACTTACTTGTGTACTTCGTAAATAAACGGGGGTGTTTGGAGAAAAGCGTTATAGTCAACCTTGCGCATGGATCGCAATATAAGAATCAATGCAAATCAATTACAAAAGCGCTTTAAACTGAATACAAAATCCCGATATTGTGCATAGCGACTGATAAGCATATGAGTTTTTGCCATGCAAAGTTCCATTACAGTAGGCTTCCTAGAAGCCACTTTCGTAGCTACTCACTTTATGTGCTAAAATCGATTTTTATGCGAAAGGTTTCGCGAAATAAACTGTAGGTAGGTACCGTGCTAAAAACGGTATACTACAATATTAAAAATTGAATTTTTGTTAGAGTGTAAGTCCTATGTTTGCTTGTTTTCTAGTAAGAATTTTAACAGGGTAAGATTCATCATGAATTCAAAGCTTGGTTCGAGTTTTAACGCGGAAACATTTTCAAAATTTTTGCCAAGATAGTGACGGTTGCTAATAATTTATAGTCTGTTTCACATAACTTCGTGCATGAACTTTAAGAAATTTCATCGATAGTAAGCCGAGGGGTTACGATAATTATATATCATATCAATACTATAATTGCAATCTGTCGGCTTATTGTCGACGATAGTTTTAAAATTTATGACCGAACTTGTGTTAAACAGACTATAGTAACAAATGCACGCAGAATGCTCAATTTTCAGCGATTAGAGAAACAAATCTTAAGAAATAAGCATGAAAAATTTCATTCAGTGTAATCGGAAATTTTAACTGTAACGCTACAAGTTCTCTTATTGGCCTCTTACAACTTTGACAGTCAGTTTAAAACGGTAGCCAATTGATCGACGAAGTCATTGATTTTTGCTGATAGGCGCTTCTAGGCTCAAAAATTTGCATTTTCAGGTGTGTGAAATATTTCAAATCTGCGTTTTATACACGAATTTTTTGATCACACTCGTATATATAAAACGTATATCGCGATTCTAACCAAAATCTTTAGAAATTTTTTTGCGCAGAAACTTGAAGCATAAATGTATGTAGCTTTAGCAAAAAAACCTTGTATTCAGGAAGATTTTTTTCGTGTTACGAAATTTATTTAAACAAGCAAGCGAACATTGGACAACATTCTAGCAAAGTTTCAATTGCTGATTTGAAGTGTGCGCTACATCATACTTTTTAGTGCGGTACCGTTTTTTCAAATAATCGCTGTTCTCATTTGAGCATTTCCTGAAAAAAATAAAAACCTGCTATATAGTATACCCCATTATTCACTGTTTGGAATTCGATCGTCGTTTCTTCATATTGGAAGAATCATAAATTTAACACTTCGGACATATTGGATTATACAGCTTTATATCAGAATGGTAACAAAAATTAAAGTTATTGCCTACAATGATTACTAACTTAATTTTAGTCAGCATTACAAGCATTAATGTTTAGGTATGAAACCTTAGATGCTTATGCTGAGGCAACAACTCTACGCTCTAATCACTTCTGTCCAAGAAAATGCGTGAAATCGTAAAATTGACTAGAATCCCACAGTTCCGTTAGAATTGTTCTTAGCAATCATTTTAAATATAGGCAACAAAACGTCGGAAAAATTTGAGCACTCACGAAAATTTTTGTTCACCAATCTAGACCTTTTACCGCATAGCATGTGTGCACTGACTAGTTTGACGGCTCAACGACAGCCCGTTTTCCTGTATGTAATTATGAAGGTCGATTAAATCCCAAAAAGTCAATGAGACTTTCTCCGCCGTTCGAACGATTGTGTGGGAAAAGAAGCTGATCATTAGCAGATCGTTATTGATCTAATCGTTTATCCGCTGATTAATATCACTACCGCCGGACAGTTGTAAAACTGCATATTATACAGCAAAAAAATGTCGCAATTTCATGTATAAATCGCTTACATATTGAATCATATGAAATAAAACTAACCCTATGTTCATAATTGCCTAATTTTTTGAGGTTGAACTTCTTTGTGTTCGAGCTTGTTTTCTCAATGATAATGTTCAAAATGTATATGTATTTATGTCCTCGAACGTAACTATGTTTAATGTCCAGCGTTCGTCCGGACGATTAACTTTGCTGGCTGAACATGCCTTGCGCCATGGGACGAGCGACTTACATTTTATTTTGAATTTCGCTTAATTTTTAATTATTTGATTGCATTCTAGTTTTACGTTTCGTTCGTCAAATTCCTATTATTTTGTTATAAACATTGATTTAAGCACAACTTACATTCAAATGTCTTCCCTGAAAAAAAACAATTTTGATATCTCGAAGCCAATCCGAATTAAATTCAATAATTGAGACGAACTTACATGTTATTCGTTTACTCAAATTCGCAGGGTTCTTAATTTGCATAAGTGATTAAAGTGCTAACTTTCGTGGTCGCTTCGCACATAATTTCCGGTTACGAAACCGTCGACGATAGCTCAGTCGTAGCAGGTCGAAACAAAAAGGAAATATATGAAAGAAATGTATTATAATAGTATAAACTCGTTAAAAAATAAAAAATTTTTAAAGCAAAATAAATCTAAGGAAATATATCGTCTGCTAAAATGCTTTAATCGGTGAATTTAGTTAGGAAGTGTATAATAGCAAACAAATAAATGAATTTAAAAAGCATTTTCTCTTTGCACCAATGCGCCTCTGTTAGCGTTCAGAAGTCGAAAGTAAAGCAAGATAAAATGTTCCATTGAAAAAAGGCAGAATATACATATTAATGGAATCAAGCTTTAAGGACGTAAAAGATACCTATGTATGGACTGCAACTTAATATTTAAATGCAAAAGTCGTAGTAATATATTAAGGCACCTTCAAGCAACGAGTTTATTCTGCGGTCTTGAAAAACAAGGTGTCTTCTCGAAACATTTTCTGAAAAACAAACATTTTAAAAATGTTCAAAATTCCTGAAAAATGCTCGAAATATGTTCAGAAGAGCTAACGAAGAAACTCAGAAACTGTAATATAACCAAATTTAGCCGTCTATGGTTATTTTTCAAATCAATATTGTCAACTGCTTGATCCAGTCATGCTGTTTATTATGGCTTTAGACTTTTTGCCAGACATGAATGTGGAGTAGGGGCTTGGGGGTCTTGACCATACATGGATAGCAGCCAAATTTTCGGAAGTTAGATGAGGTTAAATTAAGATAAATAGTACCAAAAATCAATTTTGATGATGACTTATCGATTTCGGGGAGGGGTTTCAGATTCTGTTGGGGTGAAAATCCCCTTCAGACCCAAACGTCCATGTGTGATATAAACTCCGAAACATAAAAATAATGAAACATTTACTGGGTAAAATGAGGCAAAATGAAGGCCATAAATTGATAAAAATCAAAAATTATCATCAAAAGTGCTTAAAATAACGTAGTTTATAACGCTCTTTTTAGCACTTTCATTAGTTTTGAAGTCAGTTTGGCCTCTAAAAGGCTTAATTCTTGACCCAAAAAAGCTACATAGGAAGAAAGCTTACTTTTCGACCCCGCCACTATACATGATCTTTAGGGAGAGGGTTTAAGGGTTTCACCCCATAGGAAAAATTTTTATCCCCTCCCAGAAATTTTTTTCACCCTACTCAGAATTCGCGATTTTTTAAGAGTTTCCAAAAATTTACCTAAAATTTGCAGGAAAGGTGCTTTTTAAAACGTACTTTGCTATCTATTTGCTCGATAGTGTCAAATATAATCAAGTTTTGACTATATTTTGTTCAATTTGTTAGACTTTTAAAATTTTTTTTCGAAATTTTGATACGTTTTTATGTCCTAGAAAGATAGAGCATCGTCAAAAACGCCGATAAACGATGTTTTTGACATGTACTCACTGTTTTTTGGCCAACAGACACTATAAAATTTCACCCCTTCCCTCAAAATTCTCATGCTGTGCATGTCTGCCCGCCACCCGCCCGCCGTTGTTGTGCCTCGATTTAACATTACAACTAAGAATAGTGAAACAAATTTATTGCCGTTGTTGATTCAAAGCAATCACTTCTTTTCGATGACTTACCTCTCATCTTCCCAACTGAAATACAACTTCCTTGTGTATTTCTGCAGAATATCATACGATTTTTTTTGTTGTCAATGAAAAATTTAATTTTTTGCAGATGTTTACGACTTTTGCGTGCATCAGTAAGTTTTTCTTTGTCCTCTTCTTTGACCTTTTATAAGCCAGAAGTTCAATTATATCTTGCCATTTTTTTCTCATCAGAGCATTTTCCGTCATTCATGATTCTAAAGTTATTTGCTTGATGTATTCGAATAAATATTGCAACTAAAGTTAAACAGCAAAACATTCCTTACGACTTCTCAAAATTATTCGTTGGACCTTGCGCTGGCTTATACACAAGAGTCGCTGCTGCTTCATCTAGCCAACATTACACAAAGTATTCACGATTGCCAAAAAACCGTTCGTTCCGTTTTTCTGCAAAAATTACTGACTAAATTAATGCAAAAAAAACCTGGAAGTTTAAACTGTGTCAATATAATTAAGAAAATAATAATGAAATATAAAAATTATACTTTCTCAAATGACCCGCTTTGTTGCAGTATTGGGTCGTTCCTATTTTATTTGTGTAAACCACATATGTGTGCAGACAAAGTTTGGTTGAACCCTCGAGCCGAGAAGCCCGACCGACCCATGCAAAATCAAATAGACAAACAGGATTCCAATTTTAAGAAGCTTGATCATTTCTTTCACTTTTATGCTATTAGAGAGCTTGATGAAAACGATCGAACGAAATCTTGAAATACCACATTTCTGCTACCATGAGTTTGTCGTTTTTGATTCTGGAACACCAGCCCGGTTAAATTCATTGCATCGTCTTTGGCTGAAATTGATTTCTATAAAATACAAAAGTCTATTGTTTCCTTAGACGAGCAAGTGCACGAACAAACACTTCAGTTTCAAATAGAACTAGTGTATAAGAAAATGTTTTGACAGCTCGGTGAGAATCGCACGGCTGATGAACAATGTTGGCCAGCGTGGCATCAAAAAATTGCGAGGAAAAAATTCAAAAATTGAATTCTAAGGGGGTTATTTTGGATTTCTGTGGGGGAGGGGGTAACTCTGTCTTCTCGTGATGTATACCACCCAAACCCCCGCCACGCCCACGTGTATTGGGTATCTCTAAAATGTGACTTCCCCCTACAGCTATAATGGGACATTTTGTTAATTAGAACGCTACAGCCTGGGGTCCGACCCGCTGCCAATAGCTTATGAGAGGACTGTATAATTCTATCGCACCGGCTGCCTACTGTCCGCAAGCTCTGTTTGACTATGCCAACGTGATTCCTAATGATGGGGCGCAAAATACTACCCAACCGACCTTTTGCCAACGTGCGATTTTATTACGACTGCCACTATCGAACGCAAATGAACACAAAGCAATTGAATGTTATCTAAGATTCACATGAATAGCTCGGCGTCAGTGCGCACATTCAATAAAATAAACAATATTAGGACAGTTATGCAAAACATGAATTAAGAACGTGGATAATAATAGCATACATGGGAAATCGTATTGCGTGTAATAGTAAGAAGAAATTCCCATTACAATATCTGGCAGGTGCAGGTTTTTAAAAAAAAGATAATAAAAAATTCGCCGCCCGTGTTTTTTATATGACCTTCCACCCTAAATCCAGTGTGTAAAGAGAGTGTAAAGTTTTTGCGTAACGGTATAATATATAGAAACTTTTTAACGGTTCTATTATTCAGCTTGTACAAAACTCAGTGTAAATGCCTTACAAAATTTGATGGTATAGAATTAAAGAGAATCAAATTTCTAAAATTTAGATTTTTTGTTTTTGAATTTCGCATTAGTTCTCGAGTAGGAATGTCAAGAGTATAAAAATCCGTGAGTGTAAAGACAGATTTTGGTCGCATTTTCGTCTTCTTTATGTCTACCAACAACTCCGGTGATGAGTCTTAGGAACTTTTTTCTGATAGAAATGTACTACGACCATAGGTGGGCGGAACCAAAGTTCTGGTGAGTGCGAGATTTTTTCAAAGGTCAAAAAAACGGCCTTAAAAACAGTGGTATGGCAAAAAACACCATTTTTCAACCTTTCTCATCGAGCACTATCCATTAGCATCAAAAAATTGCAGAAAAAAATTCAAAAATTGAATTCTCGGTGGTATTTTGGTTTCTGAGAGTGCATACCCCTAAACCCCCCACGCCCAGGTATGACTACGACCCAAGGGCAACTTCCGGCTTACTAGAAAACTTTTTTACACTCAATACTTATTTAGATCAAGAGGTTCAAAGTTTACAATCTAGTAGATAATGTAAAAAACAAATATTGTCTCAAATTTTTCTGCCAACTTCTCCGGTGCCGGTACGGATTGAATAGAATAAAAATGAAGTAGGTACTTTTTAGGGCTCAAATCGCAGCAAATCTTGACTAAAAAACTTAATCTTTAGTAATTTTTGGATTTATACAGTTCGAAATCAGGGGTGTAACACTCATACGTGGGCAGCAAGAAATTTCTGGGGGGGGGGTGCAAGATTTTTGAAAGTCAAAAAATGGTCTTAAAAATGATGGTATGGCGATAAAAACACCATTTTCTGACGTTTCTCATCAAGCACTATCCGTTGGCATCAAAAAATTGCAAAAAAAAACGGAAAAAATTTTCAAAAATTGAATTCTGGGGGGGGGGTATTTTGATTTCTGGGGGGTATTTTGGTTTCTGGAGGGGTATGCATACCCCCAAACCCCACCCCCGCACGCCCAGGTGTGGTAACACTGGGCGAAAAAATTCAATTTTCCCTTTTTGATTGTTTAATATCTCAAATCAGATGTGGAAGTAAAGTTTTTCACATACAAACGTACTACAATTTAAAAGCTGCAAACTGGCCTTAACCGAATTTCTTTACATTCAATAGGGAGTCAGCTGCGGATTTTTAAAGTCTACACTCTGCCGGTGCGCGAAAGGACATTTTTTACATTGTTTTTAGTTTGCAAGTTTGCAAACTTCTCCGGTCATAAATGAAGGCGCGCAGACTATACGAAAATAAAGTACGCCTCAAAGGTTACGTATCACATTTTGATGCGCTCTTTTAACTCGATACTGACTTAGGTGTGAAGGTGTAAAGTTTAAACTCTGCTGAAAAAACACGCTTTTATCGATTTTTTGTCACCTAACTTCTTCGATTATGAATCGGGTTGTGCAAACTACTATAGAAAGAAAACACATGTCGAAGATTACAAATAGTACCTGGTCGGGATTCTCTGCACTGAATACGTAGTCATTTCTGGAGATGTAAAGTAGCAGCTCGATCGTTAAAACACGGTTTTGCAATTATTCTGTTTGCTAAGTTCTCCGTTTATGAATTAGTATGTCAGGACCACATGTGGGCGTGAAAAGGGCGTTCGCGGTGGTATGCACCCCCAGATGGCCGGATACCCCTACACCAGAAACCAAAATACCCCTTCTCAGAATTCACTTTCTGAATTTTTGTTTTGTTTTTTTTCGTAATTTTTTGATGCAAATGAATAGTGCTCGATGAGAAACATTGAAATATAGTGCTTTTTCGCCATACCACCATTTTTAAGACCATGTTTTGACTTCTTTACGCTTAAGGGTCGCATATTCTACAGGGTGAATCAGTTTGCACAAATGGAGGTGTAAAGTAGTGTACACTAGAGCTTTATCTTGCTCCCATAATATTGTGGGAGGTCAATTTTTTAAGATGTTGTTTGGAGCATCAGGATTATGAACGAGATTTTAGTCATTACTTCACGCTCATGGATTGTGTAAAGTTTACACTAAAAATTTATTTTTGCTTTAAAGCATTGCCGAAGGTAAGTTTTTCAAAATGCGGTCCAAAACATTTTAATTTCTCCGTACTATCAGGATTACGAACTTGACTGCAAGTTCTTTTCTAGTCGTAGGTTGGGTAAACTTTGCACTTAAGGTTAACTTCAGGTCCAGGAGATTGCATGTTGTACTGGCTAAGTAATTTTTACCTACAATTCTTCTCCGCAAAATCAGTATTACGAATGTAGCATTCTTTTCTGTTACTCAATGACCGCGTAGAATTTAAACTGAAAATTAATTTTGATTCCAAAACGTTTTGAAAGTGACTTATTTAAAAACCTGTAATCAGTAATATCATGGCGGGTGTTTAATATGCTTCTTACAAAGTCTTCACCGTACAATCAGGAATATGAATCTAACTTTATTTTTACTATGTTGCTGTGTAAAGTTTAAACTGAAAATATTTTAATTTTAAATTGTTAGAGAAGCTAATTTCGTAAAAGACAGTTCACAATAGCATCATGATTATGAATTAGTAACGAAGTCTTGTTTACAATGTGGATGTCGATGTGAATGAGCAATCTTGCTTCCCGTCTTGTTCAAGTGTCATATTTCAGTAGGCAAGTTACTTACGAGTTTATTGATCGATTCACTCAAACCATTCTAATTAAAAGTTAGGCTCTAGCAATAAAAAATGCTCCGGTGTAACAAAAAGGACAAATATGCTTGGAATTTAGGATTATTTAGGACATAAAAGGAGGGGACTAGGAAAAGGTCACCTATGCGCGCAAAAGTCATAAGAATCTGTTAAAAACAGATTTTATCTAAGCTACACAAAAAATCGAAGTATGTTCAGCGGCTTCTAAAAAAGAAGGTGCCCTCACAAGACATTTCTCATTGGTTTAGTGAAGAGCTTAGAAGGTAACTTTGATCTGTAGCTAAATAGCCGTTTTAGTTGGATTGTCAGTATCGCATTTTCATTGCAATATAGAATCGATATTCAGTTAAAAGGCTTAATGGATTAAATTATGACATTCGCATCATGCTGTTTATTAAGGCTCTACAGTTACACGTGTTGTGCATACATGTGCAGCATAGGAATTCTGGAGGGGGGTCAGAAACGAAAATTTTTCAAAAAGTGCCTTTTTTGGGCTAAAAAACGATGGGTACACGTCAAAAACACTGTTTTTTGATGTCTCAGACAATGCTCGTTGTTTCTCGAACATAAAAACGTAAACATTTAGAGGGGGTCGCATCTATTTTGCGGGGGAGGGGGTCAGTTGCCATTCTGGGGGAGGGGGTCAAACCCCTCTTCCAGAACACTCCTGGTGTTGTGCTAGCATGATGAGATGATATACGTACATTAACTGCTTCGACATTCTAAGCTATTAAAATTTCCGGTCTATCTTTATGTAGTGTATTTATTTGCATAGTGAATTCGCTCATTATTATTGCGACATATCCTAAATTCTTTGGTGCCAACCTGTTTGACCATTGCAACAGCGGTCGCTCGAATTTGTGTTCAGTCAAGGTTGGTAAACTGAATGATTTGTCGTGTGCTTTAATTTAGATCGATAAGTTCCTCTAAGAATAAGGTGTTTTGTTATTTATTTACCAAATTGACGCCTTAACCATGCATGCATGTGCTTTGGTTTGGAACGGTCTAGACCACACCTGGGCGTGGGGGGGGGGGTTTGTGAGGTATGCACCACACCTGGGCGTGGGGGTTGAGGATTATGCACAACACCTGGGAGTAGGGGGGTTGGGGGGTATGGACCCCCTGAGAAACCATAATACCCCCCGAAAACCAAAATACCCCCCAGAATTAGAATTTTGAGATTTTTTTCGCAATTTGTTGATGCCAATGGATGGCTCTCGATGAGAAAACTTGAAAAATGGTGTTTTTTGCCATGCCACTATATTTAAGGCCATTTTTAGACATTTGAAAAGATCTTTCACCCCTCTTCCTCGGAATTTTGGTGCTGCCCACCTATGGTATGCACCCCCCCCCCGCGAGAATCCAAAATACCCCTTCCCAGAAACCAAAATATCCCCAGAATTCAATTTTTGATTTTTTTTGTTGTTTTTCTCGCAATTTTTTGATGCCAATGGATAGTGCTCGATAAGAAACGTTAAAAAATGGTGTTTTTCACCACGCTACCATTTTAAGGCCATTTTTTATCTTTAAAAAATCTTGCAACCCGAGAATTTTGGTGCTGCCCGCCTATGATCTGGACCCCCTAGAATGTAAAAATAGAAATTTTGTGAGAATGAGGCAAAATGAAGGCCAAAAACAAATGAACATTGAAATTTTTCTTTTATTGTGTTTTAAAGTGACCAGAAACTGTGTAATAATAATGTTTTGACGCAATTTATGCGCTTGTACCAGTTCTTGAGGTCATTTTAACCCAAAAACGCTTGCTGTTTGACCATCCCTCCAGACCGGTTCGACTCCCTCCCCCTAGATTGGCTATGCTGTGTATCTCGGGCCACAATAGCAATATATATAGCCACAATAGCCACAATACCACACAATAGCCTTTCTGTAGGCCCAGAATATACCCTACTTCGGTTTTTGTTTTGCTTAGAGGAAATCTGTTTTTAGCAGATTCTTACGATTGTTTGCGCGCATAGGTGACTTTTTCCTAATCCCTCCTTTTATATCTTTAATAATCCGCTATTCCAAGTATATTTGTCTTTTTTTTGTTCCATCTGAGCATATTTATCTTTGCTAGTACCCCATTTTTTAATTAGAATAATTTGAGTGAATCGATTAATTATTTCATGCTCAAATGAAAGACTCGCAAAACACTTGAACAACACAGGTAACAAGATTGTTCATTCACATCAACTATTGCAAACAAGACTGCTTTCCTGATGTTATTAATGACAGTTTTTAAAAAGTTACCTTCTTAAACATTTTGAAATTAAAATGGATCTTCATTTTAAACTTTACACAGTTATTGGGTCACAAAAGACAGCGCTAGATTCACAATACTGGTTTAATGAAGAAAAGTTTGTAAAAAAAAACTTAGTTTGAACAACCTACAACCCTTTGGGCACGAAGTTAAGCTGAAGCGTAAATAAAACACAACTAGCGGGTGTGCAGCTAATTGCAAGCAAGTTCGTAATCCTGATGTTACGGAAAAACCCCTATGTTTTTTAAAAAACTTGACCTTCGGCAATGCTCTGTAGCTAAAGTTCATTCTCAATGTAAACTTTACACCACCGCTAAGTGACTGCTGAGTGTAAAAAATTATCCAAAATTTTATTTGTAATCCTGATGTTCCGAATTGACATTTTACAAATAAATTGACCCTCCACAACACTCTATGAGTAAAATAAATCTTCAATGTAAACGAATTTACATCGCCATTGAGAAAACTGATTCATCCAGTAGAATCCTTAGGCTTGAAGCATTGTTGTAGTTTAGATCATGCCCCTACGTATTACGAAAAATGATCATGGACAAAATACACGCAGAAAAGTGTTATTCACCCCGGACCTATAACTTTACACCTCCAGAAAAAAACTCAATATTGAATGTAAAGAAACACGTCTTACTGTGATGTGTAACCCTTAGGACGTTCTTTGTTTTTACTCAAGTCCATACATACTAATTTATAGCCGGAGAACTAATCAGACAGAGTAAATGCAAAAACGTCTTTTTTACCATAGAGATAGTACTTTACATCTTCAGCACAACTCAGTATTTAGTGTAGAAAATTCCTACCAAATGCGGTTTGCAACCGCAGCCATGTACTTCATTTTTAAAATAGTCAGCACATCCGCTTCATATCGGATAGTTGGCTCACAGAAAATCAGTAAAACGGTGTTTTTCAAAAAGAGAGTTCTAACTTTACACCTTCACCCGACTCAGTGTTCAGTTGAAAGAAACGCGTCCAAGCGTGATGTGTAATCTTTGAGGCTTATTTATTTGTAGTATACTTTACAAGTCTCAATTTATTAGCGGCAAAGTTGGCAAACTGAAAGAAGGTAGTGTTTCCCCGTGTTCCAACAAGGTGTAAACGTTAAAACTCTGAAAATAACTCCCTATTGAGTGTAATGAAATTCAATTTAGGCCAGGTTATAGCCTTAAGTTTTAGTGCATTTATATGTGAAAAACTTTTGTTCCGCATCCGATTTGTCATATTGCCCAATCAAAAATGATAGAAAACGTGTCTTTTTACCTCATTTTACACCCCCCTGATTTCGAAGTTTACAGTTACACAAATAACTCGGTGTTGACTTTTTTAAACGCAAATCCTAGTACTTTTTCACCAGAAAACATTTTTTTAGGACTCATAAGCGGATTTATTGGCAAACAGATTGAAGAGAAAAATACGACTTCAAAAAATCTGTCTTTTCACTCGTAGATTTGTACACTCTTTACACTCCCCTCCAAAATTAAGGCCATAGTCCAAAGACAAATACCGTTTTTAGAGAGTTTCATTCTCTACAATTCTATAACATTATATCGCAAAAGGCATTTACGCTGAGTCGTCTGAAATTTGTTCTCGACAACCGTCAGAAGTTTTTCTATGTTCTAACTTTACGCCAAAAGTTTGCACGCTCATGATGCACTTGCTTTTGAGTGTAAACACAAACAAAAAGACACATCGAGTTTTTTTATTATCCATCTTTTAAAAAAACCGCACCTTCCAGATGTGTCCTAGCTGTGAGGTGGGGGAAACACGTTGGGGTTATCCAAGTATATTATAGGTATGCGCTACCTATAGTCTGTTCCATTCAGCTTTTAGGTTTTTGAAAAAATTTAAAGTGATTACAAAAGTGTTTTAAACTAATACGGTAAATATGATATTTTACAGTATAATGTGTCATATGGAGACATATGCCATTGCTAAGCTGCACTACTGCATCAACATTTTAACCCTCCTCTTACCAAGGGGTCACGCACCCTAGTCTTACCAAGGTCTAGATTGAAAATCTAGTCATTGGGGAGATAACAAAAATGAATGAAAATACATATTTCAGGTAGCCAAGAGCATGAGAAATTCAAAAATGTCATTAAGTTTGCACAAAACTGAAAACCAATTTTAAAAAATGTATTTGAACATTCAAAAATGTGTAAGAAATACGATCTGCAACATGCGTCACACATGTTTTAAATCATGAAATCAAGCTTTTCGAATAAAATATAGGTCAATACATTTTCTTATGCTCAATAAAACATATGTTGCGGTAAAAAAAGAGGGTACTGAGAAGCTTGCCACATAAGAATTTATGGCCTTACAGAAAACTGCAAAAAACAGGTAACTAGATCACAGATCTAGAGCTTGGTAAAAGTAGGGTTAAACCACTTTTGTAGCCTGATTCTTGCGGAAAAATTTAAAAGAAAACCGCAAAGTCAAATGAAACAGACTATAATGATAGGATACGTACGTTTTCCTCGCTAATGACCGCTAGAGATCCATGCTTTTCTATAATTATCATTGCTAAGTTTTGTTTAGAAATTTTGATAATATGTGTGCTCGTGCACTCACTAATGATATCTAAGGAGTTTAATTAACGAAAAGTAATCTACGTACATATAATAAACATGAAAAAAGGGTCTGATTTTGCTTTTATGAAATTGGAGCGTCGTAATGTTCTAAATTGGATAGAAACTGACAGGTTCCTTGCTAATCATTCTAGGATATCAATAAGACATGAGCGCTTCCCAAATTCTGCGAGTCTGCTAAGGAAGCGTTTAAAACTTTCGAAGGTCAGAAAAGGGCTTGCAGATTGATGCTAGGTGGGAAAAATGTTTTCTTATGAAGCTGTGTATATAATTATACTGGCATCAAAATACTGCGAAAAATTTCAAAAATTCAATTTTCGGTTTTAGCAAGGATATTTTAAATTTTGGAGGACCTCGCAAACCCACGTGTGTGTGTGTGTGTGTGTGTGTGTGTGTGTCAAGTGGAACTTCGGAAACAAAGCAGTTTAAGCAGGCAGACGTTCGCTTCATACTATCAAAAAGATCAATCAGTGTTTCTTCTGATACAATAATTTAACCCTACACACAGAGGATATAAATGATTCAAGGGATTGTATCCCAGAACCTTACAGACCCGCCCGTCCCAATTAAGCTTTGTTGAAAATGATGATGATAGGTTGTAAGAAACGTCAAGGTCGTTGTTTTTTCGTCCTAATGTGTGACCTTTAAAAATTTGAGCACTTCGAATACTTTGGTCATATTAACAAACGCAGACCTCTGCACATCATGTCTGTTCACCTATTGTTTTTGAAGGTTGACCATAGCTTCATTCAAAAGTTATTAGGGTCAATTGTACCCAACTTTAAGAACCTTTTAATTATTTGTTAAGGAAAATGTCTCTACACCGCTTTTTTCCTTTGACCAAACAAACCTTATCAGTGGCTGATTCGCAGTTCCCAACTGAATTATCATTTGTCCATCGACTCATTGAAATCACTTCGGCCTGAAATAACGTACGAGTACATGTTATAGAGCGAAAAAAATTTCAAAATTTCAGTTTGCGTATGAAATAAATTGATTACATAGTGAATCATGAAATAAAACTAGCTGTGTAATTGCCTAATTTTTTCAAGTTGAATTCCTTTATGTTCGAAGTTGTTTTTCACAATAAGATTGTCCGAAACATATGTGTATTTGTGTCTTCGAACGCAAGTTTTATATTCGGCGTTCTCCTTGGACGGATAAGACTGCCGTTCAAATACGTTTTGTGCAATGGAGCGGATGAATTACGTTTTAATTCAATTTGCTCTTTAGTTTCTTGATGAATTAAATTTTTTACATTGTAATTAAATTCCTGATTGCATTGTTTTTTTAAATTTTGTTCATTTTCTATTTTAAAAATTTTCAAATATATTAGACTGATTTCCCAGAAAAATGATTTAGTCATCCAAGAGCAAATGCGAATGAACTTGAAAAGATTAAGATTGACGAAGCGACAAATATTCACATCCTGGCTTATGTTTTAATGCTCGTCGTAGATTTCGGATTTTGCATAACTAAAAGATTCTCGTGAAATGATTCAAGTGCTGACGGTTCTGATCGCTTCGCACATAATTTTCAGTTATGCAACAGGCGAAGATGGCTCAGTCGCAGCAGGTAAGGACGATAGGAACGTATGTATTAAAAGAGAAGAAAAATATCTAAAGAAAAGAATTTGAATAAGGTTAAATGAAATGAAATATATTAAATATTGAGAAGATATTATTTATTTGGAAAATAAAAGCAAAATGGTAAAATGAATTTAAAAAAGTTTTCTCCGCTAATGCTAAGAAGCTTGGATAGCGAAATTGTGTCATAGGTAATTCATGGTCAGTTGTCAGTTGACACAATGAACTTTAATAAAGCTAACACTAAAGTCAATCGTGCAGAAAAAACAATAATTCTAGCCTACGGCTTCGCCGCGCTAATAAAACTACGTGTACGTGTATTGAGATGATTGTGACCCGCTTGACCCATCGTCCCGCTAGACCCACCGTCCCGCTGGACCCACCGGCCCACTAGACCCACTTTTTCGTCCCGCTAGACCCACCGGAAGTCTCGCTAGACCCACCACGTACATAATGAGGTGTCCCACTATACCCACCATTTTGCGACCGTCCCGCTAGTCCCACTGTCTCGGAAGACCCACCCGAAAAAATGAAGACATACATATTACGTACATGTTAAATGAAAAGTAGTTATCAAGACGCTTAAGTGAATTCTGCAAAATTTTTTGTAATCAATAATTTAAAAGCAGGTTTGAGTATTTCCAAAATTTTACTCGTATTTCCGAAATTTTGGGAGGGCTGGTTGCCCCGCCCCCACCCCCCACAGCTGCGCCACTGCCTAAGTAATAGAAACAAAATGTTTTAGATATAAAGTCTTTCAAAATGATACAACTATACTTGTCAAAAATTTAAAAAGACATAATTTGTTTCTGATAGTATTTTTCAAATGTGTATACATTGTCAACAAAATCAATAACGGACAGCTGTTAATTTTGAATAATAATGATAATAATAATGATAATATATATATATATATATATATATATATATATATATATATATATATATATATATATATATATATATATATATATATATATATATATATATATATTTATATAAAAACATATATACTTGAATGGATACACTTTGCAAGCGTTTCTGTTTTTGCTTATAAGCGTACATAATTTTCTTCTCTGATAGGTCTTCCGAGACAGTGGGTCTAGCGGGACGGTCGCAGAACGGTGGGTCTAGCGGGACACCTCATTATGCACGTGGTGGGTCTAGCGGGCCGAAAAAGTGGGTCTAGTGGGACGGTGGGTCAAGTGGGACGGTGGGTCAAACGGGACGGTGGGTTAAGCGATACGGGACCATTGAGATGCACATGTACTCAGGTACGATCCATATCCTGTATACACACGTAGGCTGAGGTTTAGGCCCACTAGAATCCAAAAACCCTCTTCGCTTTTTTTAAAGTTTTGCTCCCAGACCCCAAGGAACTGGTTGCTGCCAATATATGGCGAGACGTGATGACGCAATAAATCGTTCAATAAATAACAAGTGAGAAAAATTTTAAACTTGATCGTAATTTGAATAAATATTGCAGCTAGAGTGAAACGGCAAAATGTTCCTTACGACTTTTCGAAAGGATTCGGTGGACCTTGGACTTCTTTGTACGTCAGGGTCGCTGCTGGTGCGCACGGACAAAATTACACAAAATATTCTCTGTTGGTAAGAAAACGCTAGCTTCAATTGTTCGAGAGAAAATTAGTGAATAAATACGAGAATGCAAAAAGAAAAACCAGATAGTTGGTACACTTAATCAAAGGACCAAGAAGCGAATTGCGCTAATTTCTCTTTTTCGAATAGAAAATTGTCAACCGTTATACATATCAGGCTTAATTTATCTTTTCTATAGTCTAATTCACGAAACCTTGTGCATGGAAATCAATTTTCAGGGATTTAGCGAGCGGCTACAAAAGTGGTTTTTAGGCGGCTTACTGTAATAAGATTTTATTTAGTGAAACTTCATACGCTTACTATAGTCTGTTCCATTCCAAACGGCCCATTTTCGCTATACGGTTCATTACTGTGACAGAATATTTTAAGACTAAGGTTGTTTTGACTATTTGTTAGATGGACCAAATGTTAAGCGAAGCACATTTAGCATGAATAAGAAGAGTTTACCAGCCGCTACGAGAGCTTATTTGAAGAAGTCATTCGTGCAGTTAAAAAATCTTACAGAGCGAAAATCGGCCGCTTGGACTGGAACAGATTATATTGATGCCAATGGATGATAGGTACTTAACGAGAAACGTCTAAGAAAGGTGTTTTTTGCCATACCACAATTTTTAAGACAATTTTTTGACCTTTGAAAAAGCAACTTCGCCAGAATTTTGGTGCTGCCAGCCCACCTATGGTCTGTACCCCTAATCCTACCGACTCCCTAAAAATTAGCCTCTTGCATTTGTTGGTGCCGGCAGATTAAAACTGATGAGAACAGTCGAAAAATGGGCTTAAATAAATTTTGTCACCATCTTTCGAATCTGAATTTCGGCTTTGCTCAATATGTGCCGAGAGCTTCAAGATAAAGTTTTGCTTACCTGAGCAAACCTTGAAAAATCTATTATAATAATTTCGATTTTCTCTCTGTGTGTGTGTGTGTGCGTGTGTGTGTGTGTGTGTGTGTATGTATGTGTGTGTGTGTGTGTGTGTGTGTGTGTGAAAATAAGTTTTTACTGGAAAATCAAGTGCTCATCAAATTTTGACCCATAGCGTATTAGAATCTAAATAAAATTCACGGATTACTTTTTGAGATACTGGCGCCCAAACACACTATCAATTACGTGAAAATATAAGTTTTTATATCCTTGCATAAGCACAGCAAGGATGTTAATCCCCGAATTTGGCCTTTGGATCCTTGATTCGAATTTACTATCTAAAGTTCTTGAAATGCTACCGTAAAACACGTATAGATTGGATTTGCCTTTAACTTAGGGTAAGGTTCTGAGTAGCGTAAATTAACATATCTTCATAGAAACTAGATGACAGCCATCCAATATATTATCTATGAATAGTGTTTGAAATGATGTAAACCAATATGCGCGCACAAATGCGCGGCTTCCAAAAATGCTAATGCAATTTCAAATATATGCTTCTAAGGGCTAATTTTGTATGAAACTATTTACGTTTGTTAATAACGTACGAACTTATGTTTATAATGCACTCATATTGTCTCAAGAGTAGGAAAATAAAGCAAGGAAAGTAACATAAAATGAGTGGTAAGTGAGTTAAGAAATTTGGTGAGCTGAGGTAAATTTTGACGAGTATGATGATTTAAAATGGAGAACTGATTTAAATTTAAATATAAATTGAAGACAAGCTTAGAAAAAATGATAATTACTGACTGACATGGTGAGGGAGAGAAAGGTGTAAAATTTGAATAGACTAAATACTAGGATACTGATTCTATCTTTTTCATCAATGGGGAGCGAAGCGACCCATTTTACAAAACAGATAGACATATGTAGCAGAAGGGGCAACGACGCGCCCCTTTGCTAGTCATAGATATTTTTATCATCATTATGTCCTTAGGCATTACTGTAACAACTGCAAGCATACAAAGTTACAAATACAGCTTCTGAAAAAATGAAATGAATGCCATTCCATATTTCAGTCCATTGGAACTAACTATGCATGCAAATATACTATGCTAAACTTCAGGATCGGTGATCCAGAAATTTTCGAAAGTTAGAAAAATGCCAAAAATAAATTTTTCAACGTTTCTCATTGTCTATCTATTAACATAAAAATCGCGAAAAAAAGGAAAAATGTATATTTGATCATGGGATCTTTCGAATTCCAGGGAAGAGGTCTATTGTATTCCTAGAGTCGACCAGGGCCCGGTTGCTCGACTCGACCATTAACTAATGTTTACCTTAACGTTAATGGTCACCTTAACGCAACCATTAATTGATGGTCGCGTTAAGTCCGATTTCCACCTTAACGGAACCATTAAAAACATCGGGTTGCTCGACTCAACCATTAAGCTCGACTTTATGGGAAGTCTAATGGTCGATTTAAATTTCGGTTGCTGGACTCCACCTCAGTGCAGCCATTAATTAAGGCTCAGTTTTGTAATGTCTACCTTAAAACCGTTTGCTCGACTGAAAACTTAACGCTCCCATTAGGCCTTTAATGGTTTCTTTAAGGTAAATTGGGTTGCTGGGCTTCACCTTAACGACTTTAATAGTTTTGTTACGGTTCATTCTTTAAGGTAGGTCGAGAGCTACATCAACGAACTCATTGATTGTTTTTCACATTGAAAAATGGCGCTTCTTCCTATCGTTCCGAGATTTGATATTATGACAAGTTCTCGCCGATTCGAAGTCAAAAGAAGTCCTTTGACTAATTTCAATGATGACGAATTTTATGACTGATTTAGATTTAGCAACTTATCCTTAATACTGAAGATTTCATAACCATAATATTATTTTATACTTTTTTCTAGTTGCAGACAAGGTAACCATGAGCGCTGCCTACTGACAATGCGAATTGCAGAAAAATGACTGATACAAACCTCATCTTTACATAAATAGAACTTTTTTGATTATTAAATTTTTCCAACTACATTAATTTCATGACAATTAAAACGCGGTTCTTATAGAGACTTCGTGTATGCAATTATCACTTCAACGAGAAAACTCAATGATTACATTTCACACTTAAAAAGTAAAGCTTCTTTCATTATTCTTTTATTTAATAATATGATATATGCTCCTCGATCCACTGTCAAATGAAATCCATTGGTTCATTTTAATGACAATAAATTTTAATAAAGATTTTATTTGGGTATGGGAAAAACCCAGATTTGAAAATTTTGAATTCTAGGTTTTTGGGTTTTTTTTGGTTTTTTTGGGTTTTTTGTGTTTTATTGGGGTTTTATTGGGTTTTTTAATGGAAATGACAACTAGAGTTACATAATGTAGTTAGGAATACTCCAACAGCTGCAAGACACGAGACAAACAAAGCGCAACAACTTTATTTAGCTAATATTTGAAATTCAACAACAAAATCGATCGTTCACTGCGGTTGCCACTATATGTATTAATCGTCCTCTTCAATGCTCGGACATTACCAGATTTTAATCAAAAAATGCACTGGCTCTCAAAAAATATTAGGAAATAGAAAAATTGGTCGAACTCAGAAAAATGTGGGCTATTGAGGTGGCTGAGTAAAAGCGCCCTGTTTTGCAGCATAGGATGGCCATTGTGAACTAGGGGCTGAGATTTTCGAACATGGCATTGCGTTGACCAGACTGAGGTTGGTTGGCCTTTACTTGTCGAAGGAACAACATAAAGCAAACAAAAAGAGATTGGAAAATTTGAATCACCTACAGTATTTATTTCAGTCCATTTGAAAAATTGGTAACCTGTGGATAAAAAACCCAAAACCCAATGATTTTTTTGCAAGCAAAAAACCCACAAAAAACCCAAAAAACCCAGATTAAAAAAAGCCAGCTTTGCCAACCCTGATTTTATTCGAGAACGAATTTTTTAAGTTGACTTCTTCATTTTCTTTAGCTGTTGCCGAAAATGCGCTAAAATCAAAATTGTATTTCCCTATTTTTATTTCTCTATTTTTTCAAAATTTCCATATCATCGCAAGCAACCAATTATGTTTTACCCAGACTAACGAGCGTTTTCATTTATTTTCCTCATTAAGTGTATCGCTGTCACTGCAATCCATTATCAGCCGAATTAGAACCAACACATTAAAAGTCAAGCGTTAAAAGAGTAAAATAAAAGAAAATTCGAATATTCAATTACTATGGTTCTCAACGTTTTATATCTATGCGTTTTTACCAAAACATTAAAATTCTCATGAAATGCGCGTGAACTTAACACAACCATTAAACTTCCCTTAACGCAACCATTAAGCTTACCTTGACGCTACCATTAGATTTCCCTTGATGCAGCCATTAAAGATTTTTTTAATGGTTTCTTTAATGATACCCTTAAACTTTCCTTAACAAATGCTCGACCTTTAATGAATGGTCAAGTCGAGCAACCCGATTTTTACGAATCTTAACGAAACCATTAGTTACCTTAAAGTTAATGGTTTCGTTAAGGGGATCTTAATGGTCGTTGGCGGTAAGGTGGAGTCGAGCAACCGGCCGACCATAAAAACTTAATTTTTAATGGTTAGCCTTTATTAAGGTGAAGTCGAGCAACCGGGCCCAGGTGTTGAAAGAGTTGAAGAGTTGAAGAGTTGAACGGACAAATCGAAAATTTTTGATAAATTAGAAACTATTATAGTAAAACTTGGCAAATGAAATCCAAAAACTATTACTATCAAAAGTTTTCTGCAAAAGTAATTAGAAACAATCAGGAACTGCAGATTAATATAGTTTAAATGCTACGTATTGTAGCATTTAACCACGTTTAGAGGCTATTTTGGCTCAAAAATGCTCTCTGGTGAACTCCCGCTAGAGCGGTTGACCCCCTGACTAGCCCGGGCATGCTTTGCTTATATGGTCGAGTGAGTCCCCTCGAGCAAATATATACTTGGAACTTCGGTTCGTTTACATTCATAGCATTGTGTATTGGCAATAATTCTTTTCCATGAAACTCGTAGTCTACTAGCTCGGTGTAATTTCTTAGCGAGTAATATGCAAAAACACTAAAATTTCAAACGAAACGATTAAGTTGATAAATAAAAAATGTTTTTATAGCTAGGTGATAATTGCACGGCTGACGATCAATGTTTGTCCGCATATTCCTACTGCGAACCCCCAAGAAATGTGTGCGCCTGTGAACCAGGATTCTGGGCTACCAAAGATGGACTTTGCGATGGATTTTTTATTGGAAGTGGTAGGAAATAAATATTAAAACGCGCACTTACATAACATAGTTGACGCAGAACACAAAAAGATGCTTGACATGTACATACATAGCTATTTCTATCTCTTTTATTATCAAACGGAGTCGCAAAATGCCATTTCGGAAGTTCTGCTGACCCCGCCCGAAGCAAACGGACTCCCGCAAGATCGGTCAGATTTTCATTTTCAAAACTTTATTCATATTTTTGCATTTCTGGATACTTTCATAAAATAGCAAGATAAGTCGAAAATTGAGTGTTTTTCGCATAGCATCTAATTTTGGTTTTTCTGACCTCTCAAAATTTCAAACTCCATGTCAGAATCAGCCTTATTCAAGTATAAAAAAATTCACGTACCGGAAGAAAAACATGTAGTGATAAAATCATGTGAAGGTTCTTTTGTAAGTTGAATCGTATAAGTTAAGCAGCACTGTCGTTAGAAAAATGAGTAGAAAAACAAAATATCGGGACATTTATCAGCATATGGATATGAACTACATTTTATTATAAAATCTTTCTTACCGTTATCAACATAAGCTATTACTTTTCATAATTCAAATGTTCTAGTGTCCAACTGTCCCTCATGGAATTCGAATGACACATCGTCCTGCTACAAAACTCACAAAAGCTGCTTGGTTCAACGGGAATTAGAGCCGCGATTTCGCTTCAAGGACGATTGTGCGGCGGATGAATTTTGCTTTTTGTACAACTTTCACGTTCAAGACAGAGAATTATTCGTCGGCCACTGCTGTCCACTGCCACCTAAAAATCTCAGCTTGTCCGAATTTCAACCCGCCTGCCCTCTCGGAAAACCACATCCCGAAGACAAAGGCTGCTTGGCGCACGACCATGCTCCATTCGATTTTCGATTCGTAGAAAAAGGCCCCAAGAAGTGAGAACCAAGAAAATTTCCAAAACTAGGAAGCCTAGATATACCCCACTACTCTTTTCGATTTTCATTCAATTGCTTCAAGTAGGTACATATCCTTGCACAAAAATAATTTTTTTGTCGCCTGCCAACTACTAATCATTTTTTGACTAACAAAGAAAAATGCTCAGATGGAACAAAAAGGACAAATATACTTGGAATATCGAATTATTTATGATATAAAAGGAGAGGACTAGGTAAAGTCAGCTATGCGCGCAAAAAATCATTAGAATCTGCTAAAAATCAGACTTTCTCTAAGCGACACAGAAATCGATGTATATTCTGCGGTCTACAGAAGATAGTTGTGGCCAAAGATACATAGTATGAACGATCTGTGGAGAGTCCGTCGGTCTGCGGGGGGTCAAAAATTGAGCTTTTTCAGGCCAGAATGACCTCAAAGGCTGGCATAAGCGCTAAAACATCGTTAAAACAACATTATTACACAGTTGCAGGTCTCTTTGAAGCACTTTTAAAATTGTGCAATTTTTAAATATTTTTTTGGCCTTCATTTTGCCTCATTTTTCCCTCAATATTTACCATTTTTCCATTCTGGGGGTCTAGACCACACGTAAGCATGGGGGGTTTGAGGGAGGTATCTACCCCGAGGAACCAAAATACACCCCCAGGAACTAAAAAACCCCCCACCCCACAGAATTCAATGCTTGAAAATTTTTTCGTTTTTTCCGCAATTTTTTTGATGTCAATGGATAGTGCTCGATGAGAAACGTTGTAAAATTGTGTTTTTTAACCATACCACCATTTCTAAGGCTCTTTTTTGACCTTTGAAAAATCTTGCAACCCCAGAATTTTGGTGCCACATACCTATGGTCTAGACATCTCTAAACCCCCCACGAGCATGTATGTTTGTGACTCTAATTTGGGAAATAAATACCACAACACTTTATTCTTTAAACGATTTGATCGATCTGAATCAGAGCAGACGACGAATTATTTTGTTTACCAACCTTAAGTGAACACAAATTCGAACAACCGGTGTTGCAATGGTATATAAGTGCAGCAAGGCACTAAACATGCATGAACACGTTAGCACTAAAGAAATTAGGACATGGCGCAAGAATCATGAGTGAGATAACCATGCAAATAAATGCAGAGCAAAATGATAAATTGGAAATCTTTATAGCTGAAATGCCAAAGCACAGGAAATGTTCCTGCATTATCTCATCATGCTAAGTGTAACTTTAGAGCCATAATAAACAGCATGATGCGAATGTCATAATTCATCTATGACTATGCCCTTTGAAGTTGATTATATATTCTCATGAAAATACGATACTTATAAGTCGGCTATTTAGCACATGTCACAGTTTCCTCTACCAGTGAGAAACGTATTGAGGACATCTCCTCGAGACTGCAGAATATACTTCGACTTTTGTGTTGCTTAGAGAAAGTCTGATTTTTAGCAGATTCTAATGATTTGTTGCGCGCATGGCTGACCTTTCCGTCCCCTCCTTTTATATCTTTCATAGTCCGATATTCCAAGTATATTTGTCCTTTTTATTCCACCGGAGCCTTCTTTGCTAGTACCTACCTTACTTTTAATTAGAATGATTTGAGTGAATCGATCAATAAACTTAAAGGTAACTTGCCGAATGAAATTTAACACTTGAACAACACTGGAAACAAGATTGTTCATTCGCATCAACATCTACATTACAAACAAGACTCCTTTCGTTATTCGTAATTATGATATTATCGATAACAGTGTTAAAAAACTTACCTTCTATAACGTTTTAAATTTAATATTAATTTTTAGTTTAAAATTTGCACAGCCATTGATTTTAAAAATTAGATTCGTAATTCTGATTTTCCAGAGAACAATTTGTAAAAAACAAAGCTTATATGACCTACAACCTCTTAGGCCTGAAGTCAGGTTCAAGTGTAAATTTTACACAACTAGAGAGTTTGAAGAAAATTGCGAATTAGTTCCTAATCTTGATATTACGAAGAAATTTCTATGTTTCAGATAACTTAAAAAAGTCAACCTTAATGCTCAGTAGCTTAACTTAGTTTTCAGTGTAAACTTTACAAACCACTGAGTGTAAAGAATGTCTAAAATCTGATTCGAAATTTAGATGTTCCAAATGACATTTTACAAAAAATGGAAGCTCCTCAACACTCTGGGAGCTAAGTTATCCTTTAGTGTAAACTATTTTACACCTCTCTTGATTGAAACTAAATTCCTCCACTAAAATGTTATACCCTTGAGCGTAAAGCATTCTTAGAGCTAATATCATGCCCCTATTTGCAACGAAAGAAGATCATGGACAGAATAGACGCAGAAACGTGTTATTCACCTCAGACCTATAGCTTCACCCCACCAGGACTAACTCAATATTGAGTGTAAAGAAACGCACCTTGCTGCAATTTGTTAGCCTTAAGACGTCCTCTATGTTTTACATTAGTCCGGACATGCTAATTTATAAGCATAGCACTTAGCAAAAGTGGGCAGCAAGAAAATCTGAGGGGGTCAGGATGGGTAAAATCACCAAAACTATTATTCAAAATGTAATTCTAAGGATCTAAAGTAATTTGAAAGGGGGTATTAACTTCTTCGGGGAGGGGAATACAAACCTCCCAACTTTCCCCCACGCCCATGTTTGACACCTAGTCGGCAGAATGACTGCAAAAACGTTTTATCACCGGAGAGCTAATACTTTGCACGTACAGAATAGCTCAGTATTGAGTGTAGAGAGATCCGACCAAATGCGGGTTGTAATCGCGGCCACGTATTTCTTTTTTAGAATAGTCCGCACAATTCAATTTATAACCGGAGAAGTTGGCTTTCAAAAATCGGCAGAAAACGTGTTTTTTACGCCAGTTGAGGCGTACTTTATTTTTAGTATACTTTGCAAGTCTTGATTTATTACCAGCGAACTTGACAAACTAAAAAAAGGTAAAAACCGTGTTTTTTCGTGCACCAGCAAGGTGTAAACTTAAAAATATAAAAGTAACTCCCATTGAGCGTAAAGAACTTCGGTTTGGGCCAGTTTGTAGCCTTTGAGTGGTAGTAAGTTTGTGTGTTAAGAACTTCCGTTCCGCATCCTGCTGGATATATTTATCACTCAAAAAGAGAAGTAAACGTGTTTTTTCAACCCGCGTTACACCACTGATTTCGAACTTTACACTTTCAGGAGTAATTCAATATTGCGGTTTTTTGAATGCAATTTGCTGCGACACGTAGCCTTTAGAAAGGACTTTCTTTTTATTATATTCAGCTTGTCATGACTTATAACCGGAGAAGTTGACGCAGAATTCTGAGACAAAATCCATTTTTTACACCATCCACCAGATTGTAAATTTTAAACCCCATCACTAAGTACGTATTGAGAGTAAAAAAGTTTGGTGGTAAGCAGAAATTAGATCGTAAGTCGTCTTACATTTCAGTCAGAAAAAATTTTTTGGTACTCATAACCGGAGCTGTTGGCAGACATAAATAAGTTGAAAATGTGGCCAACGTCTATTTTTACTCCCCAGAATTTCGCACTCTTTACACTCCCCTTCGAGAACTAATGCGAAATTCAAAAAACAAAGAAGTACGCACGTCTTAGAGAATTTTATTCTCTACAATTCTATGCCATTAAATTGTATGTTTGAGGCATATATGACGAGTTGTGTACAAACTGGACTGGAAAACCCGTCAAAAGTGACTATATGTTATAAGGTTGCGTAAAAACTTTACACACTGATTACAAGCTTGGTGTTGAGTGTAAAGAAAAACAAAAAACACCCGCTGCGAAGTTTTTTATTATCTCTTTAAAAAAACCGCACCTTCCGGATGTGTCCCGTTATAGCTGTAGGGGGGTAGACATATGTTGGAGGCAGGGGCGGATTTGAGGGGGCGGTGGGGGGGCGGCCGCCCCCATTGGCCAAAAACATCTGTCTAGATAAAGAATGGATATGCAATTTTCAATGATTTTTAGTTGTCAGTAACCAAAATTTCTCAAATTTTTCCGGCGCTATGCGCCGGATGATACTTATTAATGACATTTATTTACTTTCTTTGCGACCTGGAAGCACGGTTTTTTTTTGTATTCGGCAAAGATTTTTCTCTATGTGCACACTTTTCGAGACTGTCTTTGTACATGTACAAAGATTTTTGGGAAGACAAAAACTGCAAAAAAAGGTCTGATATCCGAAAAATTTTTGGCGCTTCGCGCCGAAATGAATGATTGTGTGTTCTATATATCTTTATAATAGCAGAAATCGCATTTCGAAAGGAAAAGTGTCAGATGTTTCGGCGCTTCGCGCCGTTGTAAGACGATTCTTAATGATTTTTGCCCTCATAGACCCAGGAATTAGCCAAAATACACTACTGAAGGTAGAACAACCGTTTTCACTACACTAAAGTCGGTACCGTACTATATCATAGTACCCAAAAATTTGTGTGTACAAAATGTACAAAGAGTGTTAGTGATCATTTTTATACATGTACAAGCGGACCTTATACAAAAAACACTGCTTGGAAGCCATTTTCTGTTCATGTAGGTTTCAAAACAATTCAACAGCAGAAATCGCTATTTTTGCATAGTTTTCTTCTATTTTCAATTAAAAATTTCGATGTTTCGCATCAAATGCTATAAATACAGGAAATCAAGCAGTAAATCATGCTTCTAGACGTCTATCCGCCTTAATTTCCCAAATTTTCAGGCGCTTCGCGCCAGATTTTTGTTAAAGTCAAAGAAATTTAATGATTTTTTTCGTCGCACAAAATTGTCTAAAAATTTAAAATTTTTAGAGAAAAAATTGCGTCAAAAGTGATTTTATGTAAAAGTATACAATGTAAAACATCGGAAAAACGCCATTTCGCACGTTAAGGACAAACTTTTAGACCTTGTTTTGACTGTCTTTGGAAAAGTTGGGATACCACCCCCTTACGAAAATTATAGATCCGCCACTAGTTGGAGGTACCTAAGTATATTATAGGTACGTGCTAACGCGCTATCTATGATCACAAATAATTCAATTTAATTCAATCTGCCATAAAATTTTCTATATTCCCGTGTTTCAAAAAGCAAAACAATGTTTCTGCTTCACCAAACAAATTCTTTACCTTCAACTTATTGTTTTTATTCCAAAAAAGAATTTCAAGCAAATTTTTAGCGATCCCGCGAAGCTTATGTTTTATGTGGTTGATTGATGTAACAGTCTCTCAAACATTTCGAAAAAATTTAAAAATCCTTTTTTGTGCCATTTTATATGTTGGTCTTCTAAAAGTGAGTGACCAACACCAGCTATTTACTTTTACCGATGTAACATACTTTTGTTACCGAATGAAAATAATATCAGCTAGGAAGGTAATCTTAATTTTCGCACATGTTCTATACGAAACCTAAAAGAATATAATGAAAGAGTTGCGTTGCATATGCTTTTCTCTGCTTAAAATTATATACCTACCTAATTTTAAAACGTTATGCCTACCTGATTGTAAGATAAAGTGACATTTATTCACAGGTCCATTTGCTGTTCAGTGCCCTGCTTCGACAAATATTCAGCTTACGCTGGTTCCTTTGTGCTTGAAAACCGTTGCTTTGACCGCAAAGATGTTAACGAAACATGCTACACAGAATTGCAGTGTCCATATAGACACGTTTGTGCCCCGCAAGATGGATCATCTGAGTTTGCATAGCACGATTGATGCGTTAACACTAACATTAAGAAAATTAAAGTGATAAGCTTCCTGTCGTCATTGCTCGACCATTTCTTCAATGCTGAGATTATTATAATAAGCAATTTCATCACTAATTTATAGCAGGAAATCGACAAGAATAATAAAAGAATAAGAGAGATGACACATATTTCGACCCGAATATTGAAAATATTTAGCAACGTCTTGATTCCTACACACTTCTCAAAACAATCAAAAGTGTCTCCGAAAGGCAAGTGGACTTCTTTCGGCTTTATCCAGTTACATTGTACGCAGTCATTTCATGTGATTTCGATGTTCTATGCCTATCCACTTGTGTGCAGGTTTTAATTCTATTTATATTAGTACTTTCCGATCTTAAATAAAAGCTATAATTTTAAGATTTTGAGTCTAATGAGTTCTGAGTGAATATTAGTTCTTGAAGCAATGACACAATTTATGTTCTACGATATCCAACACTTGTAGAAACCTTTTCGATCTAGAAATCAATATAGAAAAATTTTTCCAATATTAAATCACATTGACATTCTATTCACTCTTGAGCGTAATTGCACCGCCTGACCATTAAGAGTCAGCCGGAAAAGCGGAAAACTTTATGCCTGATTGAACACACAAAGTGAATTGAAGACAAACATAAATAAAGATTTGCAATATATTTCACTAAGGACTGCCTAAAAACATAGATTTTATCTGGTTTGCAATAATCTTTCCCATCCTCAAATCCTCAATAGGATTTTTCCTTCTGCTCCTATTGAGTCCAACCAGACCATAAGTGTAAAGCATCAATAAGCTGAGGATAGGCACAATACCTGGGCGTGGGGGTTTAGGGGTGTGCACCCTCCAGAAATCAAAATACCCCAAAAACCAAAATACCCCATACAATTCAATTTTTTGAATATTTTATGTTTTTATCGCAATTTTTTGATGTCAATGGATAGTGCTCGATGAGAAACGTTGAAAAATGGTGTTTTGTCGCCATACCACCATTTTAAGGCCATTTTTGACCTTTGAAAAAATTTTGCACTTCCCCAGAACTTTGGTGCCGCCCACCTATGGTAGGCACCGAAATTTTTCTACAGACTTTTCTGAGCTTAAAAGCAATGGCTATGTGTCAAAAATACAATTTTACGATGTTCAAAGCTCGTTCTTTATACAACATAAAAATAAAAAACTCAGTGTAATAGGGTACCTAACTATCCACAATGTCTTTCAATCGCAGTCCTAATAATACCTCAAATTTGATATAAATTTGGCAGGAGATATGCTATCCAATAGCAAAACAAGTTTTAAAGTTTTATCAGAAACAAGCAAGTTGATGGAACACTACACTACATAAACGGCATCCCTATCTGACTTAAGCAAATGTGTGACTCTTAATTTCCTTGAATTCAGCATTGTTTTCATTCTCATCTCACTAATGACTTCAATGAATGCCTATTTCCGAGCAATTTTCTTGTGGTAAGGGCTGTATAGACTCTTAAGTAAACACTGTACACCATAGTCCTGGCAATATTCTTGACCCTTAAAATTTCATTAGGTTGGCTTGCTCGGAAGTCAATACCGAAATAAGGGCGAAAGCAATACTGAATATGGATTGATTTTAGCTGGATCGAATGAACTATTAATCCCGTAGAACAAGTGTAATGTTCGACCGACGTGTTTACTTCTAACGAATTTTGAGAACTTACTCTGCTATTAGATAATCTGTCGTTTGTCAGATTTCTTATTGAATTTGGGTCATTATTAAGAAAATATTGCTAAAAAACACTGGGAATAGTCAGGCGGCCCACTCGTAACATGGTCGAAAGAATGGCTAATGAATTTTATTTTAAGCCAAAAAAATCACTAGAAACATAAAATAACTATTTTTCTCCGAGTTATTGAAAAGCTGGAAAATCTTAATGGTTAGAAGCATAGGTGAACGACCTCTTTGGGACACGAAACTTACTTATTCAGTCCCATTCTGCTTATCTGTTAAATTTCAAATCATTACGTGATCGACTGCATTTGTATATATATATGTTTTATCTTTATAGCTGAATCTACTTGTTGGAAAAATTTCACGTCCTCATGGCCATGAACGTTTGTAAAAGCAAATCGTCTCAATGTGACCTAGTAATACGTCTTACTTCCTAGTTAATCGTTTGTATTTCAATGCGTAAAATCGCTCGATTAAAATAATCCGTTATCTTTAGGGTGAATAAAAATCTACATGAAAAGCCTCAGCAATTTAAAATTAGAAAATTCGTAACTTACACTTCCGAAGCTTATTTTAAAAAAATCAGATAAAGGTATTCTCAAAGTCGTTAGTTTCAATTATAGAGAGTGCAATATAATATTTTTAAGAACTCACGGAACGATTTTATTCATTCTATTCGAGTCTAGAATAAAGCATCTAAAATCAGGATTAAACAATTATAAATAGGATCATCAAATTTTTTTCGAATAAAATGCAATTGTAAGAAAACATTAAAAGCGCATTTTTTACATTTTTGTTTTTTTATTTTTAAATCAATCTATCGACAGGACAAATGAATTTTTGAAAAATAATTAAGCCATTCACGAAGTCCCCCAAAACTTTTTTACCTTACTTTGCTTTCCGTGTTGAAAAACTGCTTTCTTTTCGTTGAGGACCTTTTTTCTCACCAAAATTCATCGCCGTTAAGTCATGCCTACAAATTCAAAAGTGTACAGGAGGACAATCATCTTTTCAAACATTCTCAAAGCACATTCGACACTTTTAACGAGCTCCTCTGATGTGTGTACTGTACAGGACCAGTGATAGCTCAGAAAATGAATAATTAAAAAGCTTGTAGAACAAAAAAATGAGCAAGTCTGTCAAAGAAGTCTTTTGGTCAGGAACCTGCCACTGCATCATACTCGCATGCACACCTGGGCGTGGGGGGTTTGGGGAGGGGGTGTTTGGGGGGTATGCACCCCCCAGAAACCAAAATACCCCCCAGAATTCAATTTTTGGAATTTTTTCGTTTTTTTTTCGCGATTTTTTGATGCCAATAGATAGTGCTTGATGAGAAACGTCGAAAAATGGTGTTTTTATCGCCATATCACCATTTTTAAGGCCATTTTTCGACCTTCAAAAAATCTTGCACCCCCCAGAATTTTCTTGCTGCCCACTTATGCTCGTATGTAGTCAAAATTCGTTATTCCCTTTCTGCATTTTCTTGTTTTTATCATTTATACGTTCAGGGGCGGATTTTGGAATGTAGGGAGGGGGGACCGCCCCCATCGGCTTAAAATAGTGCGAAAAATTAGGCATTTTTGAGCGATTTCTAGCGATTTTCGGGTTAAAACGGCTAATTTTTCCGCTCAAGTCAGGGTTCCGCCTCCCTTAGGGGTACCGCCCCCTTAGGAAAATCCTAGATCCGCCACTGTATAAGTTAGCCTATTCGCATTCTCAGCTTTTTTGCAAATTTAAAATAGAAAATTTTATAAGAGTCTATTGAGCAAATTTTTTTTGGGATTTTTCCATTTCGCCATTAAGTTGGCGCCAACAAAACAGCACGATGAAGATTAAGTAGTCGATGAGAATCATCGTGTTGGTTTTGCTTTATGGGATACTTTCGTGCAACAAAAAAAAATCAGAAAAAAGAGCATTCATGGGAATGTTGATAAAATTGATTAATGGAAAAGTTTCCTATGCATGCGGACGTCGGAAACTCTTTCTTTAATTTTTGACTTTTCCATAGAATTGCTCGGCTCAAAAGTTTCGGCGCATTGAATGAGATTTGTGTTACAGGAAGGCATACGGAAAACTTAGTTGATTCTTTCGCATGCACATGAGATGGGGTCGATGACCCGGAAGACAAATTGAAAAATTCGTCGGCACATTAAAGACAGAAATGGATAAAAATCACAACATTCTCATAAAATTGTAAGTGCGGTGCACATACACACTCATCGAGCTCAGGCGCTGCTAGGTATGTAGCTTTCCGACTGCTCGTTTTCAGATTGTCCCAACATGGCCACCAGTCCCAACCAGTGATCGGACCGAGGGTACTTTTTGGACCCTCGGCCTCGGCCGAGGCCGAGGCCGAGGCCGAGGGTAATGCCGAGGGTCAAGCTTATATACCTATACCCATAAATAGTACTCTTAGAAAAATTTGTATGCACATGAGCTAGAGAATAATCGTTATATTAAACACTTTATCGAATGTCAAACAATTCATTTTTATTTTCAATAATAGTAGATTAAATGTGTGAAGGATTTATTGAATAAAGTCAGCAGCATGTAAACATACTTAATTTAAGAAGTTGCCGTTGATGAAGACTTGGAAAAGTTAATAAAAAATATGGTTGAACAAGCACTTTAAAACTTTCATTACTATAAATAAGAAAACATTGTCGAAGAAATAAACGAACAAACGAAATAAGCTAAGTAAAGGCAGAACTGTAGCCATTGTTGTGCTCGCTTTTGCAGTAATGCATGTTTAAACACGCTTTTTCAATCATCCAATTCTGGTGTGGCAGATAATATGACGGAGACTGCACTGTACTTTCCGATCATAGTTTCCAAAGGTCCAGAGTTGAGGGAAGGGTGAAATCCCAAAATGGGGTACCAGTAAATTAAGCAGTGTCTTTGTATGAGCGAACAAATTTTTGTAGAAATTTGATATAAATATATTTTTAAACATTTACATTTATACATACTGCCAGTGTGTGACCTGCAACCGGCATGCAGTCCTAAACAGTGTTTTTTTGTGCAAGATACTTTTTTACATGTACAAAGATGGTATCCAAAAGTCTTTGAACATTTTGTACGTGCAAATTTTTGTGTACTATTATAGTACGTAACAGTACCGATTTAGTATAGTAAAACAGGGTTTTTCGACCTTTGGTAGTGCATCTTAGCTAATTCCTGGGTTTCTGAATATTTGACATTTTTCCATTCTAAATGCAAATTCTACTATTTTAAAGATATATAGGACAGACAATTACTGATGCGCCGAAAATTTTCGGAAATTTTACACCTTTTTACAGTTTTTGTCTCTCCAAAAATCTTTGTGCATTTACAAAAACGGTCCTGAAAAGTCTCTGTACATCATGAAAAATCTTTGCCGAATACAAAAAACCGATCCCCTAAATGTGATAATTCGGCTTGAATTCAGTTGATAATATTAGGTCGGCGCGAAGCGTCGAAATTTTAATGAGCTTTTGATGAAATTTACACATAAAACTCGACTGAGAAAGCTAAAACAACTTGTACTACAAAATCAGAAATACATATTACAGATATTGTAATATGCCAATTAAATCTTGTAATAAGCACTACTGTGCTTAGAAATCCAATGCAATATCAGGATAAATTAGTCAATTTTATCTTTGAACGGCAAAAAAGTGCAAAGTTATTGAATAGTACTTATTTGGCATAAAATTTTTAAAAACAGTATAAATAGATGCAAAAGATATTTAGATCTGCATAAAGATGCCTAGATTACACAAAAATTGATTTTTCAGTGTTCAATGCCCCTGCTGCAATTTAAATTCAGTATATTAGCGATGTTTTGCGCGAAGCGCCGAAAATTTTTCGAAATTTCCCCAAATATACTGAAAAACGATATAATTAATATCACTTTGTCCAATAAAGTATTTTAATATTATATAAAAATGGCTCCAAAAAAATGCACGAGTCGAATTGATGTTCTAAAAACCTGTGTTTATTGGCCATTTTTAGGTGCGTTTTTGCGATTTTCGGCCGAGAATTCGTGATCATTTACCCTCTCTTCCATAAAAATGGCCGAAAACCATACATGTAACAGGGGCTTTGGGGAATTCCCCACCCACCCAGGGTTGGACGTCCTCCCCACACCCTTCCCTCCAACGTCAGAAAATTTTGACCCACCCTCCCCATTTTTGGCGAAAATTTGCGCTTTGTTGACTATTTTTAGGTGCTTTTGCCATTTTTGACATAAAATTAGAGTCGCTAATCCCCCTTCTTCTAAAAATGGCCAGGGACCCCTACCCGAAATTTCAAGCCGTTACATGTATGCCGAGGAGCCCCTCCCGAAAATTTTGAGCTGTTGCATGCATGTTTTATAGTGATAGTTAGTCTATTCACTCTTGCTTACATTCAAAAATACTGTATCACTTCGTGAAATTCTAATAGTTAGCTGCACTTTTGCCATAGTAAAAATTAACTTCAAAAATTATTCAAAAGGTTTTCACCAAAAATCGTCTGACAGTGACTTGAGTCTTGTACCCTGAGAGGAGGGTAATAACCCTCCCTCACCCCCTTTGGGAATGTGTGTTTCCGATCCATGTAGTGAGCATGAGAATTAAAACTTAGTCATCACATGAAAAATAAATTGGTTCTTTGCTGTATGTAACTTGGTGTAACTGGGTACGCGACTAAAGCCATAAGAAAAGTCTATAGGTAAAAAATAGCCTGTGTACTGCAGATGCATTCTAAATAGTTAATATTCAACGGATTTATTAAACTTATTCAAATTTGATTTTAACCCTCGGCGCCTCGGCACTTTTTAGCTTCGCCCTCGGCGCCGAGGCCGAGGCTCCAAAAGACGCCGAGGCCGAGGCCTCGGTCCGATCACTGGTCCCAACACGGCCAACACGGCCACCATCCCAACGCGGCCACCGTCCCAACACGGCCACCGAAATTCCCAACACGGCCACCGTCTCAACATGGCCACCATCCCAACACGGCCACCGTCCCAACGCGGCCACCGTCCCAACACGACCGCCGTCCCAACACGGCCACCGTACCAACACGGCCACCGTCCCAACAAAGCCACTGTCTCAACAAGGCCACTATCACTGTATTTTAATCAGTTAAGTAGGTATTAATAGTTAATTACAGGAAGGTAATTAGGCATGGATATACATGTAGCAGCAATTAAATTGATGACTAAAGTTAGTTTTTTACATGCATAAAGAATTTTGCATGCAACAAAGCATTGTTCTGCACTGTGTCGGGCTGTACATGTTGCGCGCATCGGAAACATTCAGCACCAAAATTCTGGGGGGGTGCAAAATTTTTCGAAGATGGTCTTAAAAATTGTGGTATGGCGAAGAAAACACCATTTTTCAACGTTTCTCATCGAGCACTATCCAGTGGCATCGCGGAAAAAACGCAAAAAATTCCAAAATTGAATTCTGGGGGGGTATTTTGGTTTCTGGGGATATTTGAACTCCTGGGGATGCATACCCCCAAACCCCCACGCCCACGTGTGGTAGTGGCCTTGTTGAGACAGTATCTTTGTTAAAACGGGGGCCATATTGGGACGGTGGCCATGTTGGGACGGTGGCCATGTTGGGACGGTGGCCATGTTGGGACGGTGGCCGTGTTGGGACGGTGGCCGTGTTGGGACGGTGGCCATGTTGAGACGGTGGCCATGTTGGGATGGTGGCCGTGTTGGGACGGTGGCCGTGTTGGGACGGTGGCCGTGTTTGGACTGGTGGCCATCTTGGAACGTTACCCGTTTTTGCAGCTCGGATGGGCTATTTATAACTTTCGCCTTACGCTTTATTCCGTCGAGATGATGTTTCATCTACGAATAAGATAGCGCAATTTTCCGCGCAATTGATCACAGGTTCGGCTTGCGAATTCGACCAAACACTGGCCAGTGACGGGTTTTTCGACCTGCCCAGTTTTTGAACTTCTCAGTAACAAAATGCTCGAAATTGAGCAAACTGTCACTTATGACTGTTTTACGCTATTTTAACGTTTATTACGATTTTAGGAACATGGCCTGGTTGTTCAATATTAATTTATATACTTAATTATTGTTTATACTTTTAGTCAGTTATGGTCTATTCCATTCGGACCATTTTTACTTTACGGCTAATTTAACGGATTGTTAAAGGCAAATTGTTAGATGTGCCACATGTTAAGCAGCATTAAACATCAAAAGGAAGAGTTTAGAGCAGCCAGTCGGTACGTTGGTATAATTGAAGATGCGGTTTGTGCAGATAAAAACTGATACAGTAATAGGAATTTAGCGAAAATAAGCCGTTTGGAATAGAACAGACTATATATAGTCAATACGCAGCAACTCAAGCCTTTAAGGGTTTGCAGGAAAGTGCACCTATGCGCATTATAAGCGCTTAATTAATGATTGAAGCTCCCATTTACTGCTGTACTAAACGATTTTGAGAAGTAAGGCACAAAACATGTTTTTCTCCGAAAAGAATTTACTTCCTTTTTGGGTTGATTAAATGGAATCTAATTTTTGGCGGATTTTCCCTACTTTGATATGCATATTTAGGTAAGTGACTCTTCATTTGCCCTCCCTTTAGATCCATAGTAATGCATTTCCAAAGTTTTTTATTTATGGCATTTTTTCTTGCTAGTTTCCCTGTTTTTATTAGCAAGATACACGAGCAATAAGACTGTGACCCAATAGACCCATCGTTCCGCTACACCCACTGTCCCACTAGACCCACCGTCCCACTAGACCCACCGTCCCACTGGATCCACCGTCCCACTAGACCCACCGTCCCACTAGACCCACCGTCCCACTAGACCCACCGTCCCACTAGACCCACCACGTACATAATGACATGTCAATCACTTTTGCGATCGTCCCACTAGTCCCACTGTCGCGGAAACCCACCAGACAAAATGAAGATATTTATGTTACGCAATGCTTGTTAAAATGCTTAAAAAGGGATCCTAAATATCATTCTCACAATCATTAATTTAAAAACAAGTCAAATGTGAGTTGCAGCAAGTAAAAGGCGTTTTATACGGTTTTCACGTATGTAAGTACTCTTGAGCGTTTGTCAAGGAATTCTGCATTGTAATACTCGCTTAATGATTCATCGCATAATTCAATGTAATTTAAAGTTCACCTTTGAAAGTATGAATACTTTTGATCAGCTTCGCAAACCAGCTCAGTTGACTTCACGCAGCGTATGAAAACGAAAGTCACACAACTGAAATTCATCTCACAAAATTCAAAATTTCCAAATAATCTTGAGTCATAGAAAAACTATGTTAGACCTCACTTGTTCTATTTTTAAAAATAGATTCTGAACCCATTGGTATTGATCTATTTAGCATTTTCGATTTTTCTATGGAGAATTTGCAACAATCTACTTGGCTCGATCATAATCGAGCTGACTGTGGGAAACTTTTTCATCATATTCATATGTATTTGTGATATTAGAAGCCAATGCAACGTCAACGCTTCAATCTAATAACCTTACATTTTTCTGATGGGTCTTCTCGAGACATGGGACTAGTGAGACAGTCGCAAAAGTGATTGACACAACTTATTATGCACGTGATGGGTTTGATGGAACTAGTGGGACAGTGGGTCTAGTGGGACGGTGGATCTAGCGATACGGTGTCACGGGAACAGTAAGAAGATGCTTGGTAAATCTTAGCATCGTTCATTTGTAAAAAGAGGTTACATAGAGTTCGCTTATAAGGATTGCTTCATTTCACAGGGCAAAGTGAATTCGAAAAAGATAATTTATATTTTAATTGAGTCTTAAACCAGTGTCTCGTTAAGCCTAAAAGTTTTTTGTAGGTATTTGTTTTCTGAGACAGTTCGAATAGTGGGACAATCGCTAAAATGATAGGTCTTGTATTAAAGCTCGTTAAGCACGTAGTGGGACTCAAAGAGAAACTCACACGAAGAAATAAAGCAGCCTATTGGAATGGGAGACAAACATGAGCTGGAGAAAATAGGTTTTTCCTAAAAAGGTAGAATTTTTTGAAAAAATATCAAAGTCATTTCAGCTATGGATAGTCGATTTCACTATTTAAATTAATGTTTGAGAGGGCAGATTGGTTTTAGGTAGGTACCCCTTTTCCTTAGCCTTTACAACATTAGTCTAGTGATTGAGACGGTGAGACTAAATATATTTGGGCGGTTAATCAGCGACGCTTCTTCGTCCAGCGACGCGGCGTTATTCAAGAAATACCTCTGACTTGTAAAAATCAGCATTGTATATTTGCAATTTTTTTAATAATTTGTATGTTTGGACTTGTTTTTCTTCACCTTTTCTTAAAATAAGTGCCTTTTACGCCTTTGATCTCACATAAATGCTATGCATTATTTACAAATGAATCTGTTGCTCCCAGGGCATACATATGTACGTGCATTTTTGAATACTCGTAATGTGTGTGTTAAATCGTGAAGCGCACAATGTCTGATGGCAGAATAATTTTCGATTGTTTTAAACCTGTAATCTTTGAATTCATAATATTCTCTTTGAAATTGTCTGCATTATTTTCAAAAAGATAGATTTTATAACGATATTTGAAGCAAGGCTGTTTTCCTAAAAATCTAAATTTTCTATCCTAGAGCGAAGCAGCTCAAAAGTTTAGCGATTTCATGCATTAATTGCATTTAAGCTCACTGGCTTCATCGCCGTACTATTACGAGTGACGTATGTCAAGTGGATCTGAATCAATCGCGAATCAAAAATTTGATTTGCACAGCGTCAGTGTTCATGCCAGAGTTTTATTTTTCTATTTAGAAATTCAGCTCTGTTAAATGATTAAAGTGCTGGCGGTTTTGTTTGCTTCTAGAAGCCTTTTCACATGTGGAACAGTCGAACTAAGTTCAGCCGCAGTCACACAGAGTTGCATTATAAAAAAATTCGATCAAAATAATACGTCGGAAGTTCCAATGGAATGCCGAATGATTCTAACGGACGGCTAAATATGAAAATATTTCAATTTTGGCCCATATTTTCCGATTCAAAATTTTAACTTTTCCTCTTTAAGGACACTAAAAATTATCTTATCAAAAAAATAAGTCGTATAATTAACACACTTCAAGTTGGAGCTTTCCATCGAACTTTTTTGATGAATTAGCCAGAACCATAATTTAGCTCGATAGCGTAAAAACTGCTTACAAGTACCTACTATGTTTCCTTAAAGTAGGTTTTTCTCAGATAAAAGATTAATTTATGTAGGTAAAATAAAATGCCGTTTTAGTAGATTAAATAATTTCTTTTATTAATCAACGGCTTTAAATTGCATATGCTAGCATTAACCACATACGGTTGACCATTGATGCTATTAGACGATAACATTCGTTAAATTTCTAAAGAGAATAACAATCTATTCGAAAATTCCATAAGTAGGTATATAAATTGCATATTTTTCTGTCTTTCCGGTTTTTCGGTAAACATTTATAAATTATTCATATATTCTTCTATGTTTTAGCGTAACCGCCACTATAAAACAATGACATCTGGAACAATATATCATTTAGAAGAAAATCATGTGGATTAATCAGTCAGATTCACTTAGAATAAAACGACAAGACATTCCCTATGATTTCTTTAGAGGATTTGGCTGATTTGGGCTGGATTAAACGAAAGAGTCGCTGCTGGTGCATTTGGACTGAAGTAACTATACGAAGTTTACTCAATAAGTAGTAGTGCGCATGAATAAGTCAATTAGCTTTTTCGAGGGCCGTGCTAAGGTAAAAATGGACTGCAAGAGTGTTTAGGTATAATCTATTGTCAAGCGAGGTTTAAAACTCATGGTTTTATGGGAAAAGTGTTTTAGGCATATACGCACTGACAGGACAAGACGAGCTTATCATTGGAACTCTGGCGGACGTAATTTTAAATTGCCTTTTTGACTCAAAATCGGTGAATACGGATCATAACATGTCTTTTTGGCGTTTCTGACAATGCTACAATTATACTTTTCTAGAGCGCAACAAAAAATAAAAAAATTCTAGCAAAATATCGGACAAAGTCGAGCAAATTGATCTTTAGTCATGAAATGAGTATATGGTACGAAGCGCCGAAAATGTAACATTTTCCAGGAGCAAACAAATACATTTTTTGCATATCTATAAGCTTCGGCAAATAATCATCGGTGTTTCATCCAAAAAAGGTTATAGCAAAAATAACATTAAAAATAGCACCTTTTCAACGAATTCTTTTAGAAATCGCGAAATTTGGAAGAGGTTAAAAAACTTTATGTGAAACCCCTAACCTCCTCCCACAAGATTATATAGGTAGGATCCCTATTCTCTTAGAGTCTAAACAGGATATGTTCGAAAATTTTCGAAGTCAAGAGGGTTACAAATTTGATGGTAAACTATTTTCCGATGTTTTTCAAATCTAATGTATAAAAACAAAATATTTAATAAAATTATATTCTTTACATCCGCAAAAGGTTTAATTATGGCCCAGACCTCACACATGTCGTCTTGAAGACTGATTTGTCCAGATTTGGACATCCCGTAGAATTTGATAATTTTCTAAAAAAGCCAACAAATTATGCAATCATATGCACTTTTCGCCCATTTGGCTTAAAAAGATTATTTTTCTGGCCCTCAGTACGTCAGTAGTTATGGACATTAAATCATTATCTTTCTCTAAAATTTTCGAACTTTTTGTTATATATATAGGTATTTATATATTCTCTGAATAGAGTAGAATAACGTCGAATTTATTTTTTGACGTGTGCAAGACACTTTGAAATTTAAAAAATTCAACGTGAAAACAATTATTGTAGCTGACACTTAGAATCTGGGCTTGGAGGGGTTCTGGGGGTATGCGACCCCAGAAACCGAAATATCCCCCAGAAACCAAAACAACCCCCCTAGAATTCAATTTTAGAAATTTTTTTTCGTTTTTTTTCGCAATTTTTTGATGCCAAATCGATGAGAAACGTTTAAAAATGGTGTTTTTCCGCCATTCCACCATTTTTAAGGTCATTTTTTGACCTTTGAAAAAATATTGCACCCCCCAGAACTTTGGTGCCGCCCACGTATGCTTAAAAAACCAGGATTTTCGACAGCATTAAACATTACGTATGTATGTAAACATATCGGAGAAAAATTGAGATTTCTTTTTTCAAACTGATTGCGCTTCTTACGGCCATAACTTCTTCCTAAGAAGCCAAAATTTTCATTTCTACCTTCGTTGCAATATTAAGACAAGCGAAGTATCTTGGATGGATGTACTATAGAAAAGTGCCTGCTTCTACAGCTTGGCGACGATTGCACGGCTAACGGCCAATGTTGGCCCGCTTACTCATTCTGCAAATCTCCAAGGAATATTGGCGCCTAGAAAACTCTTCAAAAGTTTTAATCCCTTAACCCCTTATACTATAAGTTATTCTTATCTATTTAGAATTTGATCTGCTGAATGAGTCGTTTCATATGATCATAGAACATATTGTAAAACAAAAAATCTGAGCACATTTTCTCTTTATCAAAAGGCTTGTGATTCGATCGTGGTTATCTCCTTTAAATTGAATAATATCACTGGACAATAAATTTTAAACTTTTTCTGCCTCTGAAAGATTTTGAAGTGATCCTAGAACAGTTTTTTTACGATTATTTGAAATTTGTTTTTAAATTTTTCCCATTACATCAGTATTTTGAGTTACAGGTGCAAGCATTTCATGCAAATTAAATGCAAAGCATATCAGGATGTAAGGCAAAAACAGATCAGTGGAATGTTTTTTTATTTTTTTCTTTTGCACGCACTTAACTTGATAGTCTCTATGGTTAGCCAAAGCACCATTACGCGCAGTTATTTTTATTCTGTTGATCACAAAAATTTTTAAATGACAATGCAATATTTGTGTTATTTATTTTTTCAAAGTATATAACTGGAGGAGTCCGGGCCCGGTTGCTCGACCTCATCTTAATAAAGGCTAACCATTGAAAATTAATTTTTAATGGTCGGCCGGTTGCTCGACTCCACCTTAACGTCAACGACCATTAAGATTCCCTTAAGGTAACCATTAACGTTAAGGTAAAACTGGTTTCGTTAAGGTTCGTAAAAATCGGGTTGCTCGACTTGACCATTAATTAATGGTGGAGCATTTGTTAAGGGAAGTTTATGGCTACCATTAAAGAAACCATTAACAAAAACCTTTAATGGCTGCATCATGGGAAATCTAATGGTAGCGTTAAGGTAAGCTTAATGGTTGCGTTAAGGAAGTTTAATGGTTGTGTTAAGTTCACACGCATTTCATGAGAATATTAATGTTTTTGTTAAAATACATAGATATAAAAATTTGAGAACCATAGTCATTGATAATTCGAATTTTCTTTTATTTTACTCTTTTAACGCTTGACTTTTGGTGTTGGTACAAATCCGGCTGATAATGGATTGCAGTGACAGCGATACACTTAATTAGGAGAATAAATGAAAACGCTCGTTAGTCTGGGTAAAACATAATTGGTTGCTCGCGATGATATGGAAATCTGAAAAAATAGAGAAATAAAAATAGGGAAATACAAATCTGATTTTAGCGCATTTTCAGCAACAGCTAAAGAAAATGAAGCAGCCAACTGAAAAAACTCGTGCTCGAATAAAATCAGAGTTGGCAAGGCTGGGTTTTTTTAATCTAGGTTTTTTGGGTTTTTGTGGGTTTTTTGGGCGCAAAAAATCATTGGGTTTTGATTTTTTTATCCACAGATTACCAATTTTTCAAATAGACTGAAATAAATACTGTAGGTGATTCAAATTGTATTTCCGATCTCTTTTTGTTTGCTTTATGCTGTTCCTTCGACTAATAAAGGCCAACCAACCTCAGTCTGGTCAACACAATGTCATGCTCGAAAATCTCAGCCCCTAGTTCACAATTGCCATCCCATGCTGCAAAACAGGTCGCTTTTATTCAGCCACCTCAATAGCCCACTTTTTTCTGAATTCGACCAATTTTTCTATTTCCTAATATTTTTTGAGAGCCAGTGCATTTTTGATTAAAATCTGGTAATGTCCGAGCATTGAAGAGGAAGATAAATACATATAGTGGCAACCGCAGTGAATGATCGATTTTGTTATTGGATTTCAATATTAGCTGAATAAAGTTGTTGCTATTTGTTTGTCTCGTGTCTTGCAGCTGTTGGATAATTCATAGCTATTTTATGTAGCTCTAGTTGTCATTTCCATTAAAAAACTCAATAAAACCCCAATAAAGCACAAAAAACCAAAAAAAAACAAAAAAAACTCGAAAAACCCAAAATTCAAAATTTTTAAAATCTTAGTTTTTTCCATGCCTGAATGAAATCTTTAATCCTTATTAAAATTGATTGTCATTAAAATGAACCAATAAATTTCATTTGACAGTGGATCGACGAGCATGTATCATATTATTAAATAAAAGAATAATGAAAGAAGCTTTACCTATTAAGTGTGAAATGTAATCATTTAGTTATCTCGTGAAAAAGATAATTGCATACATGAAGTCTCTATAAGAACCGCGCTTCACGCGCTTCATTTGTCATACAATTATGTAGTTGGAAATATTTAATAATTAAAAAAAATTTCTATTTATGTAAAGATGAGGTTTGTATCAGCCATTTTTCTGCAATTCGCATTGTCAGTAGGCAGCGCTCATAGTTGCCTTGTCTGCAACTAGAAAAAAAGGATAAACTAATATTACTGTTATTAAATCTTCAGTATTAAGGATAACATGCTAAATCTAAATCGGTCATAAAATTCGTCGTGATTGCAATTAGTCAAAGGACTTCTTTTTACTTATAATCGGCGAGAACTTGTCATAATATTAAAAATCGGAACGATACAAAGAAGCGCCATTTTTCAATGTGAAAAACAATTAATGAGTTCGTTAATGTAGCTCTCGACCTACCTTAAAGAATGAACCTTAACAAAACCATTAAAATCGTTAAGGTGAAGCCCAGCAACCCAATTTACCTTAAAGAAACCATTAAACACCTAATGGTAGCGTTAAGGTTGTTAGTCGAGCAAACGGTTTTAAGGTAGACATTAAAAAACTCAGCCTTAATTAATGGCTGCACTAAGGTGGAATCCAGCAACCGAAATTTAAATCGACCATTAGACTTCCCTTAAAGTCGAGCTTAATGGTTGAGTCGAGCAACCCAATTTTTTTTAATGGTTCCGTTAAGGTGGAAATCGGACTTAACGCGACCATTAATTAATGGTTGCGTTAAGGTGACCATTAACGTTAAGGTAAACATTAGTATCACGAGCATGCAAAAATCAAATGTTTTATGGTTAGAATAAGTTGATTTCTCGAAACTCTGGCGTACATTTTTATTTCCTATATATTCAACAGTTTATCCAGAGTGATGCATTAGGGTAAATTAACTACAAAAATCGGACGGATTTTTTTGATTTGAAAGCAATCCATGCAAACTCCTTTTTTTGGCGTATTAAAATGATGGGCAACGCCGACTGATGAACTTTAGGGGATACTTATATTAAGATCAGCATAGTTAAAAGCTCATACCATCGTTGCGCAATGATGGATTTTTTAATGCACAAAATGCCATAAAAAGGCTCATACCATCTTTGTGCAATGATGGATTTTCTAAAGTAGAAATTCTTTAAAAATAGCTCATACCATCGTTGTGCAATGATGGATTTTCTAAAGTAGAAATTCTTTAAAAAGCTCATACCATCGTTGCACAATGGTAGCTTTTTTCTAATCTTCTCCTTTTACATCCTTAATAATCCACAATCCGTAGCATAGGTGGGCAGCACCGGAATTCTGGGGGATGAAAAAATTTCTGGGGGTGGGGGGTGAAATAATTGTCAAAGGTAAAAAAATGGTCTTAAAAGTGATCATATGGCGAAAAAACACCGTTTTTCGACGTTGTTCATCGAGCACAATCCAATGTAATCAAATAATCGCCAAAACAGCAAAAAAAATTTCAAAAATTGAATTCTGGGGGCGTATTTTGATTTCTGAGGGGGGTATTTCAATTCCTGCGGGGTGCATACCCCTAACTCCCCACCCCCCCCCACGACCACGTGCGATCCCTAGTATATTCGACTTTTTGTTCCATCGGAGCATTTTTCTTTGCTAGTTTCAAAATATGTCCAAATGGAAAACTAGAAGTTTTTAATAAAAATGATTTATTGCTGGAAAAAATTCAATTTAAATAGGTTTTGCGATATTGGGTTTCCCAAAACAGTGCGAAAAAGATATATGATTAAAATTGGTTCATTATTAAGCTCAGACATTGAATCACTCAATGCTAAAATACAGGCAGCTTTTAAACCATCTCTTAATTATCTCTCAGGCTTATTTTAGTAGCTAGAAGCCGCGCCTAGGATTAAATAAGATTTTTCTTAAAAACAGGCATATGCTTAAATCAAAAACATACTTTTTCGTCGATTAAGCCAAAAAATGAATTTTAGAAGGGAAACTTCCTAAGGTCATTGATCGCTTGATATTCCAAAACTGCCGAAAGTAGGTCATTTTTAATTAAATCCCAAATATTTCGAGGAATGAATAATGGTTCTCGATTAAAATTTTAATCGCGCGAAAGACGATCTATTTCAAGAAACTACTTTTTAACTAGGCTGCGAATGTCCGGCTGTTTTATCTTTGACCATTTTCTGCAATTATTCCTTATATTCTTATATAAAAAATTTATGTAAATTTATTTATGCAGCCACTATTTGCAATTAAGCAATAAAAATAAAAAACGACACCTGGCGCAAGCCAACAGATGTCGCCGCGGTACAAATTGGCGTTTTGACGAAATAAATAAAAAAAGACGCTTGTACATTGAACTTCGGCCCGGCTCAAAAGCTCTAATCAAATAGTAAAATAAGTCACTTGTGAGTTGATCTTTGGAAGCCGGACACGTCGTATGCGCAACCTATAACGATCCAAATCGAATTAAATTGATGATAAGACTGAAAAAATAGGCCGAACGCCGACTAGCAGCGAAATTCGTGCAGACCGGGCCGTCCAAAAATTTGCATAACACGAAAATAGCGACGTTGTCAATCGAGAACGAAAATTTTTGCATGTGAACGCCCAAAAAATTCAAAGGTCAAAAACGTGCCGAACAATTGACGGTAAACACATAACACAATTTGTTAACGTTTCTGATCGAGCTAAGGCAATAACAAAAAACCGAAGAGAAAATTTTATAAATGATTTTAATTGGGGGATCCGCGAAGAGTCTTCTGGATTCTGAGGAATCCAGACCGACCAGATATGTGTATCGGAATTTCAGACCAGAGAGGCTAGTCGCAGCATTTTCTCAGTAAAATATGTATATTAGGGAAATTGACTAAAAATGTATACCATGAAAAATAACAAAAATTCATGAGAATAACACAAAACTAAAAGTGAGTTTCCGCTTATCGAACAACATCATAGGTAGCGCATTAGCGCGTACCTATAATATACTTGGGTACCCCTAACACCTGTGCACCCCCTACAGCTATAACGGGACACTTCTGGAAGGTGCGATTTTTTCTAAAGATAGATAATAAAAAATTTGCTGCCCTTGTTTTTTTGTTTTTCTTGAAACTCAAAACTGGCTGTGTAAAGAAGGTGTAAAGTTTTTGTGTAACGGTATAACATAGGATGAATTTTCGGAGGTATTTTAGACGGCATGTGGACAACTCAGTATTGACTCCTCAAATAAATTAATGGCACAGATTTGTAGAGGAAGGGATGCTCCAAATTGACTTTTTTTGTTTGTTATAATTCGCATTAGTCCTTGAATGGGAGCGTAAAGAGTGCGAAAATCTGGGGGTGAAAAAGAACATTTTTGTCAAGTTTTCAACCTGCTTATGTCTGATACTAACTCCGGTTTTGAGTTTTTTAAAATGTTTTCTGACAGAAATGTAGAGCGGATCAAGGGCTACATTCTGCATATAAGCAAAGTCTTTTACGCTCTATGGTAAGTTAGATCCTGGGTTTTAAAGTTTACACTCTAGCTGATGGTGTAAAAAACAGATTTTAACTAAGATTTCTCTGCCAAATTTTTCCGCTTTTGTGTCAGGGTAAATTGAATACAGCAGTAATAAAGTGCCTTTTAGGGGCTACACATCGCAGCAAACTGCATTTAAAAAAACGCAATATTGAGTTATTTATGGGGTTGTAAAGTTTGAAATCAGAGGTAAAAAATGGGCGAAAAAACACATTTTTTCCGAATTTTGATTAATAAATCATACCAAATAATTTTTGCAAGAGAATTTTGGCACATAGGAATGTACTACGATTTAAAAGCTACAAATTGTACCAAACCGAATTTCTTTAAACTCAATGGGGAGTTCGGTACGGAATTTTAAAGTTTACAGTGTTCTAAATGATGGAAAATACGTTTTTGTTGCGTTTTTTGTTCGCCACTTTCTCCGTCCAGAAGTCGGGATAAGTCCAATAGAATAAAAATAAAGTGCTCTATATCGGGTGCATGTCAAAGCGAATTGTCTATACATTAATATTTAGCAAGTGTAAAGTCAAAATTTTGGTGTTTAAAATGCGTTTCTGTCTTGTTTTTTGTGCTTGCTTCTCCAGTTATGAGTCAGGGACACGATTATCAAGTCTAGAAATGGACCAGGAACCAAATTTGATATTTAGTCTGGCGCATATGTTTACACTCTACAGTGTTGTAAAGTGAATTACACCTATTGTTAGTTTGCCCATAGAACATTATGGAGACTTAATTTTTTTTATTAATATTAATCGTAATATTGGAACAATATCAAAATTACGAATCTGACCAAAATCTTCTTTACACTAGGTGTTTACATGAAGTTTACACTACATATGTATTTATCTTCATTTTTGAGCATTCCAGAAATCTAATTTTTTCCTGGAGTCTAGAGATTTTCAAAGAATCAAATGTGAGACGTCACGTAGGCGCGTTTGTTTACATCCAACAGTGATGTAAAGTAGTTTACACTCATTGTTTATTTGTCCTCAGACCATTGTAGACATGCAATTTTTTCATAAATGTTGATAATAATATCCGAGTAATATCATATTTACAAATCGGAATAAAATCCTCTTTACACTAGGCGGTTGTGTAAAGTTTACACTGCTAATTAATCCTCGTTCTAGAGCTTTGCAAAAACCTGAATTTTCTGCTGAAATCTGAAAATTTACATGGAATCAAATAAGGGACGCCAGCGAGCGCGTTTGTTTACACTCAACAGTGATGTAAAGTGGTTTATCTTTGTTCTAGAGCTTTGCAAAACCTAAATTTTTTGCCGAAATCTGAAAATTTACATAGAATTAAATAAGGGACGTCAGCTGGGCGCGCTTTTTTACACTCATCAGTGATGTAAAGTGGTTTACATCTGTGTCTATTTGTCATTAAACCGTTATGGAGACGTAATTTTTTCGGGAATGTTGATCGTAATATCCGAGTAATATCGAATTTACAAATCCGACTAAAATCTTCTTTACACTCGTTGCTAGTGTAAAGTTTACTATATAATAAGCTTCATTCTAGAGCCTCACAGTACCTTATTTTTTCCCTAAAGTCGTAAAATATATATGGAAACAGATGTGATACGTCTGCCAGGGGCGCATGAAGAGTAGTGTAAAGTGATTAACACCTAATGTTAATTTGTTCTTAGAATATTATAGAGGTTTCATTTCTTAATAAATGCTGATCGTTATATCAGAGCAATATCGAAATTATTAATCCCACTAAAATTCTTTACACTCTTGTGTAAAGTTTAAAATGTAAATTAAGTTGAGCTCTAGAAAGTTTTGGAAGCATATTTCTTTACAGGATGTTCTACGTAACATAAGAATTACTAATCAGAATGTTTGTTTCTTCTACAACTAGTAGCTTTGTAAAGTTTAAACCAATAAATTATTAGAAGAACCGCACAGTAAATGAAATCTAGTATTGTATTTCCAAATCTTGCTAATTAAAAGTAGGGTACTAGCAAAGAAAAATGCTCCGATGGAACAAAAGGGAATATACCTGGGATTGTGAATTATCGAGGATGTAAAAGGAGGGGACTAGGAAAAATTTCCCTATGTTATATGCCAAAAATCGCAAAATATGTTAAAAATCAGACTTTCTCTAAACAATGCAAAAAATCGAAGTATATTCCGCGGTCTCTGAAAAAAACGTATTATTTTAAAATAATTTTCTCTAATTGACATAATATCTTAAAAGCATATTACGTAAAGCAACTTTTTGCAGACTTCATTCAACTTTGAGTTGCTTAATAATGTGACAAAGTGAAATGCTGTTAACAAATCATTATTAAGTTGTTAGTATTTCATTATTACTAATCATGTCACTTAGCAGATACAGCCATTCTAAGTGTCAAAATGCAAGCAATATTCAAATTACCAAAAAATTGATTGAAAAAAGCAGCGAGTTAGCAATGCAGTAGCTAAGCGAATTGAATGAAATAGTACATATTGATGCATTCAAGACAATCGATGATATTGTTGGTTCAAAGCAGTAGGAAACACGGAAGCTGACGTGCAACAGACCTTATGTAGATACTCTTTTACTCATGTCTGCAACAATTGTTTACTAAACTTTTACCTTTTTCAAGGGCCGCAGAATATACTTCGATTTTTTGCATTGTTTAGAGAAAGTCTGATTTTTAACATATTTTGCGATTTTTGACATATAACATAGGGAAATTTTTCCTAATCCCCTCCATTTACATCCTCGATAATTCACAATCACAAGTATATTCCCCTTTTTTGTTCCATCGGAGCATTTTTCTTTGCTAGTCTACTATATATTTGTGAAAGTTTGTTTGTGTGTTCGGGGTTGGCTCCGGCCCTATAACACTTGGTGGGCTGACGTTTCGGCCCGTGCTCGACCTACCGGCTGGAGGTGTAGTAGCGACATTTAAATTTCACCAACACCACCCATGCACCCTGCACAGGGGTTAAGCGGGAGGCGTCCCCAGGCTTAAGCATGGCCGATTTTGGGACATAGCCGATAACATGTGCCAAAACATGCAGTGATATAAGAGATACCCTCGGCTATGACAAATCAGTAATATAAGATATCACGTGATATATGACACCCTTTGCTACAACAAACAAAAAATTTTTAAAGCATCAAAAATATGGTTTGACCAGAAAAATTTTCCAAAACACTCCAGAACATCACAAATATGGGTTTAACCAAAAAATTTCCAGAACATCCCAAAACATCAAAAATATGATTTTGGCTAAAGAATTTTCAAAACCATTCTGTGACGTCAAAAATATGGATTTGATTAAAAAAATGTTCAGGGGTGATGCGGGAGGCGTCCCTATGCTTAAGCATTGCCATTTCGGGACATAGCCGATTTTTTGCTAATTTTCGAAAATCGGAATAAATTCACTTTACACTATTTTCGGGTTACGGTACTTTTGCTGCTGCGTGCGTTATAACATAGGATCGGACGTAATAGAGCCTACATAATGCTACAAGATGGGCAATGCTATAGGGTACAATGATGTGATATAAGATACCCTGTTTGTGTGTTTTAGCCATAACATGCAGTGATATAAGAAAGGAGATACTCTCTGCTATAACATATGAGTGATATAAGATATCACGTGATATATGTCACCGTTTGCTACGACAAACAAAAAATTTTTAAAACATCAAAAACATGGTTTGACCACAAAAAAATTCTCAAAGACATCCCAAAACATCACAAATATGGGTTTGATCAAAAGAATTTCCAGAACATCCCAAAGCATCAAAAATATGATTTTGGCTGAAGAATTTTCAAAACATTTCTGTAACGTCAAATATATGGATTTGATCAGAAAAATGGTTGACAAAAAACATTAAAAAAAACCCAAAAAATTAAATATGTTCTTTACCAACAATCTTTTTAGAAATATCCCAAAAACATCAAAAGTCCCGAAAAATAAAAAATACAAGAGAAATCTCAATTCCATATAGCTATCAGGCCTAAGTCCAGACCGGGCAACGCCGGGCAGCTAAGCTAGTACATGTATAGTTTTAAATAACATAGAAAGCGCGACAGAAAGATAAAAAGCCAAGGGATTGAACAAAAGCATGAATTGCACAACAAAAATAACAGTCCTCTTAAGTAACGCACATTTTGTATTTATAATTCTATTATAGTCTGTTTCATTTATCCGAGAGCTTTTTCTTTTCGGAGGTTACAGTGACCCCTTCTTTCTTATATACTGTAGGTCGCTAGATCTCACTATAGCTACGTAGTCAAGAAGGCTTTTTCAATAACATTTTTGCGGCATAATTTCTTCTCGTCTTCCAGCAGATCAATTAAATTACAGATAAAAATTGCGCATTCAATTAATCCTAAGTTGACACTTTAAACACAATAGACTAAGATCTTATAAAACGTCGCGAACTCCCGCATAGCTCAGTGGTAAAACTTCTGCTTGTAGTCGAAGCAACTGGGTTCGATTCCAGCCGGTAGCCTTTTGTTTAGCGCACTTACTTTAGTATATCCCAGCACTGATTAATTGCCTAAATTAAATTTATATGGGCGGATTAGTGCATTAAAAATGGACGAATTCCAGCCACTCGCCCTCACTGAGCTGATCTGATGAATTACAGTAATTCGTCTTGTTTCGTTTTCTGTAGCCCAAAAAATTGATTAAAAAGCTCTCGAATAAATGAAACAGACTATAGCAAATGGGGCGCTTCGCTGCTTCATTTGCTATAGTCTGTTTCATTTAACTTTGCGGTTTTCTTTGAAATTTTTCCACAAGAATTAGACTACAGAAGTGATTTAAAATTTTGATGCCCTAAAGCGGCTTAACACTAGCATGCGTCCTCAAGTGACTCGACATACTGTAGAATATCATATTAATTGTATTAGTTTAAAACACTTTTGTAATCACTTTAAATTTTTGCGGAAACCTCAAAGTTAAATGAAACAGACTATAGAGCAATCGTTCCTTGCGAATAGTTCGCTCCGCTCCCCATTTACAAGAAAGATGGATATGTGCATACATACTAATCTAATGACCAATAAGCCAAAAATTGTCTAGAAATTCATATCTTATTTGTTATTGTCTTATTGTTCGCTTATTATTCTTCTCCTTTCAAATTTTACTGCTTTCTCTCGCTCTTGGTGCAATATCCATTATCTGGCACTTCTCCAGTTTTACAATGAATGTGAAAATATCATTAAGGCGCGCTACTAAGAAATTATCGACTTCTATACGGTTGCCTTCGCTCTACAAATTAAATAGTGAAAACCACCATGTTCACCAAAATATTACGATTTCGGCTATACTGATATCTTTAGTTACTTTACAACGACTGATTTCATTTTGCTTATTTATTAAGGTTTTTTACTCCCTTCTTCTGCTCGTGTGACAATTAGAGGGCATTTTGAAGTGCGGGCAGAGAATTAAATTAAAGTTTGACCAATTTGAAAGCAAACGCTTTTCATGTAAAATTATAGTCTGTTTCACATGACTTCGTACATAAATTCTAAGATTTTTCGTCGACAGTAGGCCGAGGGTTACGATATTTATATATCAGATCAATGCTATAATCGCAATCTGTCAGCTTATTGCCCTAGATAGTTTTAAAATTTATGACCGAAGTTATGTGAAACACTATAGCTGCTGGATGCAAATATATTTAAAATCGTATTTAATATTATCAATAAGCCATTCGGTTGCTGCTTCCGGTTTGCTTTCATTGAATGGTACGCACATTGATGTACGTAATTCAACAGTGCATTTAAAATTTGTTATCTCGCTTAAGTGCGAGCTCGTCGTCAATGAGGAATTACGCTTTTCGGATCAATCCGCAATTTCCTGTTAACTCGCCCAAAATGTGTTTTACGGCGCCAGATCGTGCACTCTTTGAATATTCAATGCAGAATCAGGTTTAAACCCTGGGGGTCAAATTTGGGAAGTAACATCCAAACTGTGCTTCCGCGAAATGACAAAAAGCCTAAATTTTACGTTATGGATAGTGATGTTTGGGCTCCATGCTCAAAAACCAATAGGTGAATTTTCTTTCAATCCAACGGTGAGGTTTGACATAAAATCATTAACGAATATTTGCAATTTATTCGCTTCGATTCAAGATATTTAAAAAATGCGCTTAAAAACGCTTTTCCTACGGTTTCTCGTTAGTTTAAATTGCAATGTGATGGTTTACACCAGTAGATAGTGCATTCAAATTGGTCTAGAATGGCGTAAAAAATTTGCTTCACCCACAGCAATTAAATAAGCTGCAAGAGGCGCCTTAACTTTTTTCAGTAATCTGCCATTCAAAATCGGGACATTTCTATCAAAAATTCCGAATCAAGTGCTCAGAATACCTATTGAGCCACAATGTGAGTATCACCGTATTATCCAGTAATAACTTTGCATTAAATCCTGAAAGAAACGGACGCTACGGTAGGGACAAAAACTGAGATCTTTATTCACATATTTCACAACTAAGACGAAATAATTACAGAAAAAAGCGAATCCAATATATTCAAATACACTGTACAAACAACGGTCGGAATCAGCACAACAATATGATGCGGCAAAGTGTAAAGTAAACCAGATACCTAAACGCAAGAGTAAGAAATAAATGCTGCACCGAGATAAGAAAAATTATCGGAAAATAAAAGTCTCGGAACATGATGTACGACAAGGAATTCCACTTATAAATTCGGTTACAGTCATCTAAAATTTTGCGTAGACCTTAACTTTACTCTAAGACAAGAAATGACTTCGCACATAACGGAATAATCCATGCTATTTTATTTGAAATCAATCATTTTTCTGACAGTGCATCAAATTTCAAACGTCTATGAGATTTGAGCTGACCTAATAATTGACTTCAGTGTAAAGCGGACTCGCGGATTTTCCCGGCTGACTCGACGACCCTCTGGTAGAGTGAGCGCTTTCCGACCGCCTATCGCGCCTTTTTTCATACTTTAGTTGCTCTGAATAATTGTGTGCATACAAGGCATTTTATGAAATTAGACCAACGTAAAACAAAATCAATTTCTTTAAAATATGCAAATTTATCGCTTTTTCTTCGTTTTTAAAGTATCGTTTATTCGCTGCCAGTACGATAAGTTAATATAAGCATTTATTCTATTTTACAAGTTCCTCATGCTACCTTAGTTTACACATAAACATGACACATATAAAAATTTATTCTACTTTACAGTTTTCTCACGCTATTTTATTTACACACAGCGAACCGTACTTTATACTGCACATTGAATACCTTTAGCGGCGATTATCTGATCGCCTAATGCCTTCTGGCGATTGTTGTGTAATTTTTCGCGAAACTCCAGTGTACGCTCCAAATTTTGCTTGTCGACCCTGAGGCGAATAATTTCAAAATCGGCTTCACTCTTTTCATTTTGGGACAATTCGAATATTCTGCGGAACATCATTTTTTCAAAACCACCAAAAAAGACTGAAAGGCGATGACAAATTTTAAAAATGAGCATTTACTGACAAAATACTCTTATGCAGTAGGCAAGCTTTAATTCGTATATGTGGTTTACACCTAACTCGCTTACCCACTTCGTTTACTCGTAAGTGCTTTATACTACAGTAAATTATTAAACTAATGGCACGCAGTCATTAGAGCGCACGACATTAGAGCGCTGACATTAGGGCGCCGACATTAGAGCGCCGATATTAAAGTGCAGTTACAATGTGTGTGTCATGGAGGCAGACATAGACTTTTCCTTACCGACTGAAAAATTTGTAACTTTTTGTTTGTAAAACTTGGTTTACAAAAATATACCTAGCATACATTACGAAAATCAGTTAAAATTTCTTGTTTGGTCAAGAAGTGACTGGTAAGTGACATAAATGTTCTGCAAAACAGCGTCTCCAAACAACCCCTTGCTATGCTAGTTTTAAAGTTGTAGGTGTTAATTATTTAAAAACAATTTGACGTCAATTCAAACATCTTTTGTGCAATGGAGTAGACTGATCTATGTTCTGACACAGGCAGCTCTAAAACTACGGTAGTAGGGGTGTCATTTTAAGTCATTATTTTGTAGCTTTTCATGCACTTGCTAATGGAACTATACCCTTTTCACTTGTTTTCTTGACACAGAAATGCAGAAATAGTTTACACAAATTTTGATCTGTTGCTTATTTACTGCAGTTTTATGATTGTTTACTGCAGCAATAAATTTCATGCTTGATTTGCACAACTTGTAGTAAATGCGTACAATTTACAAAAAAATTGTGAGAATGAATATCAGTAATCTGTGTCAAGAAAATAAGCGAAAAGGGTATATTGGCGTTACACAAAACCTACTGCTTCAAAAGTTACTGTCCTTTTCCCAAAGGTAAGTAGAAAAATCAAAATTAATACATTCGTACATCCACCAATTCAACGAATGTACAACTCAACCAGGAAGTAAAGAAAGAATTCAAAGTCTGTTTATTGCTTTACAAAACAAAAGAAACCGCATGCATTTATCACTACCTGATACCGAGATATTCATGCGTACGTAGTTAACTTTGGGATCTAGTATACAATTTACCCCCCAGCGTTTTTTAGCCGATCCATATAAGCTACAGTAACCAAACTTTACAAGGAGATAGCTATAAGGCCCATTATAATAGAAAGCGTATCCAATCCTGAATCGGAAAGTTTATGAATCGTTGCAAATTATCTCGAGTGTAAGATACAGTAGGACTTTTTTCAAAGGCATGCTCGTTTGGGCATGCAGACATTAGAGCGCACGACATTAGAGCACTGACATTAGAGCGCCGACATTAGAGCGCCGACATTAGAGCGCCGACATTAGAGCGCAATGACATTAGAGCGTTTGACATTAGAGCACATGACGATTAGAGTGCAACGACATTAAGAGCGCGCGACATTAGAGCGCAACGACATTAGAGCGCGCGACATTAGGAGCGCGCGACATTAGAGCGCGCGACATTATAGTGCGAGACATTATAGCGCACGACATTATAGCGCGCGACATTAGAGCGCGCGACATTAGAGCGCCGACATTAAAGTGCAGTTACAATGGTGCGTCATGGATGCACACATAGACTTCCTTTAATTCCATCGAAAAAATTGTAACTTTTGGTTTCTAAAAATTGGTTTTTAAAAATCGAAAATCAGTTATATTTCTTGTTTGGTTAAAAAGTGGCTGGTAACTGTTTTTTTTTATAACTTTGATCCTTTAAAAATGAATGATATATTTGTGCAATCACGAAAGAGGAAACTAAAGCTGACTCATGATGGTTTTATTTATCGACAGGTATTATTTAATATTTAAGAGACAAATGTCTGGAAAAAATTTGACCACAAATCTCGTACACTTCTTCAGACCGTAAACATTAATGTTGTGATGCTGTTTTCTTCAATTTCTTCCGTTTTTCGTATTTTTTGTAAATAACAATTCGTCTTTTGCATATTGAGTAATAAAATTATTACCATTTTATTCAGGAGGCATCTGTGATTCAGTCCAAGTACAACTTATTGTTTAACCTTTATTCTGGGCTACATATGTTTGGTCGGTGACTTTGAAGTTTTTTTGCACATTATGTACTAATCATATAGGTACTTTTGTGATGTGGTTCATTTTAAAAGCCCTGTCAAGATCTATAATATATTGTGTTACCTTCAGATTTGAAAGAAAATCGGGTTTTTGGTGATTTTCCTAAGAATGAAAAAATTGGGAATTAATTTGCATATTCTGTGAAAATGTGGATTTTTTACCTTTTGCCGAATTTTCCGCAGAAGCTGTTCATGACTTTCTTTTTACACATGAAAAGTAAAAACACTCTTGTATGTACTAATTAATCTTTCATAATAAAACTTGAAACTTAATATCCCATTTTGTAAAGCGACCACCTAAGCCACCACACCTGGCAGTAGGGAGGGGGGTTTGGGTGGTATGCACCCCTCCCCCTGAGAAACCAAAATACCCCCAGAATTCAAATTTTGAAAATTTTTTTTCGTTTTTTTCGCAATTTTTTGATGCCAATGTATAGTGCTCGATGAGAAACGTCGAAAAATGGTGTTTTTTCGGCAAACCATCATTGACATTTGAAAAATCTTGCACCCCCAGAATTTTCTTGCTGCCCACGTATGTAAGCCACCCTGTTGCGGAACAATTCTGCATGTTTTCCGAAAAATTTTTTCGGTTGACTCCTCCAGAAATTTTTTGATACTTATGTATGCTTTTGGGTCAACAGCCAAAAAAGCAAAAAAATTGGCTGTTTCAGACACACATATGGAATTTATTAAACTTAAAATAAAAAAAATAGAGTTTATAAGTTTAAGCACTGTTTTGTGTAGCAATCGATAGAGCGTCAAATACTGTGTACAGTGGCGGATTTAGGGGGGCAGTGGGGAGCCGCTCCAGCGAATTCTTTCATTTATCAACATAAAAGTTTTATAAAGTTACGTGAAAAATATCTATTATGGCCGCGCTCTAATGTCGCGCGCTCTATTGTCGCGCGCTCTAATGTCGCACGCTCTACTGTCGCGCGCTCTAATGTCGCGTGCTCTAATGTTGTTGCGCTCTAATGTCGCGCGCTCTAATGTCGCGCGCTCTAATGTCGCTGTGCTCTAATGTCATGCGCTCCAATGTCGCGCGCTCTAATGTCGCTGCGCTCTAATGTTGCTGCGCTCTAATGTTGCACGCTCTAATGTCGGCGCTCTAATGTTGGCGCTCTAATGTCGCGCGCTCTAGTGTTGGCTTACCGCTCATTTGGTCCGTGAATTTTAACCATACTCTTACTGAGCTCTAGATCCGTGATGATCTAGTTGACCTGTTCTTTGCAGTTTACTGTAAGGCCATAAATTCTTATGTGGCAAGCTTCTCAGTACCCTCTTTTTTTACTGCAACACATGTTTTATTGAGCACAAGAAAACGTATTGACCTATATTTTACTAGCAAAGAAAAATGCTCCGATGGAACAAAAAAGATGAATATACTTGGAATTGTGGATTATTAAGGATGTAAAAGGAGGGGACTAGGAGAATCTACCTAAAGTCGCAAAATCTGCTAAAAATCACACTTCCTCTAAGCAACGCAAAAAATCGAAGTATATTCTGCGGTTAACACATTAGAATAAATATTTAACCATAAAAATGATTGAAAAAGCAGCACGTTAGCTATGCAGCAGCTATGGGAAATGATATCGAGTAACAGTCTTTCTAAGCCAATTGAATGAAATAGCAAACATCGATGCATCCAAAACAATTGCAAGAATTGTTCGTTCAAAACAGTAGGAAAAGCGTGAGTTGACTTGAAACAGACTAAATGTAGGTACACTAGCATGCCCGTAACGATTGTATGCACTAATCAATCGGCCCCTGCTTTGCTTGGTATAATGCTCATAGCAAAATAAAACAACTTTAAATACAACTAGCAAAATGGGGCGCTTCACATGGCCCCATCTGCTAGAGTGTTTGTACAAAATAATATCTTAACCAGTAATTACTATAAAAAACTGAATGACTCTGCAATGGATCGGCGAGCGGTTTTTATATTTTTTATATCTAGCTGAGCTGCTAGGCGTTGCCCTGGCTGAACTTAGGCCTGATAGCTGTATGGGATTGAGATGACTCTTGTATTTTTTATTTTTCGGGACTTTTGATGTTTTTGGGATATTTCTAAAAATTGTTGGTAAAAACATATTATATTTTTAAAATTTTTAAAACTGTCTAAAACTGTCATTTCTTTGATTAAATCCATATTTCTGACGTTATAGAATGGTTCTGAGAATTCTTTATCCTAAATCATATTTTTGATGTTCTGGGATGTTCTGGAAATCATACCATTAGATGGTTTGGGATGTTTAAAAATTTTGTTTGATCATAACCATGTTTTTAACGTTTTGGAATATTAAAAAACTCTTTTGGTCCAAAACCATACTTGATGTTTTTGGAGGTTTAAAAATTTTTTTTTGGTCAAAACCATATTTTTGATGTTTTAAGTTGTTTAAAAAATTTTTTGGTCTAAACCATTTTTTTGATGTTTTGAGATGTTTAAAGATTTTTTTGGTGCAAACCATATTTTTGATGTTTTGGGACACCAATCTTACAGCACAGGATATTTTATAGCACTGGGTATGGAATATCACGTCCTATCTTGTAGCATAAGGTATGTTATATCACGTCCTATCTTGTAAGACTTGGTATGTTATATCACGTCCTATCTTATAGCATGGGACATGTTATATCACGTCCCTATTGTATAGCATGGGGTATGTTACATCATGTCCTATTGTATAGCATTGTGTATGTTGTATCACGTCCTATCTTATAGCGTCGGGTTAAACTTTGTACAATGTTCAACTTTGCCCTCATTGTAAACAAATGCAAAAAGTTGCATATTAAATTAGCCGCTAGAAGCAAAAACATTTTGATTTGTATGTTCGAAAGCCGCATGTTTGCTGCTTTCTTCTAAAGTCCGCATGCTTGCTGCTTTCGATTGCTTCGCATTAAATTTCACGCGCGCTGGTTTACAAGGTCAAAAATTTTGACTTGGTGCAAGCTCTTTTTCAGTGATTAATCATGTTTATAAGTACCCGTACGTGATTTCCTTCAGCCCGTCTCATACATGTTTTATGATGCCAGATCGTATATTTAAAGTAGCGAATATGGAATCAGCGGTCCCAGAAACCCCAGGAGCCAAATTTTGGAAGCAACAGTCAATCTGTGCTTCTGCAAAAAGACAAAACCTAAATTTTACGCTATGCATAGGGTACCTTGGCTCCCGTATCTCAGAAACTGATCCGTGAATTTTCTTCAAATTCTACAGTAAGGTCAGTCATAATATATTCAATGATTGGTGAAAACTTTAAAGAAATTTATCTGCTGCGATTTGAGATATTTGATAAAATACACTTGTGAATCACGTTTTTCTTACGGCATCACACCACTTTACACTGTAGTGTAAAGTGGTTCACACCAGTCGATAGCGCATAAAAAGTTCATCTAGGGTGGCTTTAAAATTTTAACCTGCGGCAATTGCATAAGCGGCTAGAGCTACCAAAACCTTTTACATAAAATCCGTAGTTTCCGGGTTTCAGGAGTCCGATTGAACCATTTTAATCAAAAAATTGTAATTAGCGCCCGAGAATACCCATTGAGTGAAAATATAAGTATCACAAAATTATCCAGTAAAAACTTTTTTGCCTCACACACACACACACACACACACACACACACACACACACACACACACACACACACACACACACTTACACACAACTCGAAATTAATATTATAGAAGATACCACTTAGTTTTCTTTCAATTAGGATACGAAGCTAGTCAGTGTTGCTACTTGCCAGCAATTTAAAAAAAAGAAACATTATAGATTTCGTTTATTATCTGAAATTTTGAAAATTATTCAAAAAAGACACTTTTAGAGGCCGCAGAATATACTTCCATTTTTTGCGTTGTTTAGAGAAAGTGTGCTTTTAGCAGATTTTGCGACTTTAGATAGATTCTCCCTAATCCCCTCTTTTTACATCCTTAATAATCCACAATTCCAAGTATATTCATCTTTTTTGTTCCATCGGAGCATTTTTCTTTGCTAGTACCCTACTTTTAATTAGCATGATTTCAGTGCATCAGTCAGCAAACACATACAGTAACATACCACAATAATGACAGCAGTCCAAGAACGCGGAAAACAATATTGTTCTTAACATAAATTAATTGCCTCTAAATTCAACCGTCTACCTTTTGAAATCAATTAGACTGCATAGAATTTAAAACTGAGTTAGATATGCTCTTGATTGTCGGAAGTATAAAGTTTACTATTTTTTATTAACTATAGTAAATACTAGTTGAGCTGCCCGGCGTTGCCCGGGCTGAACTTAGGCCTGATAGCTATATGGAATTAATATGTCTCTTGTATTTTTTATTTTTCAAGACTTTTGATGTTTTTGGGATATTTCTAAAAAAATTGTTGGTACAAACCATATTTTATTTTTTGGATTTTTTAAAATGTCTTTTGTCAACCATTTTTTGATCAAATCCATATTTTTGACGTTACAGAATGGTTTTGAAAATTGTTTAGCCATAATCATATTTTTGATGTTCTGGGGTGTTCTGGAAATTTTTTTAATAAAACCCATATTGTTGATGTTTTGGGATGTTTTGGAAAATTTTTTCGTCAAACCATATTTTTGATGTTTTAGGATGTTTTGGAAAATTTTTTTAATCAAACCCATATTTTTGATGTTTTGGGATGTTTTGGAAAATTTTTTCCGTCAAACCATATTTTTGATGTTTTAGGATGTTTTGAAAAATCTTTTCGGTCAAACCATATTTTTGATGTTTTAAAAATTTTTTGTTTGTTGTAGCAAAGGGTGTCATATATCACGTGATATGTTATAGCTGATGGTATCTCCTATCTTATATCACTGCATGTTATGGCACAGACAGGGTATCTATACCAAACCTATCTTATAGCATTGCCTATCTCGTAGCACAGGGTATCTTATATCCCATACTATCTTATAATATTGCCTATCTTGCAGCTCGGGGTATCTTATATCACTTCCTATCTTATAGCATTGCCTATCTTGTAGCACGGGGGTATCTTTTATAACGTTCTATCTTATAGCATTGCCTATCTTGTAGCACGGGGTGTCTTATATCACGTCCTATCTTATAGTATTGCCTATCCTGTAGCACAGAGTATCTTATATCACGTCCTATCTTATAGCATTGCTTATCTTGTTGCACATAGTATCTCATACCATGCCTATCTTATAAAATTGCCTATGTTATAGCATCATTTGGTTAAACCCGTATTTTGATGTTTCACAGTGCCCACCAATGCTATAACATATAACAATGTACATAGTGTCGCCAGGCATGCTCCTCTTGGCCGGGGTATCCCTATACAAACAGTATAAACTAATTTTTGAAAAAATAGCAAAAAATCGGCCATCTCCCGAAATCGTGGAGGCTTATAGCACAGGGGCCAAACCCTACTCCCTCCCTGCCCAGGGCCAATGGGTGCGTTTGTCGAAATTTCAAGATCGCTACGGCTCCTTCCCCCATTGGACCGACCTCGGCCCAAAATATCAGCCCACCAAATTTCATTGGGCCGGAGCCAACCCGGCACAAACATACGAACATACGAACATACGAACATACATACATACAAACAAACAAACTTTCAAAAATATATAGTAGATATGTTACATTCTAAACAGTCCTGTAAGTTATAGAGGTCGTTCCACTTTTAAATTAACTTAGAAACGACATATAACGTACCTACGGGACTTACTTAAGTACCTGGCTACACTTAGCGCTGGTCAGGTTGCTAGGGCGAAACGCCGGACTCAACCACACGACCCTCAATAACTACGGTCTCAAACTCCTCGTACCTAAATTCGTCCGTACCTATGGAGCTATCGACAGCTATGCCCTAAAAACCTAACGCAGTAGTAATTAAGTAGCCCCGGAATTAAGCCCTAGGTCAGTTGACCTATTTTGGACCAAAATAATAATTAACGCAAAAAGCTTTGTTAACTTGTTTTCGCCAGAGAATACCTATGGCGAAAAAACTATTCTTTTCTGGTTCCTACGAGCACAATGAACAATGAAAACAACAAAAAAAGAGCTCTCAACCAGCCAGTCATCTTTTATAAAAATTATGAAATAATTTTTATAATTTTTAAATTGAAATTTGGGTGCTTGAATTTGCGATAAAGAAAATAATCAAAAGATAGTCACTTGAATTATTTAAGCCGAGTAATAAAATAAGGGCCGCCCACCAGTTCCGAACTAAACGCGATTGATCACTATGAAAAAGTATTGAAAAATGAGCTTGCTAAGCGAGGAGTTGTAAACCAAGAGAAACTTAAAGGTTAAACCTACCACTAAATTATGAAGAGAATTGTAAAAGATTTTAAACTTTAGGAAAATTGAAAAGGTGGGATGTTGGTATATTAAAAAACAAAGTTTTTCAGCAAAAATTCAAAAACTTCACGCAAATATCAAGTGTAAGGAACACTAACGCTTAGATTTGGTAGTAAAATAAATGTGTAGTATAAACTACATATTAATAAGAAATGAATAGTGCAAACTTTACAGAACTACTAGGTGTAGAGAATACCAACAGTCAGATTCCCAATTCTGATTTTACGTAGAAAAAAAAACTAGAATTTTACTTTATTTTTATCCTATACGACCTCGCCCGACTTCTGAAGAGAGAAAGTGGCGAACAAAAAATGTACAAACACGTATTTTCCGCTGTCCACCACATTGTAAACTTTAAAAATCGGAACTTAACGCCCATTGAATGTAAATAAATTTGGTTCGGGTCAGTATGTTGCCCTTTGATTGTAGTAGGTTTGTATGTGCCAAACTTATGTTCCGCAAAATATTTGATATGATTTATCAATCAAAATACGAAAAAACCTGTTTTTTTTTCGCCCACTTTACACCTCAGATTTCGAACTTTACACCCCATAAACAACTCAATATTACGTTTTTTTGAACGCGGCTTGCTTCGACGTGTAGCCATTAGAAGTTACTTTATTTCTATTTTATTTAATTATCCCAACTTTTGCAGAGAAATCTTGGAAAAAATCTGTTTTTTTACTTATCTACTAGAGTGTAAAGTTTAAACCCTGGTACTAACTGCGTATTGATTGTAGAAAAGTTTGCTGGGTAGCACAAAATAGCCCTTGATCCGTAGTACATTTCTGTCAGAAAAAATTTCCTAAAAGTCATAAGCGGAGTTGTTGGCAGACATAAACATGTCGAAAACTCGGCCAAAATGTGTCTTTTCGCCCCCAGATTTTCGCACTCTTTACACTCCCATTGACAACTGAGGCGAAATTCAAAAAACAAAAAGTGTTATCTGCAGAACCTAAAAAGATATATGAGTCAAATGAAGTACATGGTTTTACCGAAAGAATTGAATAAATGAAAAAAGTCAACATTCAGAAGATTCGAACCCATCATTCCTTGTTTAATACCGCATCTAAGAACGGAGTTGTCAACCACTGCGCCAACTCGACATATCAGCAGATTTCAGCTTGATTATCCTATTTTGAAAGATATTCATCATTCTACTGATGTTTAAGAATAGTGCATTTATGATGATAAAATAATTATTTATTAAAGACGAGTCAAAAACCTCTGAAATACGAAAAAACTGATCAAAAATATGCAATACGGAGTTATCTGTCGGCATTAGAAAATAGATGTATATATAATTCAAAGTTCACCTCTTCATACCTCAACAAACACTGGCTGTAGAAAAGTTCAAAGATCAGATTCGTTATTCTGACCTTACGGAGAACATTTTTTAAAAAAATTCATCATCCATGACGCTCTGGGCGCAAAAATGCTTCTCGGTGTAAACTTTACACTTGTGCTAATACCGCAATATTGGGTGTATAGAAACAAAATAATCTGGGATCTGTAACACTAAGGTCAGTGCACCTTTTAAGCATAATTAGTATCTTCCGCCTACTTAGCGGAGTAGTTGAAGAGATATCGTTTTTCGCCTCGAACCTTTTACACTAAAACGATCACAGATCAAGAAGTATTGCGTTATAAGAAAGAAAAAATGGGTTTTGAGATTTTGCAACCCTCTACATTATAAAACCGATTGGACTGCACAGAAACCAAAATTGAGTTAGATAAGCTGAAGGACCCGCAAAGAGTAAAAAACACGTATACTTTACACTTTTGTGCAACAATTATTGACTGTAAAGAAATTTTAAGGTCAGATTCGTAATCTACATCTGGGGGGCAACATTTTTAAAAAAACATTGGCCCTCCGCAAATTATTTTATTTTTGCTTTACACTCTACACGCTCATTGCTAACTCAGTATTGAGTGTAAACAAAAGAAAAAAACGCGGGCATCGAATTTTTTAATTATCCATCGATTAAAAAAAACCCCACCTCCCAGATGTGTGCCCTTGTTGCTGTGAAGGGGGGGCACAAATTTCGCACTCGCTGTGATAAACATATAAGAAAAAGGATGGCCAAGTATATTATAGGTAGCGCTATCGCGCTACCTATGATTAGGAAAGCTTGATTTAGTGATTTTATAACATGTGTTACGCGTGTTGCAGATCGCATTTCTTACACATTTGTCACACCCAGTAGTGGTCAATATATAATAATCGTAATAATTTAATATACTTTTTCATACTAGGTTACTCCGCGTGTCTATTTGCACATCTGTCGAGCCCTTTATAATAATAGGAACCATACGTTTGGATCAATATACACTTAACCCACTTAGCGGGCTGACCTATGTTCGTTGTATAGTCACCAGCTTGGACTGAGCTGTCTTATGCGAGCCTTGCAGCTGTACATATTATTGCACGCACACGCATTAATAAAAATCGGTGCTATTGGGCGAACCCAATAGCCTTTATCAGCGCTGACTCCTCACTCAGCAGTTTTTGCCTGCTAAGCTCGGACCGGTTCCCTTCAGATGTTATGTCTCTTCAATATATGCGTTGAATTCCTGTTGTTCTAATGTGCGCATCAAGTGTCATTGGATTACTGTAATAGCGTGTCGCATTTCTACGTGACACCTCCCTCCTTAGCTTTGATCGTCCTCGATCAATAATAGCTTTTACAGACTCACACAAGATACATGACAATCCCACCGCTGCCACCAAATATGTCACACCCAGTAGTGGTCAATATATAATAATCGTAATAATTTAATATACTTTTTCATACTAGGTTACTCCTCGTGTCTATTTGCACGTCTGTCGAGCCCTTTATAATAATAGGAACCATACGTTTGGATCAATATACACTTAACCCACTTAGCGGGCTGACCTATGTTTGTTGTATAGTCACCAGCTTGGACTGAGCTGTCTTATGCGAGCCTTGCAGCTGTACATATTATTGCGCGCACACGCATTAATAAAAATTGGTGCTATTGGGCAAACCCAATAGCCTTTATCAGCGCTGACTCCTCACTCAGCAGTTTTTACCTGCTAAGCTCGGACCGGTTCCCTTCAGATGTTATGTCTCTTCAATATATGCGTTGAATTCCTGTTGTTCTAACGTGCGCATCAAGTGTCATTGGATTACTGTAATAGCGTGTCGCATTTCTACATGACACATTTTTGAATGTTCCCATACGTTTTTTCAATTGATTTTCAGTTTCGTGCAAACTTAATGACATTTTTGAAATTCTCATGCCCTCGGCTACCAGAAATATGTATTTTTATTTATATTTGTTATCTCCCCAATGACTAGATTTTTGATATAGACCTTGGTAAGTCTAGGGTGCGTTGACCCCTTGGTAACAGGAGGGTTAACTGGCGAATTCTTTCATTTATTAGCATAAAAGTTTTGTAAAGTTAGGTGAAAGACATCTATTATGGCTGCGCTCTGAAGTCGCGCGCTCTAATGTTGGCGCTCTAATGTCGGCTCACCTTTCGAATTAAGAGTACTTATTAGATGATAGCCTTATTTGGCCGCAATCAGGAATGACGTACTTTTGACTTGAAACGTTGGCATAACCGCACAGCTCAAAAACTATCTTCATTCACGACTTACTGAGTTTTTCAATCGCTTTTCGATTTTAAACGACTTTTTTCTGACTTATTTTCCCACGAAAAATTTAATGCTTCTTACTTTTGAGTCTGGACCTTGACTTAGTCCTTTACCTATCTATTTTTCTGCCTATCACTCTTACACACCAACACGCTATTTAATCTTGAATAGTTTTTCATGATCCGCTACTTTGTTCTACAAAAGATATCATTGCAGTGGAATCTACTTGATGGAAAAATTTGACTTTCTCATCGCCCGTGTAAATTGCAGCAAATCAGCTTCGCGTGACGTACTGATACGTTATATCTTTCCGTCTATTCATGTTTAGATTGCACCAAATCGTTCTATCAATACAAATAAAGTTACAGCCATATAAAAAATTTGTTAGTAAAAAAGTTTCAAGCGGGCTAAGGCTAGATTATTTGGAACATACTTTATGAAGCACATTCTTTATAAGACAGTAAAGCCCAATTCAGAAGTAACTGTCGGCGATATCGCCGATATTGCTGACTGTTTTTCCCGGTTCACGAGTGCCCGATTTTCATGTGATGTCTCAACAACCCCACCAGTCCCAACAGCCCTACCGTCCCAACAGCCCCACCGTCCCAACAGCCCCACCAAAAATCCCAACAGCCCCACCCGTCCCAACAGGCCCACCAATCCCAACAGCCCCACCAATCCCAACAGCCCCACCGTCCCAACAGCCCCACCAGTAATCCCAGCAGCCCCACCATTACTGCAATCGCTATTATACGATAAATGTGTTTGGTGGATGTAATTTTGAACATAGAACTTATACGGGCTCCGTTTGATCATAAAATTACAGCATGTACGTAATTTTATATAATAAAATCAGGCACTATTAATTTTTCATAAAATATATTTTTTGACTATTTTTCAACTTCGTATATGTCATCAAGACCATACACGAGCGTTCAGGTTTACATTTTCTGAATAACTCTACCTGAGAAACTGGTAGACCCGCCAGAATTGAAGCTTCAGCATTTTTGCGCAATCCGTGATTTTGCCTCATTCGAGTCATCTCGCAAGATTAGGATTCCTGCTCATTATGGTCTAGTCTAGACTGCCAGAAAAAAATGAAAAATGTTCTAATGGACAAAAGGAAAGATAAGTGATAAAATTAAATGAAAATCAAAACTTTTACGCTTATCTGTTTCAAAATAGCCAGAAAATGTGGAATAGCGTAGTTTTAACGCTATTTTAACATTCATACCAGTTTTGAGGTCATTTTTGGCTCAAAGGTCCTTCTCCAGACCGGCCGTGTTGTGCGTCTATGATTATAATAGTGGGGCAGCAGTTGGTACCGAAATTGGCAGCGAACAAATTCTGTGGGTCCGGTGGGGTAAAGTGACCAAGAAATGTGCTGAAAATAAAATTCTGAGGGTCTACCATAATTTGGGGGATTTCCAGAATTTCGGGTTTAGGGGATTAAATTCTAAACATCCCCTCCCCCACGCTTATGTGTGGTTGGGACAGTGCGATTGTTGGAGCGGTATGGTATGCTGGAACAGTGGAACTGCTGGGATTGCTTGGGCTCTTAGGACTGGTGGGGTTGTTGGGATTAGTGGTGGGGCTGTTGGGACGGTGGGTTTGTTGGGACGTTGGAACTGTTGGTAAAATATATATATATAATATAAATTAATAAATAATATATATTAATAATAAATCAGCGATATCGCTGATTTTAGTCAGCGATATCGCCAACTAAAATCGGGGGATAGGATCCATTTCTATTTTTCTGCGATATTGCCGGCAATTCATGTACAAAGTATAGAGTGGAACGGGAACACAGGCAAGCCACGTACAAATGCATTAACAAAGTTAGTACACAGGTGCAATAGGGTACATATGTGCATATATCACAAGTTATTTTTGGGGACATCATGACTTTTAATTAGCTTAAATGCTGCAAAACGAGTAAGCTTGAGGTTAATATTATTCTCAAGTATCGTTTTATTATCCAGCGGAGATTGTCGAAAACTTACGTTTTAATCAATAGTAGTGAAATATTTACTTTCTTTCGTAATATTTGATACTTGAAGAAATTTTTTACCTGTCTTCTTTGTGGTTCACGAGAAATGTCGAGTGCCTTTGACGAACAATTAATTAAATTAATGCGTGGTTAACCCCATGGAATTGTAGAGTTTCGGACTATAAAGTCATAGAAAAGAAGAAAAATTCGTGGACCGAAATCGCGCGCCAATTGTCATCTAACGGTAATAAAACTCTCAAAAAATTGTTTATTGGTTTTGATTGAAAAAAAGTTGAGAGTAGTCTGCTGCTTAAATCCTGACAGTGATTAGTACTGTTTTCATTTAAGCCATTGTCAGTTGTCACAGACATGCACAGCGCGGGAATTCTGGGGGTAGGGTGAAATCCTGAAGTGCCTTTTTTGGGTTCGACGTTTCTAACTATGCTCCATCTTTCTAGAGTATAAAAATCGCGAATTCTGGGGGAAGGTGAAAAAATTTCCTAGGGGGTGTAACCCACAAACCCCCTTCGGATCGTCGCAATTTTCATATCAATTTATAAGATTTATAACTTAAATAATCCTGCAATACAGCACACGGCTACTCAATGTCCATTTTCACATCAAAGTGGTCAATATTTTGAGTGTTTTGCTTTTCAACATGAGACTATTTGAAAAAATTCCGCCCGCGATGTCGGCGATATCGCCGATAAAAGTTGGCGATATCGGCGACATCGCCGATTTTCGTCGGTGATATCGGCGATATCCCCAACAAAAGTCGGCGATATCGGCGAAGTCGCCGACAAAAATCGGCGATATCGCTGGCATTTACTTCTAAAGCTGGTCTTAAATCATGAACTTACGAGTATTCTTCAGAATCTGAAACTTTGAGGTGAAAAGGCAAAACAAGTCGTTAATGTTAAGTATTGTAAATAATAGCGTGAAACTGATCAAAAGCAAAGACAAACCTTCGGAATACGAGAATAGTTTGAAAACTTCTTTCATAAATTGTTCTCTGGCATTTGAGCCGTTAAACTTATGTCAGCATCATACGTGTTCCCCCGAATGGCTACTGACCCCCGCAAAATAGCTGTGACCCCCATAATTGTTATTTTCCAGAAAAATTGACAAAAATGTGCATTTTCGGCTCAAAAGTATTATTATTTTCGGCGCTTCGCGCCTTATACACATTTTTTAACTATACTTTGTTCAATTCAATGGATGATTCAAATTTTTTAGGGATTTTTTATGTTTTGATGTTCTAGAAAGCACGAGCATCGTCTGAAACGTCAGAAAACGATGTTTTTGACATGAGCCCATCGCTTTTAGATTAGAAAAAGGCACTTTTTAGAAATTTTTATGGCCTTACCTCCCACAATTTTCATGCTGTACAAGTGTGGTCAGCAAGAGTCATCTTATGGTGGCTTTGATTCGCTACACAAATAGAAACTTAATTTATGTGCATCTTTTTCGCATTCTACTGGGTGGTTAGCAACCTTTTGCTAGGGGGTCAGCGCTATAACTATAGGGCTTGGGATCAAACCAAATATAGCATTAGATAGAGAATGTGAAACGGAATTTATTGATACCAGATTAATGATCAGTATGCCTCTCACTTGTGCGAGAAACAGCTTTCAAGCTGATCTGGGTATAAACACATACCAATAAACAGACTACGTCGATTTTCAAGACTTTTCTAAATATTTTCCTCCTTTCTGTGCAAAATTTCATATGATTATCGACCAGTCAGATTTTAGCAAGTATTTGCGCCTCGACTTCATCTTTATGAATGGCCCAATGGTTTCGGCGGCATTTAAGTTGAGTGAATTTCCGGGCTCAATATCGTTACCCTTAAAATTGAACGTTTGATTGTTTTGAGAAATGTTGGGTTGCATTAACTCGCTTGCAAGGCGCCTTGTCGTGAACAAAACAGTCTGACCAACGACCAAATATTTTTCAGGCCGAAAATAGGACCTAATTGGTATTGATATAAAACTTTATACAGAAATGTGAAAAATATTTTGATATGTATCGAAAATCGACATTTATTAATTGTGTTCATACCCCGATCGTTAAAAAAACTATTTCTCTTGCCGGTCTTAGGCACACTGATTTTTAATTTGGCATCAATAAATTCCGTTTTAAATCCTCTATCCAATAGTATATTTGGTTCGATCCCAAGTTCTGTAGTTATAGCACTGACCCTCTGGCAAAAGGTTATTAACTACCCTGTATACTTATACAGATGAAAATCGATGACTTCAATTAATAAGCAAGATCAATCATGTTTAATTCCACATTTATAATAAATTTGAAAGGATTTCCAAATGTAGGACATAAGATTTTATTTTGCTTAATCGAAGTATCGACGTATAATTTCATAAGATGACTGATTTTCTATCAAATTTCACTTTTTTCTATTCATGGTGCTAGTAGATTATAGAAAATGAGCATGGCACGTTCCGGTAAAACATGAACCACCGTGGCACGCCTTGGTTTAACGAGGCATTGTTTTATAAATTATGGAACAGCAAAGAACATCATCAGGTTTTTAGTATTTGATATTAATGAAGCTATTTGAAATATACATCTCACCAACTTTTATCGACAAGACGTCATAGAAAATTGCGTTAGTAATGCACGGGTTTGTACTTCCACTGACAAACTTATTGCAACGGCTCATTCATTTGACATAAAAATACGTTTTCTGTGTGTATGGAATCGATGTAGTTTCCCAAAAAACGCATATTTATAATCATATTATTGTAAGAAGACCTCATTGAAGGGATTCAGCGTTCCGTGAAACTGCTCAATGAATCTTGGAGTGCATTATCATCTACATATTTAGCATAAATTAATTTGGTTTTTTGTGTATTTGATAAAATCTGTTTGAGCTATTCGGTCGATTCCATATGTAAGAAACTAAATCTTTGACCGTTCTATGGTTCGCGAAGCGACCTGGATTATCTGTTCAGTCTAAATTCTGTAGTCTGCTTCCAAATGAATTCGGGCACACGACTTTGAATAATTTTTACTGTTCATTAATCTACGGCGTAACGTAAATACATCGAGCTGGTCCATGATGAATGCTGAAAATTCGGCTTTCGCGATAAAATTTCTTAAAAAACCTTGTTAAAAATTAACCATTAAGGGTTAATTTTAATCATTGATTTTTTTGCATTTTACCTGTAGTTCGAACTTCAGAGTCCAAATATAATACTGCCAATTTTCAGACTTCGATTACTTCCGCTGCAGTGAGCCACGATGTAAAATGAAATTCAGCAAAACAGACTCGAATCCGGTGTCACACCTTAAAGTGTCCGGACGGACACTTAAGGTATCTTAAAATGTCCGGGTTTTCCTCAAATTGTCCGGGCTATATTAACGTGCATAAAAAAGAGAAGGAGGTGCAACGCGGACAACGTAAAGAATATCGTGCTGGTTTTACTATAATATTGCACTATCAAAACAATAGTTGTCAAAACGAAAGTATTATCTATAATTTAGTATGTCAGTAAAATGAAAAACAATTCGTTTTGAATAATCATGGTTGGATGAAGTATAAATTATAGATCACTTACAGATGTGCTTTAACAGAATAATCATCGTAAAAACTGTTGATCATCACCTCCGATAAACGACTTTAGGATTGTGCTATGAATGCTGTTGCGGTTTTGAAGACTTCAAAAAAACACTAATGGTCTTTTAAAACAATATATGTACTGTACATAATATCGCTAAGTGGCAAAATTATAAATTTAAATCGACATCTACCTGAACAGATTCAAATATTACAAATTTGGATCAAAAGTCCTTTAGTGTGAATCATGATAATCTAACTTGCGATTTTGCGTTTGTCTTCTGCATATTTCGAATCATTATTAAATTTCTCACCGTGGTATATATTCTAGAGAAGGTCTGTTTTAATCGTTTTTTAATTTTGAGACAAACTGTATCCAATTTATTGCCTGCTGATAGCAAGTTTTAAATTTATTATTATCTAAACACTAACACAGTAATGGACTTGTTCTGGGACCCGGGCAACACATGGGCATAGGGGTCTAGCTGGACCCTACCAGAGAATTTGGAGGAAGCCCAAAATTGACCGGCCTTATGATTGAGTTTTTCGTACTTTTTTGACGACTTTGCGCGATCAAACCCCCCAACACCCTCTCAAAATCGGGCTGCTGCTCATCTAGGGCATGGCCCCGGCCAACTCCGGGCACCGGAGTCTAGGAACTACAACACTGACGTTATAAGAGGAAACTAAGGTAGACACTTTCATTTCGCGAGTCAAGAAACTGAGCGCATTTAATTCGTTGAGACAGCTAAAGTGATAGAATTCATACTTTTTCTACAATGATTTTGAAAATGGATAGAAAGCCTTGAAAAGCGTAATTACTACATCTCAGGTTCTAATCGATACTTTGGCGAAACAGCCTTGACTTTTGTTTGTTGTCGTCTTTAATCTTACAATATCCTCCCAGGGAATTAGCCCGTTTCCCCATCCCAGGTTCACGCCTGCTTGCGGCTCTTGTGAATACAGGAGCTGTTCAATATACAAATATCTCGCTGTATAAAACAATAACTGAGAATTAAATTGGTAATATGCTATGCTTTATGCCATTCTTGATCAAGTAGATTTAGTTTTGAGAGTATTCACTTGCTTTTTAATAAAGCTACAAAAGCTTACGTAGCAATCGTAACTAATTTACTTGTACAAGGAGTGTTCACCCTGAGTGAGATAACTTTTTTAAAACAAAATGTGATCTTACCTTGAGTAAAGCTGCTATGCGAATAAATAATAATTTATTTTCATTTTATATTCTTTTGTCACCATTATCATTGCTTGTTTACTATTTATCAGCATTATTAAGATATACATGTACATATGACAAATAAAAGCTGGACGCGTTACATAAGAAATACCGGCAGGGAGATAACATATGACTACATTGTATAGCATGTTTCCAAGCCCCGTCCTCGTCCTCGTTAAAAAAACGGTTCCTGTGATATGACTGATATTTTACCACAACTCCGTTCTCAGATATTTGATCGTACAAAAAGATACCATTCCTATATTAGTTTACAGTCCAATATCTAGTAGCTTTAAGAGTTGTGATCATAGATGTACAACATGGCTGATTTGGGGCTTCAGCCAGGTTTTTGGGCTAAAATGACATCACAAATTGATATAAATGCTAAAACAGCGCTAAAACTAAATTATTCCACAGTTTCAGGTTAATTTAAAGCACTTTTGAAGAAAATTTTCGATTTCTTCAATTTTTGACCCTCATTCTTCCTCATCTTCTCCAGAAAATTTCCTATTTTTCCATTCTGGTGTCTATATTCTTCCCCCTAGCGAAGTCACCCACATGCGTGTCTGGTTGTGACCACACATGAGCGTGGGGGGTCTGGGGGGTCTGCACCCCCAGAAGCCAAAATACCCCCCTCAGAAATCAAAATACTTCCCCCAGAATTCAATTTTTGAAAATTTTTTTGTTTTTTTCGCAATTTTTTGATGCCAATGGATAGTGCTTTATGAGAAACGTCGAAAAATGGTGTTTTTATCGCCATACCACCATTTTTAAGGCAATTTTTTTACCTTAAAAAAATCTTGGACATCCCCCAGAATTTTCTTGCTGCCCACGTATGGTTGTGACTAATAAAGACCGATTTTCTGAACAGGATTATTAAGACATGGAATAAAACGCCTCTTGTTTTGCTAAAATCTTTCGACTCAAATTCAAAACAATTTATTATCGATTTGCATTACATTATATTGTATTATTATAACATATATAATATTATATTATATTATCTTAACCTAAATATGTACATTGTGTCACAGTACATAGATACAAATTTAACTCAAATTCGTTAATTTGATCATTTCATTTTTTCGTAATGAATAATTTTATGATTTTCGAAATTTTTGTTCAGCTCGCAGAAGTAACATATCGACCGAACTCTTGATTCGTTCGGACAATAGGGTTTTCACTCATTACATTAGATAATTGATGCAATTTGTTTCAGATTTAAAATTTCGTATATCAAAACACTCCCGTAAAATGATCAACGTGCTGGTATTTTTAGTTGTTGCGTATAATCTTCTCATTTGTGGGGCAACTGATCGCATTCCATTCATTGGTAACGAGATAAATACAGTTTATTTACAAAAGCTGAAGCGATGTGATTTAATTTCTCTAAGCCGAACGAATAAGCCGTAATGAAAACAGGTGCGGATTTGAGGGGGCAAGGGGGCCGGTCGCCCCCACCCCCATTGGCCCAAAATAGTGCGCAAAATTAAGGATTTTTGAGCGATTTTTAGCGATTTTCGGGTTAAAACGGCTAAATTTTTCCGCCCAAGTCAGGGTTCCTCCCCCTTAGGGGTACGGCCCCCCCTAAAGAAAAATCCTGGATCCGCCACTGAAGAAAAGTCAATATATAGCCGATGGTCTTTAAAATAAAGTATCCTAATTTCTGCGCATTTTCCAACAGTCAAAACAATAAACGAATTGTCTAAATCGAAAAAAATCCAGTTAGTAATTTGAATAAATTTCAAATTCATAATGTTCCGGAATCCCAATAAATAGTATTTCAATTTAAAAAGAGTAGAAATCCATAACCTTAAATTTGAGTACTATAATCGATAATATTGTTCAGAGCTAGTTTCAGGTATAAGGATTGCTGATGAATGTGATGACTGTTCACGTGAGGATTTTATTTAAGAGTGAACTTTTGCTTAATGTACGGATTTTAAAGCAATATGATTGCGAAAAAACAATTTTTCGCCATGCATGAGCATGCAAAAAAATTTTTAAACAGTCCGCAGAACCCGACGGATTACTGCCGCAAAATTGTTGATTTAATTTTGAATGTTCCTGAAATTTTTCGTTGCTGATGGATTGACCTTATTGCTTTGTTGTATTGCGCTTTTCCCGCACCATCACTTTTGTCGATTTTTTAACTTTAAAAATTTTCGAACCTCTAAAACCTTTGATTACCTAATGAAAGGACGTCATAGTGTAGCTTTCGTTCGTCCAGAATGACTAAAGATATTGACTCGGGTCGAAATGACTCTTTGAAGTGAAGACGCGGTAGTATAGCCTGCGTCCCTAGGGTGCAACACAAAGTATATACGGCTATGTTTTGTGTTATAGGCCCCGCCCACCCGATCGCAGAGCAGCAGCCTCTCCTGTGTTATAGCATAGGCGGAGTAGCGCCCTGGCTTGCGCCCTGGCTTTTCTCTCAGGGCGCAATGATGAGGCATGGAAGGGGAAGCTGAGCAAGCCAATGAATTAACATACATATTGTAAGGTGCATACCTACACGATTAAAAAATTGGCGAAACAGTGTGCGTAATAAGCGCATTGACGAAGCATTTTTTGCAGCTGGTAATATCGCGCATTGGCAGCGAATTTATAATAAGGATTACTGGCGAAGCTACATAGACTGAAACATGATGAATATAATAAGCGCATTGGCAGCGAATTTATAATAAGCGCATTTTGTTGACTGGCGAAGCAATAGCATTAAATTGACAATGCTCGCGCCAGGATTATCCATTTTAAGTGCGTGTGATGAAATATTTATTTATAGTCTAGGTCCACGGTCTACTGCATCTTAATCATTCAAGGGGTAGACCGCCGCTCTAGACTAGAAGTTCAACCCCCAATTTCCAAGCCGTTTTGGACTTGCAAAATCTATAAATACTATTAATTCTTTTATTAATTTAAAACTTCAAAATGGAGGAAATTATCGAACTGAAAAAACGTCCTTTCACGGATGAGGAAAAGAAACCTTATGGGCGGACAATACGACCGCCTATTGAGTTATGCGGGAGGAATCTGGAGCGTCCCATGTACCCTCTCATGATACATTTATGTCATTTTTGTCAAAAAAATTCGTCTGAAAAAGACGTTTTTGAAACAAATTCAGGAAAATGGTATTTCAACGTTCAAATGTGCCCAAGATGTTGTGAGTATAATAGGGCATCCCAGGAGGCTGGGAACATGGTGATTAAGAAATATGTTGCTCAACAGGTTGAAGAAGCGAAAAATGGCTTGTAAAGTTATAAATATGAGCGATATCTGACAAAAAGTATCTACAAAATGAGTTCTCAAGGTGAATTGAGTTTTAATCATTTTGTGACCAAGTTGGCTGATAAAGCCAGTACAAGGTACATCACTTCTCACGATGTACAAAACATTGGCTCCTGCTTTTGGAGTTTGCTTTCTGAAGAATACAAAGAAAATCGCAAAAGCCTCGATAATCGGAAAGCATTTTGGAATTTTGCGCTTTATGTGAAACGATGCCTAATAAATCGTGAAATCGAGCCTATTTTAGATTTATGGCAAGATTTCGATCAAAATGGCAAAAATACATGGGAAAGCATGTATGAAAATTGCCTAAACGAGCGAGTTAGTCGTGTATTATAAACGATTTGATTGAATTGAAAAATAAAAAAACCAAAAAAATTAGCGCCTCTCAGAGGCATCATGTGTGTGTGTGTAAAAAAATGGTGGTTGCCCACCACTAATAACCTGCTAGCGCATTGGCGAAGCAATTTGCTTACAGCATTGATGCCAGCCAAGCCTAGGGCTTCTCAGGCATTTTTGTTATTAGATCATAATGATTATTAGCAGCGTGCAAGTGAATTACTTTCTCAGCCTCAGGCCCTTGAAAGTACAAAATATTGCCATGATAAACTTTTATTTGGTAGTCTGGCACCAGACTCTTTTGAATTTTGTCTATAGCTTCAAGTCCATATTTCTCGTCATTAATGCTTAGATCAGCTTTGTGCATCAGCTCTAATGCAAGTTGCTTTTGCAGAGTGTGCCGTCCTTTGTCACCTTTCCGAACAGATTCCCACTTAGGGCAGTTGTCTAGCTTTGCTATACCTGTTACAACAGCTCTGGCTAATGATAAATTATCGTTTGATGTGATTTTAATATATGCCCCACCATTTTTGCAAAAGTCACCTACTTCAAAGTCATAACCGGTACCCATTTGGGGTTTTTTGTCCACCAGAACTACTTTGAAAGTCAAGTCTTCACTTAAACAAAAGTCTTTTTGGGACTGAGCCACCTTTTCTATAATACTCAAAACCTTGTCAGCATTTATGTATTGACGTTGAGTGAATGGTACTAACACAGGCGTATAGAGGCTTGGCTGTCTAATTTCAATGCCTACCATACTGTCATAAGGACAGCCACGCAACATCAGGTTAATAGCTTTTTCAAAAATCTGTTCGAAAATCTCAAAGAGATTAGGGCATTTCTTGAAACGCAACAAAAATGCCTTAGCGGTTGTCCTAAACCTACGAACAGAAATGTGTGGGAGCTCATGTACTTCAAAGTACTGCTCCATTTTCAAATTAAAACTACATACTTACTAATCGTTATTTATAGACAGAATGATGTTAATAAATAGATGGACTGTTATAAAATGTTTAAAAAATGGAAAAAGTGTTAAAGCACATATATTACGACCCTAAAACGGGATATAGTAGCGTGGAACAGCTATATGAGAGGGCTAAAAAAGTAAAGCCAAAAATAGACCGGTCCTACGTGAAACAATGGTTGGAAAAGCAGCCCACCTACACGTTACACAAACCCGCCCTCAAGAGATATTCTCGAAATAAAGTGTTAGTAAGTAGCATTGATGAGCAATGGCAATGTGATATTGTAGATCTGCAGTCCTTAAGCAAGTTTAACGATAATTTTAAGTATCTCTTGAATTGCATAGACATATTTTCAAAATACGCATGGTCCATCCCTTTGAAATCTAAAAGTTCAAAAGATGTTCTGACCGCTTTTCAAAGCATTTTGCATTCATCAAATCGAAAACCGTACAAGCTGCAAACAGACGCAGGGACCGAATTTACAAACAAAGAATTTCAAAAATTTCTTAAATCTGAATCTATCAATTTTTTCACGACTAAAAGCGAAATGAAGGCTAGCGTAGTTGAACGTTTTAATCGCACGCTTAAAGAACGTATGTGGCGGTACTTCACCAAGAGCAATTCATATAAATTTATTGACGTATTACCCGACTTGATGAAAAACTATAATCACTCCAAGCATCGTACGATAGGTACCTCGCCAGCTAATGTTACAGTTAAAAATGAGACGGAAATTTTAAATAAAGCATTTAGGATTGATAAACAGAACGTTGTTTTTAAATTTAATATTGGTGATAAAGTCCGACTGAGTAAAGTTAAGCGCGCTTTTGAGAAAGGATTTTGGCCCAACTGGACAGAGGAGTTTTTCATAATTAAGGAGAGGTTTGCTCGCACACCGCCCGTTTACGTTTTAGAAGACCAAATGGGCGAAAAAGTTGAGGGTATTTTTTACGAACCTGAACTGCAAAAAATTGATATATCCTCGGATGACTTGTTTATTGTTGAAAAGATTTTGAAAACGCGTAAGAAAGGCAATAAAACTGATTATTTAGTGCGCTGGCGAGGGTACCCAGAAAAGTTTGATTCCTGGGTCTCAAACCTGATAAAGTTGTAAACGTCTAAAGGCCAGATTTTTACACTTTGCAATATTTTTTGTAAAGTTTGGGATATTTTTTGTAAAGTTTGGAAATTTTTTTGTAAAATTTGGAATATTTTTTGTAAAGTTTGGAATTTTTTTTGTAAAATTTGGAATATTTTTTGTAAAGTTTGGAATTAATTTTACGTGCTTAAGCATAGTACTTTTGCAAAGTTTGGAATATTTTTTGTAAAATTTGGAATATTTTTTGTAAAGTTTGGAATATTTTTTGTAAAGTTTGGAATATTTTTTGTAAAGTTTGGAAATTGTTTTGTAGTTTTGTAAAATTTGGAATATTACGTATCTAAGTTGCATTTCTCAAGCATTGTTGAAACTATTTTATATGCTATATGCAACTCATGCTTGTGTTTTGCACCTGTGAGAATCATTTTCCCACTTGTAAAGAGTAAAAAGGTCACTGTTCTAAATTTGTATACTAATCCGGGAAATAATTCTACTTCATACATGCATTTCCTTTTCACCAGCTCATAAAACTTACAAAGATCAATGCGATATCCCAAGTTAGCTGAGCCAACAAACAGCACTGGCTTTATTTTCAACATGGAATTCTCCATCTTCAGTATATAAATGAATGTCTTTATCGTATTTTCGCCTTCTTGCGTAGTTTTAGCTCCAACACATACAATTTTACCCGACTTGAAAATCAGCAATGTTGCCTGAGGTAATCGAAATATGATGCCTGGAAATTTCGAGCGATTGTATTGCGCAGTATTTGGCAATTTAGGGTAGATATCATCTAGATTCAGCGTATTTGGTAGTGCTGTAGTCAGCACAATGTTCTGTATAGTTACCATTTTCTATAAATACTTCATGATAAACTTATATTTATACCTATAACCATGATGTTCCAACATCCTTTCACCTGCCTTGTTTCAGGACCAACTAAGTCTGGCAAAACAACATTTGTCACGCGATTAATTGAAAAAAGAGCACACTTGATTGATATTAAAATCAAAAAGATTTGGTGGTGCTTTGCAGAAAATCAGCCTCTTTATAAAAAATTAAATGATGTTTTATTTATAGAAGGGCTTCCTGATTTTAATTACTTGAAACAATTCAGTCATGTGCCACAACTTTTGATTCTCGATGATCTTATGCAACAGAGCAAGGGTAATGCCCAGATTGTTCAACTTTTTACGAGGAGTTGTCATCATTGGAACATTAGCATTATACACATTGTTCAAAACGTTTTCTTTGATGGTCTAAGAACTTCACGCATCAACTCTGATTATATAGTTTTATTCAAACACCCTGCTGATCAGCTACAGGCACAAATGCTGTCTAGGCAGCTCTATCCTGCCAACGCTAAATATTTTCTAGAAGCCTATTCAGATGCTACTTCTCAGCCACATGGTTACCTTTTAATTGATCTAACTCAAAATACTAGAGATGAGCTCAGGCTTAAAACAAATATTTTTAGCCCTCATCCAACTGTTTATGTGCAAAAATCTATAAATACTAGTAGAGACATTGCAACAAAAAATGGGTAAAGAACGATTAACACGCAATATTGGTTGTTTACATCTCCTAAGTCAAGCAAAAAAACCTCAAAGAACCGCTATTATAAATACTGCCAGCAAAGATCAAATCCTTTGTCTCTGTGACTGTGCAAACAACTTTCTGAATGGTAATATTCCTTTTGCTGAGAAGGATATAAATAAACTTCGAAGATATCAGAATCAAATAAGATACCTGGCAAAGAATAGGCAGGCAACTACAAAACAAAAGAAAGATATTATAATACAGGAAGGTGGTTTCCTTCCTCTTTTACTTACTCCTATACTTACAATAGCTGGTAGTTTGTTAGCTGATGCAATAGTTGGTAGAAAATGAAACATACTGAAAAGATGATTCTTATACCTGCTGAAATCAGTGAGCGGACTAAACCTATTGATGTTGTGCTAGATTCCTTGGATAATAAAATGCAAAAAGTTTTGCATAGCAAAAGTGTAGCTCCTGAAATAAAACTCATGAAATACAATCAGGCGCTTAACAGATTTAAACGACTATATGAACAAAAGCAGCAGCCATATAGAGCTAGTATAGTTAAAGATGCAAAAAATGCTTTGAGTGATGAAGATGTGCTCGTTGGTATGCCAAAAAATCAGATTCCAAAGGCCAAACTCCTTCTTCACTACATTCGTACAAATCCATTTATTGAAATTGAGCCTGATGGCGAGCTTGTGATAGATGGCAATAAAATTGAAGGCTCAAACATTACAGATTTAGTTAATGATCTTGCACGTGAGCGTAAGAAAATAAGTAGGCATCCTGGCACAAAAGAATTGCTGAAAGTGTTTAATCGCACAAATGTTCCACTGGAAAGTATAGCAAATAGACAAGGTAAGGAGATTTTTGCTGCAGGTAGTGAATTCGACTGGGATGAAAGTCTATAAATACTTATCATATTTAATTCCTTCAAACAAAATTACAAAAATGCACGTTCAATTCAATCCTAACGATTACAACATTTGGTTGGACTATTACACAGGGCAGGCTGCCCAAACAGGCTATGGGTTGGAAGGGTATAAAGGCATCCCATACCAGCGGGGCGTGGGTCTTGGCAGCTTTTTTCGTTCGCTTTTCAGAATGGCAGTCCCAGTTTTGCAGTCAATTGGTAAGCAAGTTGGAAAACATGCTCTAGTTGCAGGTTCAAACATAGCGTCTGACTTGGCCCAAGGAAAACCGCTTTTTGAGTCAACTAAAGAACACTCAAAGCGAGAAGCTGCACAACTTTTTGATGAAGCCTCTCATGCCCTTCAGCAGCAGCAAGGAGAGGGTCTTGGTAGTCGCCCAAAGTCTATAAATACTAGCATGATTGATGCTTTTTCGAAACAAAAAAATGGCTCTCGTAAACGGAAAATCTATTCCCAGTACTAAAACTGAATTGGACCTTTTCACGGTCCCTCCTACTCAAGTAGTGATAAAACGCGGTTTTTGGCATGAAATTCAACCAACAAATCCTATTACCAATGAGGGGCCCTATGAATTTAGAGTACCTCCTGATCCACATTATATTCAGCTCAATAAAAACTACATTTATATGCTACTGAGAATCAAAAAACCAGTTGTTGCTGCTGGAGCAGCAGTGCCTGACTATGCGCCTATCAATCTTATTGGTAAGACTTTCTTCAAGCAAGTAAAATGCTTTTTAGGAGGCAAATTAGTTTTTGACAGCTCTGATAAATATGCATATAGATCATATTTCGAAACTGAATTGAATTATGGGTACGATGCCAAACATTCACACTTGCAATCTGCGCTGTACTTTCATGAAGGTGGAGGCGATGTTGACACAAAAGAGAATGAAGCTTTCAAGAAACGTTCAAAAATGTTCAAAGATGAAAATGTTGTGGAAGTCGCGGCCCCACTGCACATTGACATGTTCTTGCAAGACAGATATTTAGTTAATTTTACCGATTTCCGCCTAGAATTACACAGAAATAATAATGCATTTGTTTTGCAGTGCTTTGAGGATGTCAGCCTTGACTTAAAAGTCTCCCAAATGAAATTATTTATTCGAAAAGTTGAGGTTTTGGACACTGTGAATTTAGCCCTTGAGCAAACAATGCTTTCATATACAGCAAAATATCCCATAAGGCGTGTAGCTTTGACTAATTTGCACATTTCAAATCCTGCGAGAGAAACGCCCAATTATACATTGTTCACTGGTCAGCTGCCTAGGCGTATAGTGTTTGCCTGTGTTGAAGGCAGTGCTTATCGAGGCAACTTGGCAAAATCGCCATTCAACTTCAAACCGTTCAGCATAAATGATGTAAAAGTAACGTGTGGAGGTATAACATATCCTGCTTACCCACTCAGCATTTCATTTAAACATGACAGGTACTTGCAAGCTTATACTCAGATGTTTGATGCATTAGATATTGGGCACGAAGGTAATTTTATTAGCAGAGAAGATTTTAAAACAAGTCACTGCTTCTTTGTGTTCGATTTGACCCCTGATGCAGATGATGGAGGACACTGGGACCTAGTTCGTGAAGGAACAACGAGCATCGCTGTTAGGTTTTCTGAAAATTTGCCAGATTCTGGCATTGAAATCATTATATATGCTGAATTTGATAACTTAATAATGATTGATAAAAATCGAAACACGTTTCATGACTATGATGCATAAACATGAACACTATTGAAATATTCAAAATTCTCAGACATGATAATATATTTGCAGGCGTTTTCCCCATAGATCTTCTGCCACCTATAAAAAATTACCCTGCGGCTCTGGTTGTAAATTTGGACTCCAGTAAGGAACCAGGATCGCACTGGGTCGCAATTTATTTCCAAAATAAGAAGCATTGCGACTATTTTGACAGCTATGGGTTAGAACCAAATATTCAATTACATCAATACATTTCTGATAATGCGCTCTCATTTACATACAATAATATGCAAGTACAAGGGCTTTTTTCAATTAGCTGTGGTCATATGTGTATCTACTTTTTGGTCTGCATGAGCCAAGGCATAAGTTTCACAAACATTGTTCTGTCTATGCTCAGTAAAAAAATTAATAAATACTTTAATAAACTAGAATTATAAACATGGATACAAAACAGTTTTACGTAACGCTTCCGAGCAATTCCCAAGAAACAAATACTGCAGCCACATTTGTTACCAATCTGCCTAGACAAATCGCATTAACTGGTGACTGGGATGTTGGGTTATCCGAAATAATTTATGCAAATACATGGCACAATGTTGCCGAGGAGCAGAATATGATACAATTTTACGATTTAAAAAATAATGTTCGAATAAAAATGCTTATTCCTCGAGCAAGATATCTAAATATACATGATCTTGTTAAAACAATCAGTGAGGGAATAAAAATGGTTAGTTTGAAAGAAAAATTTGAATACATGCAATATTTTGGTATAAAGTATGATGAAAATGGAAAATTTTGTCACTTAACAATCAATACTGAATATATTCGAAGTGTAAAGCTGACAAAGCATTTAATGTATATGCTAGGATTTCTAGAAAGTCAGCTTAGCGATATAAATTATACTGTCGCACAAGAATTAATCATAGCTGCCCATCATTCTCCTGACATGCTGGGTGGAATGCATAATTTTTACGTGTATTGTGATATAGTTGAACCTCAAATCGTTGGAAATGTTTTTGCACCACTTCTGCAGGTTGTGAATATAGAAGGAAAATATATGGATATTGTTAATCATGCATATATTACTCCACATTATATACCTGTGCTCAAAAAATCATTCAATACCATTGAAGTGAACATTAAAAGTGATCAAGATAAACCTGTGCCTTTTGAATTTGGCAAGACTATAGTTAAATTGCATTTTAGACGCCAGTAGGTTATAAATACAAACCATCGATCAGAAAATATAAAAAATGATTTTCTTGCTAGTGGTTTTGCATTTTACATACGGGATTGACGCATACTGTGATGATTATGCGAATGAGTCTACGGTAGTGTGTCATAATTTAGCAGACTATAGTAGGCTTCCAAGATCAGTCCAAAACATGATTTTGAGAGACAGCTGTGATTTTCAAGTTTCCGATTGGAAAAATTTGACAACATGCTTACCAAAACTTGAGTCTATGAAATTTGTGCCTAAATGTAAAAGCTGTTTGAAAATTGATGAGCATTTTAATGGAATAAAAATTGAAGGCAGGTGTTTGGAAAGCGATATAAAATGCAGACATAAAGAAGATTTGAATATCATTTCAAATGAGATTTTGAGTTGTATTGCAATGTTATGCACTCTAACCATCCTCTACATTATTCGCTTTATTAAAAATGATATTTTAAAGCATCATGCGGCAGTCAAAATAGCAATATAGTCATTGCATATTTGAGCAAAATGCGCTTATTATAAATTCGCTGCCAATGCGCTTATTATATTCATCATGTTTCAGTCTATGTAGCTTCGCCAGTAATCCTTATTATAAATTCGCTGCCAATGCGCGATATTACCAGCTGCAAAAAATGCTTCGACAATGCGCGTTATTACGCACACTGTTTCGCCAATTTTTTAATCGTGTAGGTATGCACCTTACAATATGTATGTTAATTCATTGGCTTGCTCAGCTTCCCCATGCCTCATCATTGCGCCCTGAGAGAAAAGCCAGGGCGCAAGCCAGGGCGCTACTCCGCCTATGCTATAACACAGGAGAGGCTGCTGCTCTGCGATCGGGTGGGCGGGGCCTATAACACAAAACATAGCTGTATATACTTTGTGTTGCACCCTAGGGACACAGGCTATACTACTCTTTATAATTTCAGAAATTGCATTTTGAAAGGAAAAATGCCAGATTTTTGGCGCTTCGCGCCGTTTTGAGATGTTTATTACTGATTTTTGCCCTCAGAAACCTAGAAATTGCTAAAATACGTAACCAAAGGTCGAACAACTCTGTTTTTACCACACTAAAATCGCTACTGTACCATTTTATAGTACCCAAAAATTTGTGTGTACGAAATATACAAAGACTTTTAGGGACCATCTTTGTACATGTACAAACGGACCTTGTACAAAAAAACACTGCCTTAGACCGGTCTTACCTTTGCATATCTGCTTCTCTAATTAGATAATTTTTACATTTCTTTCGTCGTTTAGACGATGCTAGATCGTATTAGAATAATTTTTTGAAATCATTCCTCTTCGTGATCTGTGTATAGATCGCTGTGTTGTTGGAATTAAATTGCTTTTGAAAGAGTGTAATTTGTGGTTTTCGGATAAATACGAAAAATAGTTCACTTTTCTGCTCAAAAATCAAGCAAATTAAATAAGAAAATACTTTTGGTCTTACATGTAAAAGGGGTGGAGGATCCCCCTTCCAACGTGGCCGTCCCACCATTTCTTAAAGACCACGATTCTCCCCCTATATTATGCAAAAACTTGCGATGTGAGGTAATTTTAGGTGCTCTTTTGCCATTTTGGTCAAAAATTGAGGGTCGTTTACCCCCTATCCCTAAAATTGCCGGTTAACCTCACCTATAATTTTGAACTGTTTACATGTCTGTTTTTGATATTTTATTGTTTATCGATTAAGTGAAAGTCTTGATTACATAGATGGGTGAGAAAAGGGCGACCAGAGGGTGAAACTCGGAAACAGTCATGTACTAAATGGTGGTCCACCTTAAAAGCATTCTTTTACAATTTAAAGTGTCATTTAGGCCTTTCTTCGACCGTTTTAAATGCCACTTTTACGATGAAATAAAGCTGTTGAATTCACAAATTACATTTTTTATCGGATAAACGCTTGTTTTGACCATGTTTGATAAAGATAACTCAAGCAAGGTGTTTGATCAATTATTAATAATAATCAGAAAGATTTATAGAAAAATTACTTTTGCAATGAACATATCAAGTTGATTGAAAATTTGATTAAATGAGTCAGATTTTCTAAATTAGGATCGGAAATTTCCTAGTAACTCATTATCTTCCGAAATCGCCGGACAAGAATTGTTTTTTGGCAATTTTTGGGGAGGTGTAAAACATCCCTTTCACCCCTCTATTCCCATGTACGTCATTATATCTTTGTTAATTTACAAAGTAGCAGTATTGACATGAAAGTAGAAAAACGCGGTCGTCAAATGTTTGAAATCTTGTCTTTGTAGCGTGTGATGGCCTGTTAGGATGAGCAGAAGAAGAGATATCTTAGAATAGCATAGTAAACCAGGGGCATTCTCTGTTAAAATCTCGATGTTTTAAAATGTCATTGCCGACTGGATAAATATTAATGCTTAAAACGCATTTCAAAAAAAACAGCATTGAAGCTTGAAATGAATTGTATATACGTATACGACGCGTTATGCATTTAAGCTATATTTTAAATCTAAATGCTTTTTTATTTTTAAGTCAAACGCACAAGCATTGATGCTCGACGTCGCTCCGTCAGATAGCAAAACAATTCACCAGGATTTTTTCAATGGTATGATGATAACCATAGACGCACTGGGTCAGGATCAGTAGGGGGGTTGAATCGTAGAAATTCAGGCCAGTAAATCTTCACGCCTTTTTTTGCTAATCAAATTACAAAAATGGTCAAAACAGCCTGTTTAAAACGATATGCTTCGTAATATCGCATGTTCAAAGCATTTTCAGTCCATTTTGACTGCATTGTATAGTTTTCAGCACTGAAAAAATATAGCAATTGATCAATTTGGCGAGAAATTTGAAGACTATTTTGACCCAATTTTGGGCGCTTTTGTCTTTGAAAATGACGCTGAAAATGTTCCGCCAGCTGAAAATCGTCATAAGGTACCTGTCTGTCTCACCCTTCAGTAGAATAATAACTTCCCTATTGCACGGATCGCTTCATTCTCAATAGTAGATTTTGCATCATGTTGAATACTCCTATGCATTATCATGTACTGTATATGTAAAACATGTAGCAAGGTCAATCGCCCGTCGCTTCCCTCAAAATTCACGATTTCACTACTACGCGTTGAAATTTGAAATGAAAATCGTTTTGCAGCGTTTTGAACTTTAATACGAGTAGGTATATGGATAAATAATAGAAGCTCGGTACCTATAGGTATGTAGAGCAATAAATCCAGTAAATATCTTGAATAGAATGAATTCAAATATGACCAGAAATGCACGTTAGTTTTTATTGGTTTTCTAGACGCTCGGAAAGAGAAGCTAAAAATTTTCTAGCGACAACTTGAGCCTTGAGCAAAATCATAGTGAAAATGAACGAAAATTAAAGTTCTGTATATAGTGCTCGAAGTGGACCTGAAATTGCGCGTAAGGTAATTTTTGTGCTATTTTATTGTTTATACCACTTAAGGCCAATTTGGCTCTTGACTGACTCCCCGAGATCGACCATACGGTGAAACTATGAATACGATTGATTTCAGTATTACTATCGTAAGCACACGCACAATGAAACATGCATGGATTAATGTTATACTCGTCTTATCATTTTTAGTGTAATTTGTTGTCATTTGATAATAGAGAATATGAGAAGTAAGACAGCTTTCCGAAAGGCTGATGATAAAATTTTGGATTCAGAAAATTTCTAGTTCAAATCTCTTCAGATCGCCTGACATTATATTTTTGGAATTTTGTTTACTTTTTCTCGCAATTAATGATGAGAAAAGTTGAAAAGGGCTATTTTTCGCGCTAACATTAATTTCTTTTGGTTTTTTGAAAGACCCCCAGAATTTCTATGCTGCTCATGCGTGGTCTAGTGTCCTTTCCTTACAAACATTAACAATTCAACCGTGTATGCACGCAGAGGGCGGCTCCTTCTTTGACTCAAAAATTCTTTTGAAAGGGATGGTCAATGCGTGATAGATAATGAAAATTGGCAACTATTTATCGGAAAATCAAAATTTTTGGCTACGGTCGTTATTGTCTATCAGTTTGTCTTAAGCGCGACCGAAAAACATCTTTTTTCATAGCTTATTAAGGGAAAATAAAATTTCTTCTCGAGAAGTTTCAATTGTACGAGCTTAATTGATAAAGAATGTCCGGAAACGCCAGAAAATTGAATTTATTTTGTTAACCGTCGAATATATTCTGAAGTTTATGTAGGGTCACTAATTTTCGGACGGCTTTCTCATTAAAAATACAGCGTACGCCCCTGATTTTAAGCCTTAAACCAATAAGAGGCAATATTTTGAATTTATTGCCATAAAATGCATACGTATACGAGTATACTCGTATTTAGGATCTTTAGAATTATGTATCTGTAGCTGTCTAGGTGTCTTGCTCTTTTTCTTGTATATGAATGAATGCAATTTTTTATGTAAAAATCCTAAAGTTCAGCCGAATGATCAAGCTTATTTAGGTATCTTCAATAAAATTATTTTTCTAAGCTAACACTGTATATTTATGTAGCTCTTTATTTCTTTTTTCCATAGTGAATAATTTTCTTGATTACAATAGATTTTGACGACTTGTTCGACGACGACAACGTTGAATAATAAATGATCGATTATTGTGGTTGCTCATTTTTCGCATATTTTAATACATAATTTTCGTGGACTGCGCATTCGGCGCTAACTTTCCATTCGCCTGTTTCGCAATACCTTTTGATTATGACTAGTTCGCCGTTACTACGCCATTCGGGTCATTTAATGATGCGTAAAAACTGGGCTTTTGACGTCGATTCTTTTTCTACGGCTTCTTTTACGCGCGAAATCGATATCGATGGGCGGCCGCTTCGTTTAGAAAGTGGTCGATTGGCTAAAATGGCCGACGGAAGCGCCGTTGGCTCGACTGACGGCACGTCGGTCCTAGTAACGGCTGTTTGCAAGCCCAAATTAAGTGCATTTGGTGGCTTTTTACCTTTAACAGTAGATTATAGGCACAAGTGGTCGGCAGCTGGTAGAATTCCTACTAATTACCATAGGTAAATAAATATAGATATGCATATATAAACAAAAGTATAAATGTTTATAGGTAAGCAAAGAAACCGATTTTTAGACAACTTGGCATTATGTATGTGGCCTGTTGCATCATTGAACGAACTTTCGGGCTATCTATGTTACTAACGTTTGAAATGTTTACTTGGTCTATCGATATGAGTAGTCATAAATTTTGTGTAATTATTGCAGCATAGGATTCCATAGGTTAAGTGGGTGGTGCAGTCGTAGGTGGGCAAGTTAGGGGCAGCTAGAGGGGGTCAAATCCAAAATCGGTCAAATATCAAATGGCGGTCATCATAACACGCCTTAGATTACCAGTCAAAATATCACGATCTTGCTTCAACCGCTTAAAATACCATTCTTGTTGATCCTCTAAATAACACAGCTTAATTTCTATTTTATTTATTTTGTTATCATGCTGGAATAGTTTGAAAAATATCTTAATTAAACGTGTAAATTCGTTCGAGCGCTTTAAAAAAATTTTTGATTGTTGTTTCTGGCCTTGATTTTATCCCTTTTATGTTATGCTTGTATGTCTTTGGGGTGTAGAAGATCGACCACGCACCTTACTGGGAATTTTGAAAAATGGAAAAGATGGGGGAGATGGAGAGACCAGAATTAAAAAGCGGAAAATATTCTGGGGAAAGTATGGCAAAATGTAGGCCAGAAATAATTGAAAATCAACAATTTTCTGCAAGATTGCGTGACATTGGCCTGAAATTGTACATTATCATAGTTTTATGCCGGTTTACATCTATACCAGGTTTTTAGGCTATTTTGCCTCAAAAAAGTTCTGGCTGACCGCCCAAGGCCCGCCATGCTGTGCAGCTAATGCATGGTCTAGTGTAGACTAGATCGTAAAGCCCGACCACGCGCAGATCTGCTTACTAGTATATACGTATAGTCTGTTTCACGAAATCTTGTGCATGAATTACGATTCTTGAATCGATGTTAATCGATTATGCATAGTAATTGATAAGCACATGAAGTTCGACTGTGCAGAGTTGTTGTATACAATAAGCTGCCTAGAAATCGCTTTTGTATCTGCTCGCGTGATCGCTGAAAATTGATTTTCAGTTTTCGTGAAATGGACTATAGTCGTTACACAAGGGCATAGGGTAGGGTGAGAGGGGGTATTATCCCTAACTAAGGTTTCCGAATATCAGGTACTGTCAGGCGATTTCGAGAAAATGGAAAGTGCTGCAAAACAATTTTAGAGCTTACTGCGGAAAAAAGGCCAAAAATTCTACCCGAAACAGAATAACAAATATCATATTTTTTCGGCGCTTCGCGCTGTATTGACAAATGTGTTGTGTTTTTCATTCACCATTCTTCGATTTCGCCTTCCCTCTGGCCACCTCTTCCTTGTCCATTTATGATAGTCGCTTTTTTGTAACTAGGCGAGATCTTGGTCCGAGTGAATTCGAAATTCTGACTTCTCGAATCATCGACCGCAGCGTACGACCTTTATTCCCAAAAGGTTTCTGTCACGACCTCCAATTGTCATGCAACGCTTTATCGTTGGATCAGTCCGGGGATCCAGTTGTGGCCACTATCAATGCCGCTTCGACGGCTCTTCTTTTGTCAGACATTCCTTGGCGTGGTCCGGTCGCAGCTGTGCGTCTTGCCTGCGATCCTGACCAGCCGAACCGATGCTTGATCAATCCTACCAGGTTATTTTTAAGTTTAATTTAATTAATTTATATTTTGATTCAACTTAAATTTATAAATTTAATACAATAATAATACAATACAACGCATTTATTGTATTATTATTGTATAATAATAATAATAATAATAATAATAATAATAATAATAATAATATAATACAAATGACAATAATAATAGAATATAAATATTTATAACAATACAAATCATTTACAAATTTAATTTCCATAATCCTATTACAATTTTCAGTCGTCGTATGTACATAATTGACTTTTTTATGTATAATGTCAATTATTGATCGACCGGGGCGACTTTTTTGGCCTGGGCCTGGGGCCTGGGAACACAACGTATTAGTAATATAGCATATAGTGTCTAAGCTCTCTTTTTTATTTGTACAAAAAGTTTGATTTTTTTCTGTACATGCAAAATTGCCTATAAATTGCCTTTATTTTGTGTACAAAGATCGCTTCAAAAATCTTTGTACGAGCCTCGAAATCTTTTGTCCAATACGAAAAAAACAATGTATATCAGTATTAGCAAAGAAAAATGCTCTGATGGAACAAAAAAAACGAATATACTTGGGATTGTGTAATTAATTACTTCCTAGAGAGCGGATCATTTCGAAAAACCCTGTATGTTGCGCGAAGCGTAGAAAATTTTGCACTTTTCAGCTAAAAGATCGACAAAAACGCTTAAAACAGGGCCTTTTCTGCAAATTTTTCTTAATTAAAAATTTTGTGATTGTTGCTCTTTTACACTCAGTTTCGCTTGTTTTTTGAGTCATAAAAATCATTATATGTATCTCGCGTGAGCCGGCGTAAACTTAATTTTTATCCTTATCCTTATTCATTCATTTTAATTTATTTATCAATTTAATATTTTTTGTTTCATTTTGTATTTATTTATTTTTCTTTTTTAACTTTTTTCATGTCTTTCTTTATTTTTTGATCTCTTTGAATTTTTTATTTCTCTATTGAAAATTTTTTCAATTCATTTAATTTTCATATTTATTTTAAATTTTTCTTTATTTCTCATGTGTTGCTTTTTTCTTTTATCTTCAAAAAATCTAGAAGAGATAGGCGCAAAGGGTTTTATATGACGATTGATTGTGAAGTGTTCAAAGCACGCGTTTGGGGCTAAATAGACAATAATAAGGATATCATAAAGGTTTTGAGTATTACTATTAATTGCATCAAAGGCCTTTAACTTGCGATACTTTTGTCTTAAAATTAAGAACTTAAACATCAAGAATTGTGTGTACCATGTTATCGATGTGCAGCAATTGCTGGAGCATTGCGTTCACATCATACTTGGGCACAGGCCTGTTTCCAGGATCCGGCCAAGGGGGCGGACCCAACATAAATTTGTCTGTATCTCGGAAAATTCGTTGGAATGGCTCGCAAAAACCGCGTTTTTCGACGTTTTGCGACTATTCAATAAGATCGAAAAATTCGAACTTTTCTGAAAAAATTTTCTTCGCTTAAAATGCTATGAAAAGTGTCATTTTTTCGTCGCGCTTAGGCTAAAATGATGGAAAATAAATCATATCTGGCGCGAAGCGCCTATAATTTGAAGATTACATTCCACATTAAATGCATTCGATTTTTAATCTTTCCGTGCATTATCTTACCTCTCAAAATTTTTTCCGGCCAAGGGAGGGGGGCGGCCGCCTCCAGCCCCCCTGAAATACGGCCCTGCTTGGGCATATACATGTAACAACGGAAAGAGGTGGGGGATCCCCGCCCAAAGTTGGTCGCCCCCATCCTCCAAAGCCAGAAAATTTTTGACCCCTCTCCCGATTTTTAGAAAAAAAATTAAATTTCTCGGCTGTTTTAAGCCAAAACTTGGAAGTTATTTATCCTATCCCCCTTAAAAAATTCAGGGACCCCTTATTCTAACCATTACATGTATGCTCAAGGTGGCCACTTACCCGGGAACCCGGGAAAAGCCCGGGGATTTTTTCGGCACCCAGGAAACTCGGGAAAAACCCGGGATTTTCGTCAAGAAATTTAGTTTGAACTCAGTTTTCGGAGGCCAAAAATATTGAATGAATAGTACAATGTTACATTTTTTATCGCTTTTAGTATCATGCTAGTTTATGTGTTTTTATATTTTATCATGTAGCATTTATTTCCGTTTTCCTTCTCGCCCATTGTCACATCGTTGATTGCTATTTGTGTATTCTCTTTGTTTGATATAGCTAGTAGCTATTTGTACTATTGTTCGTTAAGACGTTTGTGCAACAGTGTTTTTTTGTATTCGACCAAGATTTTTCCCGATGTACTAAGACTTTTCGGCACCGTCTTTGTACATGTACAAAGATTTTTGGGAAGACCAAAATTGCAAAAAAGGTCTGAAATTCGCAAAAATTTTCGGCGCTTAGCGCCGAAATGAGTACTCGTGTGTTCTATATGTATATCTTTATAATGGCAAAGATTGTATTTCAAAAGGGAAAATGTCGAATTTCGGCGCTTCGCGCCGTTTCAAGACGATTCTTACTGATTTTTGCCCTTAGAGACCCAGGAATTGGCTGAAACACACTATCAAAAGTCGAACAACTCTGTTTTTACCACACTAAAGTCGCTACTCTACCATATTATAGTACCCAAAAATTTCTGTGTACAAAATGTGCAAAGATTTTTGGGAAGACAAAAACTGCGAAAAGGTGTGAAATTCCCAAAAATTTTCGGCGCAATTGTTTGTCCTATACAGGGCGGATTTAACGAGGGGGCGGGGGCGGCCCCTTTCCCATTGGCCAAAAATATTTGGCGAGATAAAGCATGGATAAGCAATTTGCAATGATTTTTGGCCGTCAGTAACTATAACTTCTCAAAGTTTTCCGACGCTACGCGCCATATGATACCTATTAATGACATTTATTTACTTTCTTGGCGACATGGAAGCACGTTTTTTTGTATTCAGCAAAGATTTTTCCCGATGTACAAAGACTTTTCGTGACCGTCTCTGTAGATGTTCAAAGATTTTCGGGAAGACAAAAACTGCAAAAAAGGTCTGAAATTTGTAAAACTTTTCGGCGCTTCGCGTCGAAATGAGTAATTGTGTGTCCTATATATCTTTATAATAGCGGAAATCGCATTTCGAAAGGAAAAATGTCAAATTTTTCGGCGCTTTGCGCCGTTTTAAGACGATTCTTAATGATTTTTGCCCTCATAAAACCAGTAATTATCCAAAATACACTACCAAAGGTCGAACAACTCTGTTTTTACCATACTAAAGTCGCTACCATACTATATCATAGTACCCGAAAATTTGTGCGTACAAAATGCACAAAGACTTTAGGGAAGATCTTTGTATATGTACAAACGGACCTTGTACAAAAAACACTGCCTGGAAGCCATTTCTGTTCATGTAGGTTTCAAAACAATTTTTACAGCTATTTTTGCATAGTTTTCTTCTATTTTCAATTAAAAATTTCGATGCTTCGCATCAAATGCTATACATACGGGAAATCAAGCAGTGAATCATACTTCTAGACGTCTATCCGCCTTAATTTCACAAATTTTTTGGCGCTTCGCGCCAGATTTTTGTTAAAGTCAAAGAAATTTAATGATTTTTTCGCACAAAATTGTTTAACATTTTGAAATTTCTTGAAAAATTATTGCGTCAGGTGATTTTATGTAAAAGTATACAATGTAAAACACCGAAAAAAACGCTATTTTGCGCGTTAAGGGCAAATTTTCGGACCTATTTTTGACTGTTTTTGGAAAAGTTGTGATACCGCCCCCCTTAGGAAAATCCTAGATCCGCCACTGGTCCTATATATCTTTAAAATGGCAGAATTTGCATTTAGAATGGAAAAATATCAAATTTTCCGGCGCTTCGCGCCGTTTTGACACAATTTTTAGTAATTTTTGGCGTGAATAACCCATAAATTAGTTGAAATACACTACCAAAGATCGAAAACCCTCTTTTACCACACTAAAATCGCTACTGTACTATCTTATAGGCTCCGAGAACTGCTATTGACAACTCGTTAGCATTATTGAAAAGAAATTATGATTGTTCCATCCAAAACGTTTCGTGTATTATTTGCATTTGTTTGATTAAAAGTTGCTTTTGCCTTATCCTTTTTCATGTTCTTATGACACTTCTGCGTATATAGTGTGCGTTTAAAGCATGATTTAAAACCGGGAAATTGTCCATTAATCACCCGGGCAATCCGGGAAAAACAAGGGAATTTGATTTTGGGAAATCAGTGGCCACCCTGTATGCTCTCACCCCTTCCTATGCCCTTGTGTGGTTCATGTTTGTAGGTAGGTAAATGATTTTCTATTTAGACTGCAAGTATTTACGTAAGGATTGTAGAGCGCAAATTGCTAGATTAATTTTGCATGTTATGTACTCGTTGAAAATTATTTTCTTTTGTCTGTCCTTTACAGGCGCTTTTTAAAACTTAGTCCTTTGAATGCGGTAATGGCTGCGACGAGCGGAGGCCGAATAATAATGTTGGATGTCGAAGCGAACGACTTACCTTTAGAACAATTTATGCATTGCGTACAGGTAGGAACCGATTTTCAAAATTTAATAACCCACGTGATCTTTGAGGAGGGGGTTGACCCCCCTCCTTAGAATGGCTACTAAGCCCCGCAAAATGGCTGCGACACCCTCTCCCAGAATTGTTGATTTTTCGTAAAAATTGTAAACAGTGTGCCTTCTTAAGCGTTTTAGCCCAATTCTGACTCAAAGTCTCAAATTTTCGGCGCTTCGCCATTTACACATTTTTTGACTAGCGATTTTCTCAATTTTTTTTGTTTTTATGTTTTATAGGGAATGAGCATTGTCTGAAACGTCAAAAACAGTGTTTTTTGAAGTGTACGATGTACCCATTGCTTTTAAGCCCCAAAAAGGCGCTTTTTAAATTTTTTCTGGCCTGACCACCCTCTCAGAATTCCCATCCCATGCTGTACATGTATCGTACCCACCAGTTTGATTTGAAATGTTTCCAATAACGTTATAAATCATTTATTTCTGTGCGTTTTGTTACTAAGTACATATACAAAAGTACACGGCGTATTCTGTTAACAATGTATAAGTTAATTTTCACAATTTATTTTTTAAGCTTTCTTACAGCGCAATTTCTATTTTATGTATAATCCGGAGTTCCCTTGCCTTTGCAAAAGTTCTTCAAATAGGTTTCCCGTGTCGAACAATGGCAACTTCAGAACGATCAATTCGAAAAATACGGAAAAGTTGAGACTAATTATAGTGTTTTGTCGCTAAAGATATTAAATTTGACGTTTATACAAAGTAAATGACGCTCCAATTTTGATAATTTTTTGTGCTTATTATTTTTTGATGCATTTTTGGGCAAATATATTGAGTTTTTATATGTAGTAATTTATATATACTGTAGCTACATACTGCCTCACTTATACAAAGCCCCATATAAAGGATTTTATTTTGAGGTAATCGTAGAATTTCGAAAATGCATTCAATGCTTTCAGAAGCGATTTTACGTAATAGAACGACATTTTCGACGTGTCTTGCGTTTTTTGCATCACTTCTGCTGCTTTTGTTGTTGGAACATAAAAATTAAGGGGCGGCAAAATTTTTTGCATTTTTACTTTTTTAGACTTTATTTTTAGCTCCGTAGAGAACAAACAATGCAACAACTATGTACATAAACGTGTTATATCCGCAGGAAATTTTTAGTTAAATTTTGCGGCTTTCTAAAGATAAGTACTACAGTAATTTCATGTTATCGGGCTCAGAGCGCCCGAGAAATTTTGACTATTTTTTAAGCTCAATTTGGCAATTTTCCCGCTAGAGAACGTGAAAATGTGAATTTTCGTAGCTGAAAATTTCGAGAGAAAAATTTTAAGGGGAATCCATCTACCTCCCTTCCAGTATGCATGTGTGGAATAGGGTATCTTCCGCTACAATCGGAAAACGCCTTCAAGGTATTTGAACACGGAATTAATAGGAAGTCAGTCTGCATCAATAAAAGAATATTCGGTCTCAGCAGAATTTTTTGTTAAAAACTATAAAAGCACAATTATGTAGCTCGAGCTTAACAGATAAATAACTAAGAAAAGCAGCTGCTTTACATACATACATGCTCCTAGGGAGGGTTGAGAGGCGGTATTACCCCACAGTCAATGAACATTACAATTTGCTTCATCGGTTGATCCCATGTTCGCTTATACGTACACAAGTGTTTCGTCTTTATTATGTATATATGCATGTACGAGCAGGCCCGTATCCAGGATCCGGCCAAGAGGGGACGGATCCAATATAAATTGGACTATATCTCTGAAATTTGTCGGGATAGCTCGTAAAAACCGCGTTTTTCGACATGCACTATCCATTATGATCATAAATTTCGGACATTTCGAAAAATAAAATTTTTCACTCAAAACGCTATAAAAAGTGCCGTTTTTTGACTGTGCTTGAGCCAAAATTATGGAAAATACTTCACATCTGGCGCGAAGCGCCCAAAATCTGAAGATTTGACGAAAAAAGACATACGATTTTAACATCTTTCCGAGCATTATTTTACCACATCGAAATTTTTTTTCGCCAAGGGGGCAGGCCGCCCCCCCCGCCCCCTTAAATACGGCCCTGTGTACGAGTATGCTGTATACGTACATCACATGCATATTATTAAACAAGAATGGGACATTTTTCAATATTCAGAAATCAGAAACACTATTGTATCTTTTTCCCTCTAAGATGACCGAAGTCGGACGGAATTAATTTTAGCTGCTTCTTGATTTGAACCATCTTTTCTATATTATGATATTATATAACGTATTTAGCTTTACAGTTACCTTACATATCTTGGTACCTTTTAAAATTCGTTGGAAATTTCAGGTCGGTTTGAAGCACACGGAGAGAATTATAGATCAATTGCTTGACATGAAAAGTCTGTACGGCAAAAAGGAACGCGAAACATTGTCTTCGCTATTTTCGCCTCATCCTGATCTACTAAAGTTGATTGAGTCAATTGCGCAGAGTCGTCTGGATCTGATATTTGATGACACTCTAGATAAGTTATCGCGCGATAAGGCTGTTTCGGAGGTCAAGAGCGAAACATTTCAGAATGTTAAGACATTGTTGCAAGAGTAAGTATGTTTAGTGCTATCCTCTAAAAAACCCAAGAGCATTTATATTCTAAAAAACCCTTGGGGTTTTGTAGGTGACAAAACGGTTCCCGAAGAAATTTTTCTTAAAATAACATTATATATATATATATATATATATATATATATATATATATATATATATATATATATATCGAGAACATTATTATATATGCTTAGGTTTGACTGATAAACTGGGATAAATGCTTGATTGAACTCAAGGAAATTTAAAAAAATGGATTTCTGGGACACGATACGCATCTTTTAGTAACTAGCGGGTTTTTTAAAGTTGCACTTTTCATAAAAAATTGAGATAACGAAGGAATATTGAATCAAAGTGAGTGTTGGAGTACCTGGTCATGGTGTAGCCTTGATAAACAATCCCAAAACCCAGTAGTGTGTAAAGATAAATCGCACGAAAAGCAGAAATTGGGTTTTTAGAGGACAGCAGGACACATGTATCTTTCGTACTATGTGCACACATGCATACTGGGGTATGAGGGCGTGTCCCCCACTACCAGGACTTTTGAGAAGCATACCCCCTCAGGCCATTTTGGACCAAAACCGATTGCTTGAACCATGAAAAAGCGTCAAATGACGTCCGACAGCGTAATTCAAGTACATATACTTATTTTTAGAGCAATAGACTCTTCAATTCATTCATCCAGACACTTTTTTCCATTATTTTGTATATTTTTGATGCTACATGTCATTCAATTACCCTTATCGTTATTGCTTTCATAAAAGTTAAACCATAAATGTACATGAAAAATAAAATACGACGAATTGAGTGCAAAATTTTGATATCAAATAGGTAAAAAATTAGTCCATTTACCCCCCTCCCTCCTGGAAACTCGCTTTACTCCCTCCCAGAGCTTTTGACCGTGTGCATGCATGACTAAGTGCTTACAGGCATGCTTCCTTAAAGCATCGCAAATAATGTTTCTTTGTGGCCGCAACAGAAATTAAATTGTGTAAAAACAATTGAAACGGAAGTTTGATAGTGTACTAATGAAAATTCTCATGTTTCGCGCACTATCATATTGTGTAAAAATTTTTTGACGGCCGGAGCGGCCGTTCACCTGAAAATATGACCTTGCATTGTAACAGCTCAAAGTAATGGTAAGCGGGATAAGCCTCGTAGTTGGAGTAAGCGAGTTTCTAACATTTCAAAAATTCTGAAGAGATGCGTACGTTTCGCTCGTTTAAACGAATATTCATAGTTTTTGTTTCTTATGAAACTAGATTTTGTAACAGCAAAAAATATATCAATTTGTAAGGAAATGAAATTTTAGCCGAAAATTCATGGAAGAAGTCTTGTTTGGGGATGAATGGACGACCGAATTTGGGCAACGGAGATCGTTCATAATTGTGTTGCGCATGAATATATGCGACTCTTCTTACTTTGCAGTTCGAACAGCCAATTGACCTCATTGTCTTCTACATCTGTCGACTCAAACAATTTTGACGTAGCCTTTACCCAGGTCTGCAACGAGGTATTTCGGCGACGATTTTTCAAAACCGGACGCCGTTGCGACGGCCGGTCTGCTAATGAATTGAGACCCATAACATGCTCAGTTGGCTTATTTGACTCCCTACACGGTTCAGCAGTTTTTCAGCGGTAAGGCGTTGAAAAAGTCTGGGAAGTACTAGTATAAGATAACAACCCCATCTATTCCGGCAAAGGGACTAGTTTCCCCAAAATTTCTGAAGTACGATTATATTTTATGAGGGTTCCTGAAAGGAAAAAATTGAAGATTCTTGAACGCGTTTGAAAGACAACCGGAATAGATTGTACATAGCACGCTTTCGAGCTAAAAGCCCGAAATTTTCCGGCGCTTCGTGCCGGATTTATTGTTTTTGTATAACTTTTGTCTTCCAAATAACTTAAATACAGTAAGTGTGACAAAAGTTTCTGGCACTGCACGCAGAATTATTTATTTTCTGATTGCTTTTCTTTGCAACATACCAGAATTGAGTGCAAAGCAAGTTAAGCTATTTCCAATAAAGGTCAAGCTTGGATACAATGTTCAAAAGTCATTTTTTGTACTCATTTTATGCAACTTATTCCTTAAATATGATTGAAATGAAGTTGAATTTCTCAAATTCTTATAATTTTCTCTTCTCCAATGTGTAGAGTTTGTTAGAAACGCTCAAAACACTACTTTTTTTGCCTATCTACTAGGGATGCAACGGATATCCGGATCCGGATCCGTTATTATCCGGTATTATTTTGGATCCGGATCCGGTATTTTGAAAAATTAAGATCCGGATCCCGTATTTTTCAGAAATAAGATCCGGATCCGTTATTTTTACAGTTTAAAACGGATCCCAGAGATTATTATAAAAGATCATTAAACCTTGAATTGTATTGAAGAAACAACATCATTATGAGACAAAAGCTTTACTTTGATTGACTTAATACTCAAATTCAATGACAGGCAAATTGTATTTAAGAAACAGCAGCTTTTCTGCAACGAAATAAAACGGTAGATTGCTCAAAGTCATAAGCTCAACTAACCGCTCATCTATATAAATTGATCTTGCATCATCGTTATTCCATTTTTTACCCTTAAATCGTAAGTAAGTTAATTAGGAATCCTCTCATAAAAATAAAATATTTTATGCGGCAAGTTAGCATGCTTCCATTGTCATTTGCACTTTTTTGTTTTTCCTGTTTCAAAGCAGTCTTTTAGCAATCTGCGCGTTTTTCTGCAAAGGAAAGTAGACATGCCTGACGCGAATCTTATACAATCTGTGCTTAACAAGAATACCTTTTCCTTTTCTTCGATCTGCTGGGACTTCTCTGCTTTGAACTTTTTATAATCCGCCGCATGCTTAGTTTGCAGATGCTTCGTCATGCAGGTGGTACCAGTGTTTTTTTTTGTACTCGGCAAAGATTTTTCCCGATGTACAAAGAATTTTCGGGACCGTCTTTGTACATGTACAAAGATTTATGGGAAGACAAAAATTGCAAAAAGGTCTGAAATTCGCAAAAATTTTCGGTGCTTCGCGCCGAAATGAGTATATGTGTGTTGTATATATCTTTATAATGGCAGAAATTGGATTTCAAAAGGAAAAATGTCAAATTTTTCGGCGCTTCGCGCCGTTTTAAGACGATAGTGATTTTCGCCCTTAGAGACGCAGAAAAAAACCAAGCTCATGCAGCTTTACTTATTTCATCATCCTATAGTAATTATGCTTCTGAAACTAATGAGCACCGTACTTGCGAACAAAAATTTAAGTATTAAAGAAAATAAAGCGTTCATAATGCATATTCATGGATCCGGATCCGTTATTATCCGTTATTTTGATAATTAAAGATCCGGATCCGGATTCGTTATTTTAAATTTTAAGGATCCGTATCCGGATCCGTTATTTTAAATTTTATGGATCCGTATCCGGATCCGTTATTTTGAATGTGTGCGGATACGGATCCGATATTATTGGAAAACCCGGATCCGTTGCATCCATACTATCTACATGTAGTTGTTGAGATATCTGGCTAAAAAATTTTAGTCCGTTCAAATTCAGAAGGTCGGCTACTAGGGATGTTCCGATTAATCGGAATCGGAATCGGGATCGGTAAGAATCGGTCGTTTTTCATGAAATCGAATCGGAATCGGTGATCACAGAATTTAAGGAATCCGGAATCGTCATTTCTGATTTTTAGAGAATCGGAATCGTATCGGAATCGGCCAAAAGTACACAAATTTCCGATTCCATTACCGATTCCATTCTTTTGAAATTATCGTGAAATTAAAAAGTTGTGAAATGAGAATTTTTCTTCAAATTGTCATAAAAAATCAATTTTGTGTTTGTTTTATTGAGGCAGGATGCAAATTCTGATAATCCGAGTTATTAAAAGATTCATTTTTATACTCGTGCTACAGCGTTAGAAAAACTTTGCTCACTTTTACGCTAGGGCGGATTTAAGGGGACAGGGGAGAAATGGGCGGTCAATCATTAGAAGTAATTTCTCAGATTTTTCCGGCGTTTCAGCCAAATATAACTTAAATATATTGCTTTCATTGCCACCTATCAACCTCGGCCATTCAACTGGATCAAAATTTTTTTCTGAGGCTCCGCATTTTCTAATACTTAAGCATTCTCATAGAATAATCCTTCAGATTCCGTGCCTTTCTGACATCACCATTCTTTAGGCAATCACAGTTCCAGTCTATAGAATCAAAAATTAGAGTATTCCCCTACATGAAGCCCAGAATACAATGTTAAATTCCTCAATTGGGCCATGCATACGATTTAATTTATTTAAAATTATTCTCTTCGGTGGCAAAATGGAAGTTTGTCTAACAGAAAATTTTTCAATATGTTATAAGCATAAGGCCTAGAACCTAAGTCGGCTACCCAAAATCCTGGACGCATTGATATCAATGTTTTTTGTACTCGGCAAAGATTTTTACCGATGTACAAAGACTTTTCAGGACCGTCTCTGTACATGCACTGAGATTTTTGGGAAGACAAAATTTGCAAAAAAGGGTCTGAAATTCGCAAGAATTTTTGGCGCTTCATGCCGAAATGAGTAATTGTGTGTTCTACTTACCTTTATTACGGCAGAAATCGCATTTCAAAAGGAAATATGTCAAATTTTTCGGCGCTTCGCGCCGTTTTAAGACGATTCTTAGGGATTTTTGCCCTTAGAGACCCAGAAATTAGCTAAAATACACTACCAAAAGTTGAACAACTCTGACAAAGATTTTCGGGAAGACAAAAACTGTAAAAAGGTGTAAAAATTCCAAAAATTTTCGGCGCTTTTTACCACACTGAAATCGCTACTCACTATATCTTACTACACGAAAATTTGCATGTGCAAAATGCGCAAAGACTTTTGGGGACCACCTTGTACATGGACAAACGGAGCTTGTACAAAAAAACACTGATTGATATGCGTAGTAGACATTACTTATTGTACCATAACGATCTAAATTCTGTCTAGCTGATTAATGGATCAGATTGCAACAAAACATCTTGTTATACTCAGGTGGAGAGAAAGTCAATGGTGGCAAGAATTTAATTATTTGCTGGATTGGCTACTGACAGACAATACAAATTTTCTAGTGCGCATAAAAGGCTTATCATCAAAATTTTCTTACTCCAAATGATTTTAGCGAAGTGCTAATATACTCGTCGTACATATAAACTGATGCGAATGAACATGCATAACAGATATGAATTTGAGCGAGCTAGCCTGAAGAACTGAATTTCAAGATAAATTAAAGCAAAATGCTGAATGCTTTGTTTAGTTTTACATATTCGGCAAACAAAGCATCTGATCGATAAAAAATAACTTTTATATTCATAAACTGTAGTGCGCACGCACTTCAATTTTGATTTCTTAAAGCATATAACGCTTAATCACAGGAATCGGAATCGGTATCGGAATCGGCCGATTCCTATATTTTAGAATCGAAATCGAATCGGAATCGGCGATGCTGAGTTCTGCAGAATCGGCATCGGAATCGGAATCGGCATTTCTGAGATTTAAAGAATCGGAATCGAATCGGAATCGGCCATTTTCAAAAAAGTGGTATCGGCACATCCCTATCGGCTACATACGTACCTGTCTCTATTTGAACATTAACAAAGAGGTAGTCCACCCGAATCTTAGTCGCGCTGATTATTGACGTGTCAGAATATCAGATTTACATGATTTTTTCGATTTGCGTTTGCTCGTTGTTGTGCATTCATATTTAAACTATTAAGCTAGCTTTTCCGGAGGCATATATTTTTAGATGACCTATGTACGGTTGTTAAGGTACATATGTGTGTAATACGTATGCAGTTGTTAAAATTATTTGTATTTTTAGATCTCAGCGTGGGAAATATTTTGATTTATCAGTAGGTGAATCGGTTGATAAAAGCTCGCTTTGGTCATGTTAATACAAATGTATTTCACGTTTTGCTACATTGGTGAATTGAGTCATGACTTGAGTATGAAATTTAAATGGAATTTATCCTAATACATCCATAAGTACACGATTTATGCATTAATTCGATGAAGATTAGTCTTACTCTCTGCTTCACTTCGTACGATGAATTGAGATCCGCGTTTTCTTCACGTTTTTTCAAGATGTTAATAAATCAAGAATTTCATGCTAAATCACAATTATTGGCTTCCTAATGCTCAATAAACTTATAAACTGACACCTTTGCCACCTTCAGGGAGGGGCGAGAGGGGGTATTACCTCCCCCTCGCTGAAGGGTACAAAAGTTAGGTACTGTCGAGCAGGTTGAGCCGAAAATAGTCTATTCTCACGCGATTTCCACGTAAAAATAGCCAAAAACGCCATTTACTATAGGAAAGATCTTAGATTTTACCCCTCACAGACTCTTAAAATCTCGAGTTTACTCCTCCCTGGGCAAACTTGACCTTGTGCATTTATGCACCTTTGTACCTAATACATCTGACGTGATAATGCGGTTGCCATATACTAATTTGATATAAAAATAGACGTCACTGCGCTTATGAATTGAATGATAAATGAACTTAAAGAAGCTGATTTTGTCTTCAAACAGCATAAAACAGTGCAAAGTTACCAGAAAGTAATTATAATGTGCTAGAAATCGTTAAACAAATAGACGAGATGAGGGCGGAGTGTTTGAATCGCGCGCTTGAGCAGACGTTTAAAAGGGGAGATGGGGTATCCCCCACTCAAAGTCGGTCGTCCCGACATCCCCCAAAGCCAAAATTTTTTTTGACCCTTTCCGATTTTTGGGAAAAATTGAATTTTTTCGCTATTTTTAGGCGTTTTCGATCGATTTTGGCCAAAAATTGGAGGTCGTCTTCCCATTTTCCCCTTAAAATGGCTGGAACCCCTCGCCCCCCAAAAAAATTCGAGCCGCTACATGTATGCGCTTGAGGCTGAATAAACAGTAATGCCACTCGGCACAAAGCGCCGAAAGTTTCTTGGAATTTCGCTAAAAAAATTCATTAAAAAGCGTTAAAATTACTACAGTTTTGCTGAAAGACGTCTTCGTATTCGTTAGCACGTCATGTTAACGGCCAAAATTTTCATTAGCGCGGGGCAACTTTTATTAGCGTGGCGCTAAAAAACCTTTGGTTGAGATGCGATCTAGAATAGCATACTTACGATGTACGTCATAATATAAGTACACCCTTACGTTAACTTGAGCCGTGGATTTCACTTCCAGGATTTCGTTGTAGTATCAGTGTTTTTTGTACAAGGTCTGTTTGTACATGTACAAAGATGGTCCCCAAGCCAAATTAGTTTATTTATATTTATTTGTCATTCAATTCATGAGCGCACTGGCGTCCCTTATCAGAATAAATTAGTATCTGGCAATCAGATTATCATTTGTGATGCTGTAATAGATAGAAAAGTGTTAGCTTCCTGTTTCTATTGAGCTTTAGAAAGACAATAATAGTGATTAAACTTGAATTTTCCGATTTAGGTATATAAATCTAGTTTTACTGGCAAGAACACTGTATTAATAAAGAAAAGGACATGCATCAATGACACTATAGCTATTATATAAGTAAAAAACTAGCGTGTCAATGTAAGCTTTTCCGTGCTAATGAAAAAAATTACCTAGCACCAGTTTAGAAAACACTTTTCCTACCTCTTTTTGATCAGTGGAAGTTTGATGAAAATAAAAAGGTTAATTTTTGCACATTACTCAGGGGTCAAACTCAAGTATTGTGCACATTGACATTAGATTCGGTGGAGGCCGCTTTACGAAACGACGCAGTGTCCGTTTTGCTCGGAGCCGTGAAGGAAAAAATGTTCATGCTGACGTATGAGTTTCCCGCTTATGCTAACAATGAACTTGGCACCAGCTTTAGAACCAACAGACGAGAATTGGGACACGGCGCTTTGAGTGAGCGTGCTTTGAGACCTTTGATGCCCGATGAGTTCGGCTTTGCTACGAAATTGAGTTGTCAGGTTCGTTTTAAAACATTATGCCACGACTTATTTTCAAACACGCTGCGTCCATACATGATCTTGGGGGAGGTGGAGGAGTTTCACCCTCCTCCTTCCACGAAAATTTTCACATCGCCTCAGAAATTTTTTAGCCCTTCCCCAGAATTCGAGATTTTTCGAAAGTTTCCTGAAAATTCGCAGAAAGGGTCGCCTACTTTTGGTGCCTATATGATTTTTATTTCTTGTCACGAAATTTACGCACTTAGAAATCCTGATGTTTTGCTAAGGATTTCGAGACCTATGCTGTAACATAAAATATCGTCGTATGTTTCAGCAGTAACGTTTATAACATACGACGAAGACCATACATGCATACGTTCAAAAGTTCTGGGAGGGGTAAACCGAGTTTTCTTGAGTGGGAGGGGGTTGAGCATTCTGCTGCTCGAAAATAAGTACTTGTTACTTAAAATTATACTTCGACGTTCTTTGACGCTTTTTAATGCTTTGAGCAATAGGTTTGGTTATGAAACGGCTTGAGTGGATGCCTTTCGAAAATCCTGGTTGGGGGATACCCATAGGTGGGCAGCAAAATGGTGATATGGCGAAAAAACACCATTTTTCAACGTTTCTTATTGAGCACTATCCATTGGCATCAATATTTGCGAAGAAAATTTTCAAAAATTGGATCCTGGATGGGGTATTTTGGTTTCTGGGGGTATTCGGCCTTCTTTCTGGGGGGTATTCGGCCTTCCCGTGTAAATGTGTGATGAAGACGTCCTGCGATAATCGATACATGTGTTCTAATATGGGCCAAGCAATTTTTAGCAAAGCTCAAGGACTCGTTAAGTGTTCAAATTTTGTGGTGAGACCTATACATATCTTTGAGACTGTGTAATGCCTATATGGTTCAAATAAATTTGTTTACGCCTTTTCAGATATTGGACATACATACTGACCTGTACCCGGGCTGTATCAAATTTATTCATCTTTCTCGCAGTCATACGTGATCTTGGGGGTTTTTACCCCCTCCCCTCCTTATAGAAAAAATTCTTTTTCAAGCGTTTTCGGCTATCGATTTGCTCAAAAGTGTCATATTTTCGGCAATACGCGCCATAGTTATGCTCATGTTTTGACTATATTTTGTTCAATTTGTGCCACTTTTTTGATTGATTTTCTAGAACTTTTGCATCGTCAGAGACGTCGAAAGACGATGTTTTCGACGCATACCAACCATGTTTGGGCTCTAAAATAAGCACTTTAAAATTTCACCCTTCCCGCCACACTCCCACCCTAGAATTCCCATGTCGTGCGTTTCTGCTCTCATCTGTTCTGTTTAGGTTATGGAAAGCAATGGGTCGTCGTCTATGGCATCAGTGTGCGCCGGTAGTTTGGCATTGATGGATGGAGGAGTGCCTGTTAAGGCGCCCGCGGCAGGAGTGGCTATCGGGCTTCTTCATGAGGTGAGCTGGAGCTTATCGGCAACAAGGTCGCTCGAACCACATGATTTTCACTGCCTAAATCCTGTGTATTTATGCTGCTATATTTCCATCTAATATACGTATATTTTTGTTTGTGAGAATGAAGACTGCATATGCACGTCTATTGACTTTTGTCAATGTCTTGAAGTTTTATGTTCGAAATACTGCAAGTTTTGCTAGCTGCGTGATCGTAAATGAGCTTAGGAGATGAGAGCAATTTTATATCTGTGTGGTTTTTAAAAAATAAAGCATCCACTTTATAATTGTGTTTTATTGTTTTTCTCCTTTTTTTGCAAAATATATAACTATAAAATTTTTTTTGTGTTTTATTTCTATAATGCGGAAGTAAAATCGTGCATTCTGCAAATGTATTACACTTAGGTTTCTAGGAGCCGCTTCATCATGAGCTTACAGAATGCAAAAAAAATTTATTTTTCAAAATTTAAAGACGCCAATAAGTAGAGCTCGCTTCGCTCCAAAATGCCTTTATGTTTGTTTATGTACCTTATAATAGTTCTCGAGTTACATATCTGACTTGAGAATCGCCTCCCCTCAAAATAAAATACTGGGTACGGGCCTGTACGTATGTATATACATGTGTATGCAAAAAACCCCTTAATATCACTTGCCTGCATAGTGATCGATATCACAGCTGCATTGTGTGGGTTGATTAGTGCGCTAATCAGCTAGTGGGTATGAAACAACGTTTATGTTCATGTAGCTTTACTAAAATGTAATAAGGCCCTAAAAAGTGATTATTTAAACGTTGAAATGTTAGAAAATAGAAATACCTCATGATTTCGGCATGATCTCTAACACACGCATGCATACGTATAACGGCTTAAAATTTTGGGAGGGATTCCCCGGCCAATTTAGGGGGGGTGGTGAATGTCCTTCAATTTTTGGCAAAAAAACCTAAAAACGGCCAAAAATCGCAAGTTTTTTCAATAATCGGGAGTCAGAAATTTCCTGACTTTGAGGATGGGGAGACGACCAACTTTAAGTGGGGGATCCCCAACTCCCTTGTTACATGTCTGCTCGTATGTATGTGTTGTACATGACATCTTTTATTCCTATTATTTCTCTTTTTACCTTCATTATTTATCTTAGAACATTTTTTTATTCTCTCAAGCCCTCAACCCCTTTAAATGCAGGAGCGTAACGAGGATCTTATCCTGAGAGGGGCAAATTTTTGAAATAGCATATTTCCAGAACCGTCAGAAGCTATACATAAATAATTAAATTTTAAGCGCTTCTCAACGAGCTCCATACAATAGTGAAGAATTAAATAGATGAAAATCTTTTTGTGCAATTTAAAACTGATACAAAAAGCTGTCCTTCGTGCTTTCTGTTTGACTAATTTTTTAACACCCGTTCTGGGCTCGAATGAGAGAAATTGTGGAATTCTTGTCTCTACATTCAATTTAGGGGCTTTCCAGAAAACTTTTAACATTTATAACTCCAGTCCTGATTTTTTAGATAAAAATATAGTATAATAGAAGAACAGGAAATCCGTGTTTGCTTTTACTATCTCAAAATGTAGTAGAAACCTCTTTTGACCGTCTTTTTATCGGGCTTTTGAGACTTTGAAAAAGATACATTTCTTCGTTTTGAGGGCCACCCTCCCCAGCTTAAATGCTTGTTTTATGGAAGCTTACATTACGCTATCACTGTTTCGGATACGTCTCCGATCGTCAATCGTTATTACTTGATTTTTTTATTCTTGCTCATCTTTTGCTCTCATTCAGTTAGGAGAACAAAGTTCTCCCGGCACTTCGACTCATTACAGTCTTCTAGTCGACATTAATGGCTTGGAGGATTTTTCGGGTGATATGGACTTCAAAGTCGCTGGCACTAAAACGGGGTTGACAGCTGTGCAACTGGATGTGAAAAGAATGGACGGACTGAGCGTAGACATGCTTCGAGAATCCCTGGAAAAAGCTCATATAGCCCGCGGTGATATTCTGGCGCGGATGGCTGAACAGGGCCTCCAAAATCCGCGTCAAGTTCCGAAATGTAATCGGCCTGTTGTTGAAGAAATAATCGTTCCCGTCAATAAACGCTATCGTATGATGCGAACGGGCGGTTATACCCTAAGGTCATTGTTCGAGAGATTTTTGTCATATTCATATGACTTAACTTGAAGTATCAAATTTTAGTTTTAAGCTAAAATGCACCAATTATATGTATATACTTTTTCAAATACAGTGAGAAGTCTGGTTAGGTTTGCATACGACCATACATGCGCAGCATGGGAATTCTGAAGGGTGAAACCCAGTGTTTTTTGTACAAGGTCCGTTTGTACATGTACAAATATGGTCTCCAAAAGTCTTTGTTCATTTTGTACACACAAATTTTCGGGTGCTTAAATATGGTACAGTAGCGATTTTATTGTTGCAAAAAGAGAGAGTTGTTCGACTTTTGGTAGTGTATTTTAGCTGATTTATGGGTCTCTATAGGTATAAATCACTGAGAATCGTCTCTGAAACGGCGCTAAGCGCCGAAAATTTTGATATTTTTCCTTTTGAAATGCAATTCTGCCCTTATAAAGATATAGAACACACAATAACTGATTTTCGGCGCGGAGCGCCGAAAATTTTTTTCGAATTTTAGACCTTTTTTGCAATTTTTGTCTTCCCAAAAGCTTTGTACTTGTACCAAGACGGTCCCGAAAAGTCTTTGTACATCGGGAAAATTCTTTGCCGAATACAAAAAAAACACTGGTGAAACCTAAAGATTTTTCTAAAGCGCCTTGTTGGGTTTAAAAACGGTGGATACGCGTCAAAAATATCGTTTTTGGGCGTTTAAAACGATGCTCCATCTTTATACGACGTAAAAACATAAAAAAGCCCCGAAAATAAACATATCAAAAATTTTCGCATAATCTGAATTCAATATGGTCAGGACACGAGTTTATCGCGCTAATCGCCTAGTGTTTGACACTTTTGAGCAAAAAATAGCTAAAAGCGCTTAAAACAGCACCTTTTCTACTAATTTTTTTGAAAAATCGCTTATTATGTGGGTGGAAACATTTCGGGGGTGGAAAAACCATGAAAGATTATGTACATTTACGCATGTATCTTTACGTCAGCAAACTTCCTCAAAAGTTTGGGATGAGGTGGAAAACATAGTTTTATTCGTGGATCGGCATCACTTGTTATAATTGCTTGTGTTGTTTGCAGGCGCGTACCTAGGAGGACAAAAGGCGCCGCTTTTGAACTATCATTTACCAAAACTTTGCACCCGGATGTATTTTTTTGCATAATGTTTGTCTTCTGAACAGCCAATTTTGAGTGAGACATGTGAAGGACATGACAAAAGTTTTCGGCGCTTCGCGCCGTTTTTTTAATTTTTTTGTATAGTTTTTGTTTGAAAATGTTCATGTTCATCGACTGTATGATGAGGGAACGGTCGTATAGGTGGAACAATAGATTTTTTGTATACGAATTCGTAACAAACTAAAACATTTTCAATTTTTCTCCATCATTGATATAGAGCTTATTGAGAAACGCTTGAAGTCATTATTTTTGCCGACCTCCTGGTGGTCTTTGAGATATCGGACTTCTAAAATTTGCTGATAATTATGTATGTACGTCCAATTTTTTTGAAGGGGATCCATAATTTACATAGCTTACACAGGGGCGGATTTAGGGGGCGCCCCTCCTCCAATTGGCGCAAAATTAAGCATTTTTGAGCGATTTTTAGCGATTTTCGGGTTAAAACGGCTAATTTTTCCGCCCAAGTCAGGGTTCCGCCCACACATGGGCGTGGGGGTTTGGGGGGTATACACCCCCCAGAAGTTGAAATACCCCCCCCCCCAGAAATCAAAATACCTCCCCCCAGAAAAATTTTTTTTGCTTTTTTAGCAATTTTTTGATGCCATTGGATAGAGCTTGATGAGAAACGTCGAAAAATGGTGTTTTTTTTGCCATACGACCACTTTTAAGACCATTTTTTGACCTTTAAAAATTTTTTCACCCCCCCCCCCAGAAATTTTTTCACCCCCCCCAGAATTTTGGTGCTGCCCACCTATGGTTCCGCCCCGCCCCCTTAGGGGTACCGCCCTTGGGAAAATCCTAGATCCGCCACTGAGCTTACATAGGCACATTTAAAAATGTAATATTAGCCCACCAAATAAAATAAAGCATTAATTGCATGGGGAATACATACAACCTCCTTGATACATAGCCGACTATTTTTCAATATATTCAAAAGTTCGCGATTATCTTTTTAAGCCAAGAGTTCTATTAGAACGTCTCTTCAAACGTTTGTAGCACTATTTATTACTGTTGAATTCGTTGTTTAGGAAATTAGAATCGGATTTGGGTGTTCAAATTACTCAACTTGACAATCAGACGTATCGTATATTTGCTCCACAAAACGACGTTTTACAAGAAGCTAAAGAAAGTATTCAGCAAATGCTAGAACGAGGAGCTGATCAGACGCGTGATTTGGAATTTGGCGCCATTTACAACGCTAAAATAGTTGAAATATTAGAGAACGGTAATTTTCACCTGTGTTCTATGTAAATACAAATCTTCCATACGTACTTATATGTCTAGTTAGACTTTGATAAACAAGCCAAGTAGCATCCGTTGTAAACAGACAAGCACCGCATGGGAAATCTGGGAGGGTTCAAATATTTAATATGCCTTTTTTGGACCTAAAAATGGTGGGTACGCGTCAAAAACATCGATTTCGGCGTTTCTGGCGATGCTCTATCTTTCTAGAGTATAAAAACATAAAAAAATTTTGAAAAAGAAGTCGAACAAATTTAACACAATATAGAAAAAACGTGATTATATGGCGCGAAGCGCCAAAAATTTGACACTTCTGGGCAAGCAAATAGCTAAAAACGCTTACGAAATCGCCAATCCTGCGTATTTTCAGGAAATTTTTGTTAACTCCAGAAAAATCGCGAATTCTAGGGGTGAAACCCCTCCAACATCATGTATGATTGTAAACTGCATTCCATAGGTGCTTGAGTTAACCATTTGTCGATTGCTTCTATATCATAGTATTTCTTGATGCTTATAGGTTGCCAATAAAAACGGTGTTGTTTGAAAAACTGTAAAAATCTAACAAATTAAAATTCGATAATAAAAAAATTTTTTAATCAATTTCTTAAACATTGAAGCGAGAATTTACGCTTTTATCAGACATTAAGCAACTCGAATCTCGATTTAGGTAGGCATGCAACTATGTAAATGCAATGCGAATAAATTATAGTTACCTAACTCGGCATTGAACTCGAACTATCGGGTCCTCAATTTATGGAGGAAAAACTTGCGTTTTTGGCCGTTTTTTTGTTTTTTGGTCAAAAAGCATCTAAAATTGCATAAGACAAAAACTCACTTTCAGTGAGAAATCTCAAATTAGAAGAAAAAACTCACAAAAAAAGGCAACTCAAAAAAACTCGAAGTTAACTAACTTTTCGAGAAAAAAACTCACGGTTGGCAACACTGGAAGCAGAGGGTACAAAAGGTTATTTATCAGTTGTCACCCGGTTTACAGCACAACTGTAAATTGTAAAGTGAAAGGCACCAGGTGCATGTGAAACGGACTGGTTTACAATAGAATTGTTAATTGTAAAGTGAAGGGCGCATGTTTATGTGAAATAGACTTGGTCTGTTGTCAGCACATGTAGGCGTGGGGGTTTGCATTGCACCCCCAGAATTCAATTTTTGAAAATTTTTGTGTTCTCTTCGCAATTTTTTGATGTCAATGGATAGTGCTCGATTAGAAACGTTGAAAAATGGTGTTTTTTCGCCATTGCATCATTTTTAAGACCATTTTCTGACCTTTGAAAAATCCTGGACCCCTTCCAGAATTTTGGTGCTGCCCACCTACGGTTGTCAGTCTGCTTATGTAGGCGCTGTGCAAATATAGTCACATTTCTAGGTGTTTGTGTCACTCTTTCGCCCGACTCTGATCCGATCTTCATTCCTAATTCTCAACTGGATGTCCGAAACGTCAGGCATCCGAGCGCATTAAATTTGCAAATTGGTCAAGATTTGATGGTGAAATATTTTGGACGGGAGCCGACCTCGGGTCGAATAAGATTATCGAGAAAGATATTGCTCCAAACGACAGCCTCGCTTTCAAAGTCGAACGATTTGCTCGAAAGTGCTGAGCAAATTAAGAAAATATCGGCCATCGATTCCAGTAGTACGAGTGAAGACTTTTCAGTCAAGTCGCCTTGGACAAAGAAGGCAAACGGACAATCATGAGATGTACATTGAATGGACAGTCACAGTTTATTCTGATATATGTACGTACGTACCATATTTCTAATCATCGTGTAAGCGCGTAACTTGTTTTCGTACATTATGCTGATTTGATGCGTCTGTTTTGAACTTGGATTTATTAGGCATGCAGACATGCTTCGCAAATAAAATACGCATTGCCGCTTTAAGATTCAGCTGGAGTAACTCGTAGTGTGTGCTGTTTTAAACAGCGAAAACACCATAGGTGTTTATTTATTTTGCATTTCTTCATCGTTTGTCTGTCGGCGTACATAAGCTGCATAATCATAGGTAGCGTGTTAGCGCGTACCTACATATATGTACTTGGGTACCCCTTACATATGAATAACCTCTACAGCTATAACGGGTCACATCTAGAAGGTGCGATTTTTTTAGAAGATGGATAAATAAACAGATTATTAGCTCTTTTTTCTTCACACTCAACACGGGTCTCTCGTGGTGTGCGCGTAAAGTTGTTGTTTAACATTATAATATGGGAAGGTTTTCCAGGGCAATTTTAAGATAATTCCGTATTAATGTCTAATAAAATTTGGTGATAAGGAACTGTAGTGCCTAAAATTCTCTAAAAGCTTCTTATTTTTCGAAGTTTGCATTACTTCTCATGTAAGAATGTAAAGAGTGAAAATCTGGAGGTGAAAAACAATTTTGGTCGCGATTCCAACATCGTTATGTCTTTCAACTTGTCCTTGAGAGTCCGCAAGTCTTTTTGTTGAAAAAGTGCTACGTTTTTAAGGCTATACGCCGAACTTGACCGCGCTTGTATAAAGCCAATACGGAGCTATGTTCTAACATTTTAAGGTTTAAACTCTAAAGGTGGATGAAAAAACGTTTTTGCCTTCGCTGAGTTTGACAAATCTCCGGATCTGCGAAGTATTTTAAAAATAAACTACGTCTCAAGGGTCACAACTCACACATCTTATTTAGATACTTTTCTCTAAACTTAATACAGAGCTAGTTCTGAAGGCGTAAAGTTTAAACTAGGATAAAATCATGTTTTTCGCGCCTTTTTTGCCTGACACCTCCGGTTATAAATCGGATCGTGCTATTTGTTCTAAAAATGAAGCATATTTCAAGGGCTACACTCCGCATTGGCAGGGGCAGATTTAGGGGAGGGCCGCCCCCCCCCCATTGGCCCAAAAAAGTGCGAAAAATTGAGCATTTTTGAGCGATTTTCGGGTTAAAACGGCTAATTTTTCCGCTCAAGTCAGGGTTCCGCCCCCCCCTTTAGGAAAATCCTACCGCCACTGCGCATTGGTCGCGTTTCTTTACGTTCGATGCTTAGTCAATTCTGGAGGTGTGAAGATCCAATTTTGTAGGGAAAAATAACATTTTTGCAATTATTTTGTCTGCCAACTTGTCCGATTATGGATAAGGATGTTCGAGCTAATGTAAAAACAGAATATTCGGAGGAAACTACATCGCAGTTGGATGCGTAAATTCAATATTGTCTTATTTCTTGAGGTGCAAACTGCTAATTCTGGTTGAAAAAACATCAAGCATTCCATTAGAAAAATTAGTTTGCACTCAATAGAGGCGTTAAGTACTTTACACGAGTCATTTATTTTGCTCTTAGAACCTTGTGGAGAGTCCATTTTCGAAAATTTTATTTATTCGTAACATCAGGATTACGAGTCTGGCATTACACATTCTCTACATTAAGCGGTTGTGTAAAGTCTGGAGACGTACTCAAGTCAAAGAGCAATGCCAAAGGTCAATTTTTTTAAATATCCGGAACATGTCAGTATTTCTTCGTCACATCATGATTGTGAACTTGACTGCAATTTTCTTTACAATTAGTAGTTGTGCAAAGTTTACACTGAAGATTAATTTTAGATTCAGGAGATTGTACAGGGTAAACTTTTCCACGAACTGTTCTACATAACATCAGGATTGTGATTTTAGCTTTCGACTTTCTTTGACTCAATTGTTGTGCACTTTACACAGAAAATAATTTTTCTTTTCACAACGCTGTAGAAGGAAATTTTGTAAACTATTCTTCGTAACATCAGGATAACGAATCGGGTAAGAATTCTCTTATTTGCAGTGTGGACATTGATGTGAAAGAAGAATCTTGTTTTCCGTGTTGTTCGCCTGTAGCATTTCATGCAGCAACTTATCCATCAATAAATTTACTGACTGATTTAGGTAACACAACGTTTATAGTCCGTTTCACACATCTTCGGTCATAAATTTCAAAACTGTGTCTGACAATAAACTGACAGATTGTGATTATAGCATTGCGTAATCCTCGACTTGCTGCCGATGAAAATTAGAATTTATGCACGAAGTTATGTGAAACAGACTATAGATAGACTGGTACCTATTTCAATCATTCTTCTATTTGTGCACAAACATCTATACACGCCTGCTGAAACATCTGGCGCGAAGCGTCGAAAATTCTAAGAACTCGTGCTGAAAAATGAGAAATATGCTGTAATAGTTGTTTTTGCTAAAAATTTATCTCAAGTCATGTGAAAATGTTTGCTGCTAAAAACACCTATTTTGATGCACGAATATGGTTTTCAGGCCGTCAAAAAAGTAAATAAAGCTGACTAGACATGATATTATTCGGCGCGAAGCCTTGGAAAAGAATTACAATAAACAGTAATTCAAAAATCACTAGATCTAGTATTCATCATTTCGCCAGCTGGGCCAAAGGGGAGCAGCCTTCCTCCACCCTTAAGCCTTTCCCTGCACGAGTTTGTGGTTTTCACGTATACTAATTTTCGACTAAAAACTAACTTTGCTGATAATGCATTTTGTGGCTACCTTCGTATGGTTTTTTCCAAAATAAAGACTGGGTAAACATTTTCTGGAGGTCCACCGATTTTTGGGGAATCTTTCAGATTCCGGGGTCCAGAAACCCCCACGCCCATGTGTGGTATCAACCGTCGTACAGACCCCACGTCCATGTCTGTACTTATGTACATATGTACGTGCCTATCTACTTAAGGTTCGCTTCATCACTCCCATTTATTTCAGCAGCTGAACCCAGTCATCCAAAAAACGATAAACGATCAGGAGCGTCTATAAGTCGTCCACTCGTCAGCATACCTGGGCATGGGGGTTTGGGGGTATGCACCTCCCTAGGAACCAAAATGTCCCCCCAGAATTCAATTTTTTGAAATTCTTTTGTTTTTTTTCGCAGTTGTTTGATGCCAATGGATAGTGCTCGATGAGAAACGTTGAAAAATGTTGTTTTTCGCCATACCATCATTTTTAAGACCATTTATAACTTTGAAAATCTTGCACCCTTAGAACTCTGTTGCCGCCCACCTATGCTCGTCAGCCAGAATAGAACAATTATTTTGCGAAGATAAATTACCTCACGAACCATAATTTGACTTCAAAATATATACTGTTTATGATGACGTAGGTAGGTACTACTAAGCGCTTCACAATGCTACTAATCTCAACTATGATTTATAAGACATCACAAATAAAATTATGACTAGTTACCTACTTAATCTTTTCTACATTTAGCACATTTCATCATAATAAAAATGATAAGATCAATAAGGCACGTTTTGCTATCGCAAATGTTCTGATTAGCCTATCAAAGACCTTTCAATTGCGATCTGACAAGCTTCTCGTTCGCCAATACCTTCTAAACGAAAGATAAAATCGATAAAAAAACAGCTATATACATAGACAGCTAAACATAAACTAAGCCTGAGTAGTTATGTATATGCAACGAGCGGAGCGAGTATTTCAAATCACTAAATTAGCCTTTAATTATGAAACAATAGAATATTTGGGCTGTTGTTATTTGGAAAAAACACCAAACACTTGCAGTCATTCTAAATTTATTCGAAACTATCAAACTTAAATGAAATTGACTATAAAGTACACAACTTTTTACAGCTAACAGCAAGTAAATGTCATTAAAAAACAAGATTTATGCTGATTGTGATAATCATAGAAAAAATATCAGCTGTCATTTACCTTCTTAACCACACCTGGGCAATAGGTGCAACCATCAGGTGCAGCCCGGTACAAGCTAGAGGGTCTGCCAGTTGCGACTGATATGAGTAGGAAAGTTTCATGTACAATTTCAGATAAATGAAAACACTGTCAAATGCTTAAATGAGCTATTTATGCTAATGCACTCACAGAACAATCACTCAAGATCTAGTCTAGTGTTCAATTTTAAACAAGCTTCATGACCAATTACTTTAACGACTGAGCAACCAATCGAAAAAATTGGGTTTGGGTACCAGCTGGAGCAATGGGTATTGCCCAGCTATGTTCGTAACTCAATTAATTCAGCTGAAAATAACGGAGTATGAAGAACAAGTAAGCTTATAAGATACAGATAATTTCGTACCAATGGCAAAACATTCCAAGAAAAAATATGAGTTTTGATTTTCATTCAAAGATTTGTGGAGAAAGTTGGTTTTTACAAATACCACTTATATCAAAGCTAGGACAGAGGAAGCTTTTATTACTTTTAAATTCCCTGAAAAGACTAAATCATGCGGAAATCTCTTATTTATAAAAGAACACACGCTAGCGCAAAACATTTAATTTAAGATAAAAAGCTCACGGCGAAGATAGCAAACGATTTTTAAATACGAAATTCGTCTTATGCTTCAATACCAGCAAAATTTAATTTATAGAAAATTTTTCCACGTATCTCTACTTGAAGCGTGCTGTGTATGTACATCTAAACATATACACACGCAAAACAATTAATAGTAAATAAGAAAAATAATGTTTAATACATAATTACATACAATCACTGAGAAAAACGCAGAAACGACTGGCTGATGAAAAACTCATAATTACCTTCATGAACGCATGAGAATCAATCGCAAACTCGTTTAAGCAGATACTTTTCGCCTTTTCGATCATATCGTTGGCGTTTGAACATGCGAGAAAAGTCGATTTGTTGACCGTCAGTAAAGTATAGGCAGCCATAAAGATGACATCAAATCCTTCGTTGAATAAACAATCCCAAATTCGCATGACCGTCTGATAACAGGAAGAATAATACAGCATAATTCTGAATCAAAGCCAACTGAAAAACTATGTAGTCTCTTTCATTTAATCTTGCAGTTTTCAAAAATTCAGACAATAAAGAATGGTTTAAACTCATACAGCAGGAAGGACTGATATTCAACAGTACCTATAAACGAATAAAGGTGATCTTTCCCACTATTTAATGGCATTAATGCATCATAGGTACTTCAGAGTTAAGGCTCATTCATACTTCGCCCGATCCGACGTCGCGCGACACCGCATGTCGCATCCTGTCGGACTCTTGTCGGGCAGAGCAGCATGCGCAGTGTGCGACACGCGTCCGACACGATGTGGCATGCGGTGCCGCGCAGCCTCGCATCGGACATCGGATCCGACTTTCATTCATACTTTATCCGGCTTCTTCCGACTAGAAATCAATATTTTCACCACAACAAACATTGATGCCACTTGTTCTTGCAAGTTTCAACTGAATTCATGTTAAAAAATTTTACTTCAATCTTCTCAGTAGCGTCACCGGTGGGAGGAAGGGGGTTGAAAATGCTGCTGCCTTTTACTATTTTTTCATGTATTAAATAAAAATTAAATGCTGAAAGTATCAAAGTTCGTTTCATGCGCCAATTTATTTAAACTTATTTACCGGATAAATTAGGATCAAGATACGGACCATGCTGTAAATATTTTAACGTTATAATACAATATTAAAGTGCACTTTTTTAAATTTTACGAAATTTTTCTGAATTCCTCATGTTCAAAATCCTGGATATATCTTCTTAAACCATACTTCATTCAATAAAAATTAGTTCCGACGCATGAAAATACGTTTATAGAGAGATGAAATAAAATGAATTGACTGCGCGCCAATCTTCCTATACGCTGTACTTTACATTTCAAGTGTGTCGGACGGACGAAAGATGAAACCAACTCAACTTGTCCGTTCCGACAAAAAAGTCGCATTGCGGCACAGATTACGACGTCATGCGCAAAGAAAAGTCGGACGCGTGTCGCATGATGTCGGATAATGTCGGACTCATGTCATAGCGTGTCGGAGCGGATTTGTCAATTTTCGCATTCCGACACCAAATCGGACGGAGTCGGACGAAGTATGAATGCGCCTTTACCTTTGAAACTTTATTCGTGATGCGGTGTGAATTGAATTTAAGGAGGAAACCGCAAACTTATGCGAAACAAACTACTACAAAGTACGTTCGGTACGAAAATGAAGTTTTTACGATAAACCCTCTTCAAAAAGGCATATGCGCCTCAGTGGCGGATCTACGATTTTTCTAAAGGAGACAGTACCTCAATTTTTTCAAAACAGTTATAAAAAGGGTCGAAAAACCGGCTATTTACTTGCAGAGTAGAATTATTCGCCATTTTATACTGTCTATTTTTAGCCAAAAATAATTTCTATCGCAAAAATTTGCAAAAAAATTTCAAAATTTTGAGCAATTTAGTGCAAAAATGCTTAAATTTCTTTGAATTTAGCTAAAATCTGGTGCGAAGCGCCGGAAAATTTGTCAAATTTCGACAGAAAGACTCTTAGAAACATGAATTACTTCGTTATTCCCTGTTTTTGTGCATTTGGAGCAAAGTCCATCGAAACATTCAACGTGGAAAGCAAAATCTTTTAGAATTTATGCTCCAAATGGAAAAAACTACAAATAATAATGGCTATCAGGCCGCCAAGAAAGTGAATAAATGTAAAAGCACCGGCAAAATTTGAGAAATAACTATGGTCGATGGCCAAAAATCACTGCAAAGTACATATCCATCCTTCATCTCGGCAAAGATTTTCGGCCGATGAGGTGGGCGGTCGCCTCACCCCACCGCTTTTAAATCCGCCCATGATGCGTCTACATGGTGTATGAAACTGCGAAAAATTGGTAAACGTGGGTTTGGGGCGAGGCAAGAATTACAGGACTGCAAATGCATAACGTTTAAGCGCTTGATGCTCAATTGAGAAGAAACCTATTTTCATTAGTTAGCCAGAAGTTCACATCGTGACCATAGTTGCACAGCATGGCCGATCTGGAAGGGGATCAGCCGGTCTGGGGGGAGGGGAGGGTGAAAAATTGGGCTTTTTTGAACCGAAATGACCTCAAAAACTGGTGTAAGCGCTAAAATAGCGTTAAAACTACTTTATTACCACGTTTTCAGTCATCAACTTAAAGCACTTTTGGAGAAAATTTTTAATTGCTATCCGTTTTTGGCTTTCATTTTGCCCCATTTTCTCAACAAAACTTTCCATTTTTCCATTCTAGGGGATCAGGATTTCCACAACCCCCACGTGCATGTCTGATCGTGACCAGTCATGACGTTAGAGGGGAGTTATCGTCAAGCTTTATCGAGTCATCACAATCAGACACGCAGTTGGATTGTGATTTAATACGAGGGTTGTTATAAAACTCGTTTTAGCTGTCTGATAACTTTTTTCTATCAGAGTTATCAAAAAGCGGTTTTTTGCTCCTTATTCTGCAACTTCTGCTTTACATTTCTGAACTCATCATTTCTTCTTATCTTTTTTCCGCTTTCAAGTAAAACAATTCTGTTTTATGATAGATTAAAAATACTGAAAAAATAGCCCTAAACAGAAGGTCCTATGACTTCATTCTTCAAGGAAAAAGGTCAATAATTCAGCTGAGAGAATCCAACGTTGTAAAGAACTTTTTAGAATGTTTTTTGTTCATAAAACGTGCATTTGTGATAAAGCAAATTTTTTGTCAAAATCAGCAAAAATTGAGTTTCAACGAAAAATGCATCACTGAAAAGAGAAAATAAATCACAATGGGATTTTTGGTAGTGCATCGATGAAAGTCACAAACTGTCTTTGTTTTACCGAAATTTTGAGATCAAATGCTAATCAGTGCCTAAGCTGCGACAAGATAAAAGTTGTTTATCTTTTGAGGTATTTTATAAAATTTTTCTAGAAAAGGCGGAAAAAGATAGAAAAAATGGTGACTTTAGTAATGTAAAGCAGAAGTTGCGTCACCATATGCAAAAAACCATATATCTTGATATCTCTTATACAGAAAAAGTTATCAGACAGCTAAAACGAACTTTTATAACAACCCTCATACATCCAGGAGAAAAGGGAAAATTTTCAGCGAAAATAAGTCACAGAACAATAAAAAAGAGAAGGATGAAAAATCTCTTCGAAGCGTGTTAAAAAATCACATGCAAATTGTAAACTCAGGTAGTCTTGTGTGACTTAAGTCAGTTATTCTGGCCATATTAAGACAATAAGCCTCCTATCTTATCCCAACAGATCACATCGACTTTCAGATCGGTATCGTTGTCCACCGCCGGGCAGAATCAGACATATGTATGCCCATGAGTAGAAGAGTTCTAGACCCCAGAACTCAGTCAAGTATATATAAAATTGTCTATCCATTCCAGAAATTTAAGTTTTGGAACATTTTCGCTTCTTCGCACATACGTATGTGCACACAATTTGATTAGAAACATCGAAAATTATGTTTTGCCCATTTTTCATTTTTTGGTCCATTTTATTTAAAGAACGCTCGGATTCTTCGGAGTTTCAAAACAGCCGAAGCTTAAAACAAGCTTATAAAACTTATTATTAATTAAACGGATATTTTCCTGATAATAGAGATATTACTCTTTATTTCTTTTTATTTCAGAACTTTGACGTACGAAATAATATATCTCTGTAATGCCTGCATTTTGTCTGATAATTTATGTAAAAATTATACACCTTTTCCTACTTAGTTTAGAATAAGTGTCAAAATTCAAGGAGAACAATTTGACCATTTTGGAATAAGTAAGGATTCCGTTTTGTTGGCAAGAAGCGCCGCAATCACGCCGGGCATAGACATGATCTTGAGGGGCGGGGTTTCACCCCTCCAGAATTCGTAATTTTCCAAAAAAACCGTAGAAAAGTCCTGTTTTAGGCGTTTCACTATCTGCTTGCTCAAAAAGGCCAAATTTTCGGCCATTGACTCATTTGTTGACTATATTTTATTCAATTTCGTCAGGTTTTTTCTGATATTTTTCGAATTTTTCTGTTTTTATGCTCAGGAAATATAAAGCATAAACGCCGAAAAGTAATGTTTTTAATGCGTTATCCACCTTTATGAACCACAAAAAGGCACTTTGAAATTTACCTTTCTGCTTGGAAATCGAAGAATAACAATCCATAGCATGCCATACAGCGCGGACCATAAATGCACAGCATAGCCGATCGGGGGGGGTTTGCCGGCCTGAGGAGTAAAAAATCGAGCTGTTTTGAGCCAAAACGACTCCAAATACTGGTATAAGCGCTAAAGTACTGTTGAAACTACGTTATTAGTATTACTCAGTTTCTGCTTAATTTGAAACACTTTTGAAGAATATTTTCAACTTTCATCCATTTCCGGCCTTCATTTCGCCTCATTTTCTCCAGAAAATGTACTTCTTTTTTATTCTGGGGGTCAAGGCTCCCAACCCCACCCCCACGTGCAAGTCTGGTGCAAATTGCTGGTACACAAAGGAGACTAAAAGAGAAAACTGCAGGCCTGAAGGCTGAAATAATTAAAATATGCAAAAAACACATTAGCATTTAGTAAAATGCGAAGTTACTTAAAGCTAATGATATACTTGCTTCTATGGGCATTGTTTCTAAGAACCAACAAACGAACCATTTCATCGTTATTAGTGAGACGTCAAGATGATACAAACGAAATTTTGTTGCAAGATCCGGATGTCGCTCGCTTAAGCAATAAAAAACACAGCTAAGCAGATTTTATGGAAAAAGATAGATCACCAAAAATAAATTTAGATAATTAATAAAAACTCGTACGACCAATACTATGCAATGTGAGAGCTCAATCGATCTATGGAGGCGACAAAAATCATTCAAAAAGACTACTAATATATTAAAAAGACTACTAATATGCATAATACGAAGCATCAGGTCTCGTTGATTATTTATTCTTGAGCACAAAAATATTTTTTTTAAATCAAAATTTCTTATGATCGTAATAGTTACAGCATTTTCAAAAACGTCGAAAAAGCATAGAAGAGCATGAGGGGAGGGGTGATGCAGGGGTATTACTCCTCTAGGGCTTTAAAAAAATTGATAGCTATACAGCCATTTTGGCCGAAAAAACATTGCTAGACAGCCTTTTTGAGCTTAGAAAATATAGTCTTCTTGGACTCAGAAAACTAACTACATAGCCATTTTCGGGTTCATAAACATACCGTGTGAGCACAGAAATGAGTTGTCTTTTATGACTTTCATAAGGATACATAGCCATTTTATGTATCGACTCAAAAAAGGGCTAAATGGTTGTTTTTAGTCTATAAAAGCAATATAAGTAGCCAAGTTTTTTGAGTCCAAAAAGGCTTTATAGTTATGTTTGTGAGTTAAAAAAAGGCCATTTATTTACCGTAAATGCTCAAAAACGATTGTTTTAACGCGATACCATGACTCGTGGACGTGGGGGAGGTTTGGGGTATAAATTCCCAGAAGGCCGAATACCCAGCCACAATTCAATTTTTTAGATTTTTTGTTTTTTTCGAAATTTTTTAATGCCAATTGATAGTGCTCGATGAGAAACGTTGAAAAATGGTGTTTTTCGCCATACCACTATTTTTAAGACCATTTTTTTGGCCTTTGAAAAACCTTGCATCCCCCGAATTTTGGTGCTGCCAGTGCCCACCTATGGACACCATCGCTTTTTCGCTATAGAACCGTTTCTATTAAGCAATTAACTTTATAACAGTTTTTGGTTTTCAACCCCTCTTCCCCTCTGAAAGTTTGACCTTGCACACCTATGCGAAAAAGCATTCATGTAAGTGTAGCTAAACCGATTTGTTTGTGTAGGATAATGTATCTGGGGTCCGCCCCACAGCAAAGCCTGAACACGCGCTGGTTAAAAGCGATTTTTAAGCACTAGTTTTTAATCAAGAAATGTGCCCTTATTATAAACTCATTCATACCTGACGAAAGACTGAAGCTGATTCAATTTTTCGACAAGTCCGGACATGTCGGCCGAATAAAAATTTCTTGGCAGTTTTTCCACCACCGAGCGGAAGAGCCAAAACGCCTTTTCTGAGTCTTTTAATACCAGCAGTAACAAACCACAAATGAAGTTCATACCCTGCAGAACATTAGTAGAATCGAATAATGCAACACGAGTAAATTATACAAAATTTGAGTCAAGCTAACAAAAAGAAACTTTTAATGAGCAAGTACCCATGCTTTGATAAATGCATAGAATGTTAAATATACAGAAAATTGGACGAAATCAATAAACTACACCAACTTATATTGAAAGATATGTAGGTAGTAAAATTTGAGTTTGTCCCAATCGTTTTATACTAAAAGCTCTATGATTAAAAGTTCTTGTAAATTACAACACTTTGCAATTAATTTGTGAAAGTATTTATCTTTCCGATAGACTGTTAGATTCTCCTTCATTTTTGGACAAATTTCATCAGGTTATCATAACTAGTGATGAAACGGAATTCATCAGCATTAATCAACGAAAGTAAATCAAAATAAGTAATGTTCACTTACTTGACAATAGCCAATGCTTGGCTCAGCAGCTGCGAAACTATGTAATATATATTTCAATTGTTTTTTGCAGTCTGGATCAGCGTTTGACTGGAAATAAACATTGTCAGGAAAAGTCCTGTGCAAATCTGCAAAGAAAACATTGCCGAATGAATGGCAGAAAAAATTCTGAAAATGAACAGATAACAAAGAAGGTTTGAAGGGGGTTCCCCCAGAAATGTTTTCACCCCCACAGAACTCGCGGTTTCTGAAAAATTCGCAGAAAAGGTCCTGTTTTAACCGTATTTAGCTATCTGTCTGCTCATAAGTGCCAATTTTTGGCGCTTCGAGCCATTTACTCACTTATTGACTATATTTTCTTCAATAAATTTCAATTTTTTGGTTTTTTTATTCATGTTTTTGTGCTCTAGAAAGATACAGCATCGTCAGAAACGCCGAAAAAACGATGTTTTTGACGCGTATCAACCACTTCTGAGCCCCCAAAAGGACGCGTTTTAATTTTAACCCCGTCCCCTAGAATACCCATGCTTTGCATGTCTGCATAGCGCCCTAACCTGCATCGATTGAATCTGAGATCGATTTCTCGATACGAGATCGGCACAATTTTTCAAACAGACCCGCATTGTTCTTCAGCTTTGCGTCAGCGCCGCTGACAAGCATCCAAACCTAATAAGCTAACCGTAAAAGCGGAAAATATATAGATTAGGAATGCAACGGGTACCCGAATCCGAACCCGAATACTCGGGTACCCGAACAAAATTCAGGACCCGAACCCGAATAAAATTATTATATCTACCCGAACCCGAACACGACCCCGAATGTTCATGGATTTTATTCGGGTTTATTCGGGTATTTTTAAGCTCTAAAATCCCACAATTGTACTCACTTAATGAAATTTGTCCCAAAAAACGACGAAAAATAAAACCTTGGATCTCAGATGATACCCTAAAGCTAGTTGAAGAACGCGCAAAAATCAAGAATATTAATCACAAGCTGTACCTTTTCCTCAATAGACAAATTAAACGGCAGCTTAAGACGGATAAGGACGCTTGGTGGAATGTGAAAGCCCAAGAAATGGAAATAGCCAGCAAGAACCATGATTCGCGCTTACTCTACAGCATCCTGCGAAGTTGTAATGGAAAGTTTAAAGCAACGAGTTCAAACCTCAAAGATCACCATGGCAACCCCATCAAATCACTAACGGGTAAACTAGATAGATGGAAAGAACATTTTAGCCAATTGCTTAACCGCCCACACCCCACAAGCCTAGACAAAAGGCTGATGGAGAACGTGGATCTGAAATTTTCAAGCACAATTAATGATCATCCTCCAACTGAAGAGGAAATCAGAATATCAATAAAAAAGACTCAAGAACCGGAAGGCACCAGGTGTGGACAACATCCCTGCTGAAGCTTTAAAAGCTGGAGGAGAGGCAATAGTCAAACAACTAAAAGGCGTATACTCGACCATCTGGAACAAAGGCACAGTGCCTCAAGACTTTAAGGACTCAATTATCGTACCAATTCACAAAAAGGGAGACCCAGCTACCTGCAAAAACTATAGAGGAATAAGCCTGTTAGCAACATCTGGAAAACTTCTGACCTCTATAATCCGATCCAGACTACTCATAGGAACTAACTGCAGGGAAAAGCAGGCTGGTTTCAGGCCTGGAAGAGGTTGCACCGACCAAATATTCACACTTAGGCAACTAACCGAATCGCGCCTACGCTGTAAAAAGGACACATTCTTGCTATTTGTGGATTTTGCATGCGCATTCGATAGCATAGACCATTCGTCCTTATGGTGCGCCCTCAAAAATGAAATGAATCAATCCCACACTTAGTATTCTCAAGGCCTTCTACGACGGTGGAATGAGCAGGGCAAAATATTTGGGAAATGTGTCCTCACCATTCTCAATTACCACTGGCGTTAAACAGGGATGCATTATTTCGCCTATGTTGTTCAACGTGACTATGGACTGGATTCTCAGAAAAACTTTCGACGACATGCCAGGTGTACAAGTCGGAGCTAATTTGTCTCTCACTGATTTAGTATACGCCGACGACATTGTATTTTTTGCCGAAACAGCTCAAGCCGCACAAAATACCTTGAATGCGTTACAAGTGAATGCCAACAAACTCGGCCTGACAATAAACAGCGAAAAAACTAAATTTATTCTCACGGGCACACAACCGGCCATATTACAACTTGATGGCAAACCAATCGAAAGGGTGGATGCATTTAAATATTTGGGATCGGTTATCGATAGTGGACGAATAGTAGCAACTAGCGACATCAAAAACCGCATTGGGAATGCCATGTCAGCATTCACTTCACTAAAGAAGTGTTTGTGGAACCAAAAAGACGTTACCATCACAACAAAAATGAGAATTTTTAATGCTTCCATCCGGACAATTTTGATGTACGGCTCTGAGTCGTGGACTCTGCTTAAAAGCGATATGCACATATTAGAACGTTTTCAACTTCGATGTCTTCGCAGCATTTTGCACATAAATCTACGAGACCGATGGGAGAATGAAACTGTGCTGCAAGTATGTAAAAACCAAACCAGTATCGAACTCTACTTAAAGCGACAGCGGCTCAGGTGGTTTGGACATGTCTGCCGCATGAACAACACCCGACTACCCTATCAGTTAATGAACTCCAAGCGGCCCACGGGGTGGAAAATCTCTCGAGACGCCCCTAAGAAAACATGGTTGACACAAGTGGCACAAGATGTTCAGCCGCTCCACTTCTCAATCATTGATGCCCAACAAGCAGCCTTGAACCGCGATCAATGGCGTGCTGTAATCCGTGATACACTGCCTTTGGCCGCCACAGCTCAACGGTCGTTGCCCTACCAACGTCATTGAAGCTTATGGTGTTTAAGTCAAGTAAGTCAAGTAAGTCAAGTAAGTCACAATTGTATGTTAAAGATTCAAAAATTTTCAGCTTTTTGCGCCGTTTTCAGTTTGCTCGACCCTAAAACGCTGAATTTCATGTAGTCATCAAGTGCACATTAATGGCTGTGTAATTAAGTGGTTTATTTCAATCGATTCACGTGAATTTTTAATCTTTTATTTCACAAAAAGACTGCCAAATGATATCGTATAAAATGCTAAACACTGCTTCTTTAGTCGTAATTAAACTTGGTTTCTATCACATTAAACTTCACGAATAACAGTTTTTCGGCAGCACACATTCCCATAGGAGGGGGTGAGCACTGCTTTTTATTTTTGTACGGGACAAAGATTTTGAGGCTGGTACAAAGATTTTTGAGCCATCTTTGTACATCTTTGTTCATAAAGTATAGGCAGTTTTTGGCCGATTTTCGATTGTACAAAAAAATCAAAGTCTTTTGTACAAAAAAAACAGTGGGGGTGAAGGGGGTATTGCCCCCTTAAAGTCCAAGACTCAAGTCACTAACAGACTATATTTGGTGAAAACCTTTTGAATTTGTTGAGCTTAGTTTCTACTATGGAAAAAGTGCACTTAATTATTAGAATTTCATGAAGTGATACAGTATTTTGGAATAAAAGCAATAGTAAATAGACAAACTATTTCTATAAAACATGCATTTTACTATAAAACAAACTATAAAACATTCTATAAAACAAACAAAAATGGCAAAAACACCTAAGAATAGCCAAAAAACGCAAGTTTTCGCTAAAAAAATTATGGAGAAAGGTCAAAATTTTTCTGACTTTGAAGTTGGTGCGGGGCCTAATTAATAGCGTTGGTGGGGAATCACCTACACAGCCTGTTACGTTTATGTTTCTCAGTCATTTTTAGGGGGGGGTAAGCGGCTCCGATTTTTGGCCAAAAGTGGCAGAAACATCTAAAAATAGCCAAAAAGCGCAAGTTTTCGCCAAAAATGGGGGAGGGTGGGTCAAAATTTTCTGACGTTGAGGGGCTGTAGGGAGACCGTCCAACCTGGGGTGGGGAATTCCCCAAAGCACCCTGTTACACGTCTGGCTTTCGGCCATTTTAGGGGGAGGGGGGTAAATGACAAATTTTTGGCCGCAAATCGCAAAAAAGGCACCTAAAAATGCCCAAAAATTTGCGGGTTTTCGCCAAAAATCGATTTCGGCTGGTGCATTTATTGTTGGAACCATCTTTATACAATTTTGAAATTCTTTCTGGGGCAAAGTGATAGTAATTTTAACCTTTTTTCAGTATTTTCAAGAAATTTCAAAAATTTCGGACGCTTCGCGCAAAATATCACTAATATACTGTATTTAGCTTCAAAGGAGCATTAAATACTCCAAAATCAATCTTTCTGTAATATGGGCATCTTTATGCAGATTCAAATATCTTGTGTATCTATTTCTACTGTTTTTAAAAATTTCATGCAAAAATAAGTACTGTTTAATATTTTTGCACATTTTTTCCTTCAATGATAAAATTGACTAATTCATCTTGGTATTACGTTGGATTTATAAGCGCAGTGGTGCTTATTACAAGATTTGATTGACATTACAATTTCTTTATTATTTATGATTTTGTAGTACAAGTTGTTTTAGCTTTTCCAGTCGAGTTTTATGTGTAAATTCCATCAAAAGCTCATAAAAATATCGGCGCTTCGCGCCGAACTAATATTATCAACTGAATTCAGGCCAAATAGTCATATTTACGACTGCATGTGGGTCGCAGGTCACACACTGGTAGTATGTAAAAATTTGTATATTTAATAATATTGTTATATAATACATCTATAAAAATTTGTCGCTCATTCAAAGACTTTTTCGGAGGTCTTTATACATGCACAAAGAAGCTCGTACAAAAAAATCGTGTCGGCTTATAATAATAATACACCACTTAATTCACTAGTCCCCCATTTTAGGATTTCACCCCTCCCTCAACTCTGGACCTTGGAAAACTATGTTCGGCAGTTTATCCAAGTAAGCGATTTCGCGTGGGCTCATGTATCAAAAGTAGTTGTTAATGTTATTTGTAGGTGTATATCACAACACACACAGCGCTACCTCTCATTTACATTAGCGTTCTTGCACACTGAGAGGAGGAAGGAAAATCACTGGATACTTGAGTGAAATATATTAAATAATTAGGCACGAGGCATCTAATAATTATAAAAATTGTAACATCTGGCTTACATGTACCTAAGAAATTCGCCATACACTGGTATTCCTATATATTTACTGAAATACCCGAACCGAACCCGATCGGGTATTGATTTTGATACCCGAACCCGAACCCGAATAAATTGAAGTGGACTACTCGAACCCGAAACCGAATAAACTTGGATGAACTACCCGAACCCGAACCGATACACCAAAATTCACTACCCGTTGCATCCCTAATATAGATATAAAAAATCTAACAGTTTATAACGGCCACTGAATAAAACGCTAAGGCAAAACGAATTTAGAAAAAGCTCATCTAAAAACTGGGATGTTAAATGATTTTTGCTCCATTTTTCTACCCCTAACATTTTCGTAGTACAAAATTCCATCTCCGGCCTATTCAATATTTTACTGATTGTATTTTCCACTTTGCATAAGGAAGTGTGATAATTTCAATTACAAATCCAAAGATCAGACAGATTATTTTTTAAAATAGGCTGACTCTGGCAATCTTTCTTCTGAAAAATCACCAGTAGTCTTGACTCCAGAGCTAATTCTTGCATCATAGATGCTCAAGGTCAGGGTAGGCAGGGGAGGAGTAGAATTACGGGAATCATGAACAGTAAATTTAGTTTCCATTCCACGCTTTTTTTGCTAGTTAAATGATGAAAATGATCAAAATAACGCTTTTATGTGACAAAACCGCGTTTTAAAATCATTTAAATTGCATTATAGCACTTTCAACAACTTAAACTATAAAAACTCACTAATTCAGCCGAAAAAATTAATTTTTAGACGATTTTGACACGATTTTGACACGATTTTGGGCGCTTTTTGGGTAAACAAGACAAAAATAATAATCCGGTGCGAAACAGGCGAATTTGTGACATTATTACTGGTTTTGCCCTCTAAAATTATGCAAAAAATATTACGCCAGCTCGAAATCGCCTGGCACTACCCTATATCCATGTACAGTTTCGCATTCTAACTTGCACTTCAGAAAGTCGGCATCGCCTACCTTTGGCCTCAATGTGAACGGCACACCTTTTCGGATAAATCTCTTGACTGAAAAAACAAGCTAAATGTAAAGCTATGTATAATTGTGAATGAACAAGGCAGTTAACGCCTCCTACTCGAACAAAACAAAAATCTACGATGATTTATCTGCTACAACATGAATAATTCAGTCCAAACTGCTGATGAAATCAAATTCAATGTAGTAATATGATTAAGAGATTAAATGGCAAAGGCACTAACCAATCAAATTTAAAAACTGGAAGTGAGATATGATTCCAAAATTTTAGAAGCAGAACATTTATAAAAAAATGTTTTTTTGCAATAAATTTTCGCTAAGTTAATAAAATGAGTAAAATTTCACGTTCTGTGCCAAATCAGCCTTAAAACCTTTTATTATTATTATTATTATTATTATTATTATTATTATTATTATTATTATTATTATTATTATTATTATTATTATTATTATTATTATTATTATTATTATTATTATTATTATTATTATTATTATTATTATTATTATTATTATTGTTATTATTATTATTATTATTATTATTATTATTATTATTATTATTATTATTATCATCGTCATCATTATTATCATTATTAATATTGCACGCTTACGACTTTTGTGATTCAGCTTCACATAATAGCCCTTATCAATCGTCTCACGCGATACGCTCTGCCATCGTTTTCGTCGACGCGCAAGGACTCTAATATACGTCATTATAAAATTCTTGTACGCTTCTCGGTTATAAATTGTGTCATTCAAAAAGCCAAGAGCATCAACTCGACTGAAAATGCAACAAATTAATTTATAGAATTGACAAAATTAGAAAAGTTGCTAACATCACATAACACATATCTTCAAACTTTCCTCCTTTCCCTTGGCTACGAGTTGAACAAAGTTGAATCGAATGATATTCTTTGAGATTGCATGCATAAAAAGAGTGTACACATAAACACAGGGCCGTATTTAGGGTAGGCCGAAGGGGCCGCCCTTTCCCTTGGTCGAAAAAAATTTAGGCAGGTAAGATAATGCAAGATAATGTAAGATAATTGCCAGAAAATCGTCAAATTTTTAGCGCATCGCGCCACCGTTTTTTTTTGTATTCGGCAAAGATTTTTCCCGATGTACAAAGACTTTTCGGGACCGTCTTTGTACATGTACAAAGATTTTTGGGAAGACAAAAATTGCAAAAAAAGAAATGAAATTCGCAAAAATTTTATGAGTATTATTTGTCCTATATATCTTCAAAATGGCAGAATTTGCATTTAGAATGGAAAATGTCAAATTTTTCGGCGCTTCGCGCCGTTTTGAGACAATTTTTAGTAATTTTTGGAGTCAGAAACCCAGAAATTAGCTAAAATACACAACCCAAGATCGGAAACCCTGTCATGTACAAACGGACCTTGTACAAAAAAAAACGCTGCTTCGCGCCATATGTGAAATATTTTCTGTATGTTTGTCTCAAGCGCGACTGAAAAATTACACTTTTGACAGCATATTTAAAATTTTTTTCAAAAATTTCGAATTTTATTGAGCTTAATAGATAGAGTAAGACGAAAAACGCTGGGAAATGCGGTTTTGACGAGTTAACCCAACGAAATTTTCGAGATCCCTGCAGGAACCTGAACAAAGAAAATAATTTCCCTCTAATTTCAACTAGATTTGACCAAAAATAGTGTCCAATTCAGCGTCAAGGAGCCATGGACACTACATTATAACTCCAAGAGAAATCGCATGTATGATATGATGGTAAGAAAATTTACTCAGCATTTTGTATTAATTTACTGCTTTGTCTCCCAAATTTCAATTGCTCTTGCAAACTATACATATCAGAAATAGCCTGTGCATCTAAAATTATAAGTGCATATAACGTGTGATTGTAACATAATTCATGAAATTTAAAATTTAAAGCTGATCAGTATGTCTTACGCATAAAACTTGCAAACAAAGTCGTTGACGATGACTTTTATTTTTTGAAATGATCACTGACACACAACATAAATAGTGCTGTAAGCTTACCTGTCGATATTAAAATCACCAAAATGTACAGCCATGAAGTTCACAATCTTCAATGACAATGCCGCTAATGCAAACTGCAGCAGAATGACAGGCGCGTGAGCAACAGCAGCGATGATCGATTCAAGAGCACAGTAACTTACAGATCGCACTTTCTACGGCCATAAAGCAAGTCTAATTAGAAGTAATGATACACAATTCCAAGCAACTTTAATCAAATTCGAGTAATAGGCTTGAAAAATGATTAATTGCCCGACAGTGAGTTGCAAGCTATATAAAGGCACATAAGTTTGCTATAATCTCATGCATTTCTGCTGATATTGATGAATAATTTGCCTAAAAAAGATTTAAGCAACTATCAGACAATTATCACGCTACATGCCCTCAGGCGAGGTTGAGTCTTTTGGTTGTCTATTTCTTGAGAGTGCGATGGATTTTGCCCATGCATGTACGATATGAGATTTCCACACTTAAAGTCGGTCTTCCTCCGTGCCCCCAAAAGCCAATTTTCACCCGCCTCCTCCCAACTTTGGGACAAGAAATGAGGTTTTTAAGTCCTTTTTGGGCAGAAAATATAAGACCATTTAACCTCTAACGTAAGAGTGACTATTCCCACCCAGTTTCAGGCCGCTACATTCACATAGCATTAATGCAACTCGTTAAGACGGAATCATGGCATAGAGATACCTATGCAGGGGCGTACGCAGGATTTTTTTAAGGGGGTCCAAAGTATGGTGACCCTATATTTCGGGATATGTTCGCTGGGGCAGTGCATTATAAATATATATAGGGTGCACGATACTATTGTCTGTTTCATTTTTATCACAAAAATTAGACTTGAAAAATAGTTTGTAAATCGGATGCAGTGTCGCCGGTGGACGTTGCAAATCATACTCGATGTATAGTGAAATATCATTACCAGTCGCCTAAACACTTTTGTAATCACATTAAATCTATCGAACAAATGAATAAGACTATAAGTTGCACGCTCTACATATCTATCTCGAACATAATGCATCAAGCTGATCACTGTTTTAGGTTAAACATAGATCGAAAGAAAGCGTAGGAAGCATACAATATATCAGACCAGTACACAAGATTCGGCCAAGTAAGTGGGCTCGCAAAAATCGCATTGTTGATATGCTCTATCCATTAATATCATAAAATCCGAACTTTTCAAAAAATTCTATTACTTAAATGGCTATAAAAAATGTCATTTTGTGGTCGCGCTTGAGCCAAAATATGAAAAATGCTTCACATCCGGTGCGAAGCGCCAGAAGTTTGAAGATTTTAAGTCAAGGGGGAGGACGGCCGCCCCTAAATACGGCCCTGCAATAGACATGTAGAATGCTGTCGCATCAGTTCTAAACAGATTCGAGCACACACCGTGTAATTTTATTCATGATAAACAATAATACAATCGTAAGTCTCAAATAATGTGATTATAAGACGTAATGAACGTTAAAAGCTTACATACATCATACATCAAACCATAAGAAATTAGATAAGGCGAAGTGAGGATAAATATAAATATGTACATTAATTCGAGTGATACAATTTCTAAGCAATTTAAGAAATGAAGAGCATTCAAAACTAAGTCTATATTAAGTATGTTAGATATAATGATCAAGAGACTAAAAAAATCTTCGAAAATGCTTTTAGCACGAATTTCGATCATACATGCGTAAACGCAGCTTTTACACGTCATGGATTAAGCAAAAGCAGGAAGACGTTACATATATTAGAAAATTTTAAGGAGCAATGCAGTTCGCTCGAACGAATGCGTTATAATTAACACTTTAACGAATTATATTTATATAAGGCATCGCAAGTTTAGGTAACAATCTCATAAACGAAGCTACGGAATAATTTAGCTTACAACCAACGCATTCGTAATAAATACAAGTTAGAACGGCAATAAGCTTGCAAGCATTTAATGCACGAGTGCATAAGGTCAATAACGCCCGTGAAGGGTGAAATTAAGGATCCTAGCAGAACAGGTCCTTATCACGGACATTTGCGTTTTCTAAGCAGGTTTACAAAAAATTTTCGATTTTTGTCAATTTTCAACCTTACCGCTGCTTTAAATATTTTCCTCGAAAAATTCTGCCCCGATTCCTTCTAAGACTTTCAACGTCAGTTCCTCAACTGCAAGTCTGAATCAGAGGCGGACTTGGGGGGAAGCGGCTGGCTGCTCCCCATTGGCCAAAAATATTTGGCGAGATAGAGTGGATATGTGATTTGCAATAATTTTTGGCCATCGTCGACCGTAATTTCTTAAAACTTTCCGGCGCTATTCGCCGAATAATATCTATTAATGACATTTATTTACCTCCTTGGCCACTTGGAAGCCATTTTTTGTCCATGGAATAGGTTTCAAAACAATTTCAATTGCAGATACGGCTATTTCAGCATGGTTTCTTCCATTTTCAACCAAAAATTTTCTTCCGCATGCAGTAAATCGAGCTTTTAAACGTCCTTTCATCTAAATTTTATAGATTTTCGGGCGCTTCGCGCTAGATTTTTGCAAAAGTCAAAGAAAATTAATGACTTTTTGCGCAAAATTGTCAAAAATTTCAAAATTTTTTTTTGAAAAAATGTTGCTTTATGATTTTGAATGAAGGTACACGATGTAAAACACCGAATAAACGCTATTGCGCGCTTGAAGGGCAAATTTTTGGACCAATTTTTGACTGTTTTCGGAAAAATTTGGGTACTCCCCTAGAAATTCCTAGATCCGCCACTGGTCTGAACTGATTCTGAATTAGTGCTAATACGAGACTAAATTAGCAAGAATTTTTGTCGGACTATTCGAAGGAAGATCTATTAACCTCTGCTGAATCTGCAGCCGAAAAACAAAATACTAGAATAAAAGACATTCAAACAATAAATAAAAAAGGCGCATTTTTACATGAAACTCGCGTGAAACGCCGATTTGGACCAGGATTCCATGTATAAATAATTCCAGCGTCCAACAAAAAGAGGCATGCATGATCTAGAGGGTTCCCCATAAATTTTTTCAACCTATAGGGTTCAGGATTCGCAAAGTTTCTTAAAAATTCTTAGAAATGGAGCCTTTTTAAAACATTTTTAACCATCTATTTGCTCATAAGCGTCAAATTTTCGGCGCTTCGCGCCAAATGATCATGTTTTGACTATATTTTGTTCAATTCGCTCGATTTTTTTATGAATTTTTCCCGAAATTTTTCAGTTTCTATGCATTACAAAAATAGAGTGTCGTCAAAAACGCCAAAAAACTATGTTTTTAATGCGTATCCATCATTTTGAGACTAAAAAAGACACTTCAAAATGTCAACACCCCAGAATTCTCACACTACGCACGTCTGGAAACAGGTAAACACGTTGTTGAGTCATCCTTAGAGAGCAATGCAGAGCTTTTTACCGCCGTACTCGCTTTAACTGAATGTCTTTTAAGCCTAATACAATTACACAGCTCGTCATGCACTTGAACGTTGCGATTCAATTCCACTCATCACCGATTCGACTCGTTAAGCTTATTGAACAAACCGCATCAAAATAACGAAAAAAATTGAACATGTGTTAGAAAATGAATCACTTCATCGCGCACTTATGTATGTAATGTACGTTATTGATTGATTAGATGGTTTCGTAAGTCGTCGCTTTGGCGCGAGCTCGGCCAACCAAATAAGCTATTAATACGAATAGAACCAACGCAGCCAACGCAGCGCCTGTTATTATGGGAACAAGATCGCTAGATTCGTTTTGTTGGTCGGCCACGCAAATTCGTTCTAAAAAAATCAGAATAAACAAAACATTCCATTGTCTTATACACGGCAGAATGTACATACATACGTACGAAGGCAAAAAGAAAATTTTTCTTCAATCTCGCAAAGCAGCATACATAAGTATACATTAACAGATGGGGTGGGGGAACGATCACCCACATAGTTAGGTGAGAGCGGGTAACACGTGGGCGTGGGGGTACGCACCCCCAGAGGGCCGAATGCGCCCCCCCCGACCAGGAATCGAAATATCTCCCAGAATTCTGTTGAGAATTTTTTCGTTTTTTCGCAATTTTTCGATGCCAACGGATAGCACTCAAGGAGAAACGTTGAAAAATGGTGTTTTTTCCGCTATACCATTATTTTTAAGACCATTTTTGACCTTTGAAAAACCTTGCAACCCCGATCCCAGAAGTTTGGTGCTGCCCACCTATGGAGTCCGATCAGCTCGAGGGTTCACAAGTTGGGTACTGCCGAGCGATTTATAGGTCAGAAATAGTGTATTTTCAAATGATTTCGTTATTTATTAAATGCGATGCACTTTGTTGAAAAACCTGAATTTCACCCTATCCCTGAACACAGATCCTCGATTTTACCCCTCCCTATCATCCTGATCATGAAAAGCGAAAAAATATTGAGCTAGCTTGGAACCAAACCCGGGCTTCGCAATTACCGGCCAAGCATGCTTACAAATACACCCCAACAAATGAGCGTTTTTATGTCATTCAAAGGCGTTTTTGCCATTTTTGGTCAAAAATAGAAGGCCCCCTGAAAACGGCTGGCTACCCTTCCACCCTACTAAAATTTTGAACCGTTAAATATGCGCCTTAAGGGTAATTTGTTATGTATTTATAAACAGCGGTAAGATTCCAGCTTAAATTTACAAAATTACGGTCATATACATATGGCGACGAAAAGATATTACATACAAGACCTCATAGATGCACAAGGTGAGGGTCGGTATGAGGGGGTAAAATCCCAGAAATCCAAAACAGTTTATTCAGTGTTCACAATTTTTTTGCTATTTAAACGACGAAAATGGTCTAAAGAGCCTATAAAACGCTTTTTCATGATAATACTGCACTGTGAAAGCATTTTTAGTCAATTTTGACAGCATTATATCAGTTTAACAGAGACACATAGAGAAACTGATCAATTTTGGGTGCTTTTTGAATAGAAAGCACATAAAAGTAATGATCTCGGCGCGAAGCGCCAGAGAAATTTTGACATTATTGCTATTGATGTCCTCAAAAATGACGCGAAAAAAATCATTCAGCTCGAAATCGCCGGACTCACAGTACCCTTCTGACTGACCCTCCAGGGGGTAATATCCCTCATCCCCTAAGTGCATGTAAGCAAGGCCAGGATAAAGTTTTACAACGAAAAATAATTCATTGAGCATACGACATTTGCTACAAAATCTGCGCTGCTTAATTAAAGTCTGCTTCCGACAAATTTTTTCACGCTGTCAACTTTCCTATGTATATACATATAAGGAGCATGCTTACCGCCCATGAACGCCGTGCGATTAGGCAAAAACGCCTCGACTTTGAGGTTTTGCGTTGAAATGCTAAAGCCAGGCGCCACTTCAGTCTTTTCTTCCGCATTGCATCGGTAGCAATGAGTCGGATCCGATTTAAACAGCGACAAGGAGCCATTTCCACTTGTCATATCCACAATATTCTCTATAGCATATCCTGAAAAAACAAGTTCACTAGATCCATCTTACTGCAGATTGGTCGATAATTCTAGTCCAAACCAGTGTTTTTTTGTACAAGGTCCCTTTGTACATGTACGAAGATGGTCCCTAAAAGCCTTTGTACATTTTGTACACACAAGTTTTTGGGTACTATAATATGGTACAGTAGCGATTTTAGTGTGGCAAAAACAGTAATTCGACCTTTGGTAGTGTATTTTAGCTAATTTCTGGGTTTCTGAGGGCAAAAATCACTAATAATTGTAAAACGGCGCGAAGCCGAAAAATTTGAAATTTTTTCTTTCAAAATGCAATTTCTGACATTTAAAGATATATAGAACAATCACTCATAATTTTTCCCAATTTCAAACCTTTTTTTGCAATTTTGTGTTCCCCAAAATCTTTAAACACGTACAAAGACGATCCTCAAAAGTGTTTGTATATCGGGAAAAATCTTTGCCGAATACAAAAAACACTGGTCCAAACTTGACGCTTCCCACGACTCTCCATGACAGCTCAAGAATAGGAATATTACCCAGAATCTACTAAACAATAAACGCATGGACATAAATCTGAACAGTAACCCAGTGTAGCGTGTAAATCTATGTATAGGGATTATCCAGTAACTTACAGTGATTTAATGTAAATGATATTGCGAAATATGTAGCTTTCTGGCTAGCCGAAGCCAAATTAAAATGTGTAAGATGATTTTTGATAAGCTCGGAGATAGACGGCTTTATTAACCCTCGCGTTCCCGTGTTTTTCTGAAGTCAAAGGTTCCCGTGCTAGGACGCCGTCCTAGCCGGCTTAAAAGGTAATTAGTCTCACTCAACGTAGCAAATATTAGTATCATTTTGTGCGATTTTTTAAGCTCTTTCTGATTATGATTGTCATTTTTCGCTAAAGTAACTTTGTAAGAAGTTATAAGTAAAAAAATGCTACTATATATTTTACTTGACTGAAATATCATTTTAGGACTGTAGTAGCTGATTAAGAAGTATGTAGAAGCCCACCAATCTTGTACTAATCATTGACCAAAACTTTTTTTGTGATGTACGTTTTTACGTGATAATCATGAAAATATGCTAGTTTTTTAGGATGTATAATTTTATTTACTAGCTTGAACATTTCAAATGATGTAACTATGCGCTAAATCGTGGCTAGACAAAGTTTTGTAGTCATACAAAACATGCAACGAAAAAAGTCACAAAAAAGTGATCGGCTAGGACGCCGTCCTAGTTCACGGAAACGCGAGGGTTAAGCTGATCTAGACCTATTTGGGTATCGTCTAAACTAAGACAAATATCGGAGCTAATCAAAAGTCTCGGAATCAGCTGAAACTTGCATCTAAAAGGCAAGTCGGAAATAAGGCTTAATTTAGCAAAATATCGGAATACTAAACTTTTATGGCTGATGAATAGAATAATGCAATGCAGAAATTTTTCCTTAGGCACTAAATTGAATTTTTGTTCAAATTTAAGCTTTTTAGTGCCAGAAGCACCAGTAACGCTTTTAGTTTTACTAATTTTATACTGTATTAAAATAAATTGTACAAGATCGCGACGTTTATTTTGCATTACTGCGTAAAGCACAGGACGACGTCCTACAAGATTAGCAGTCCAATTCTCCGCAAAACTTGAGAAACGTATGAATATTGATATTTCGTGATGAGAACTGTAGTCAGAGCTGTATTTGAAGGATGGCCGCCTAAATCTTTGAAAAATGAAGAAATGTAGAGAAATACAAAAGTATCACACTTTCCAAACAACAAAACTTTAAATTTAAATTGCCCCGCGCTCCATTTGAACAATCTGCTCACCATTAATTGGTAGGACTGACTAAATATATAGAAAAAATCAAAATGAAGGGCCCGGTATCAAATTCTTAGTGGACAAAAATGTGCCGAAAACGCTGAAAAACGTATGTATATCTTTGGATGCCCGAAACATTTATGTATGTAGCTTCCGAAGCATACATGTAAAGGTTCAAAATTTTGGGTGGAGGTCTCTGACTAATTTTAGGGATAGGGGTTGGGTGAATGGCTTCTAATTTTGGGCCGAAAACACAAGCCAAAAATGACCAAAAAATCATTTTCCCCGAAAATTGGGGGCGGGAGCGGTCAAAAATTTTCTGGCACTACAGGGGATAGGTAGAAACGATTAACTTTAAGAGGAAGGATCACCAATCTCCGCTATTACATGCACATTGCGAAGTATCGTACAAATTATTTGAAACTAATTGTTTCAAGAAATATAAAATATTTACGATGTCCAGGATCAGAAATATTCGGGAAGGAGACTGCATCGGCGACGTAATCCAGACGAACGTAATAAGCGAGCACAGTTTGATTGGTTTCGTCACGCGTCAATTGCGGATGCTTGGTAAAATTGACTGTCAACCACCAAGTACTGTTACGCAGCACAAACTTAAGCTGCAGCGATTGTTCGTCGTTTAACAACTGTCCAGTTTGGGTGTTGACGTTGCAAGTACTGTTTTCAGTTACAACAGACCGCTTGGGCACGTGCACGCGAGCTGTGGCGTTTTGTTCCTATTGTACAATGCATTAATTAGAATATCTGACGACCAGATTTTTGTACAAACCCCTTCGTGATTGTACGAAGACCTTTGGGAGTCTTTGTAGGAGCAAATGTTTGTGCATATAATGTTATTTAAGAGAGGGTATATGTTTATTTTACGAGGGACGCACGCAACCCCATCGGCTCAACATAATTGGCGAGATAAAGAATGAATATGTAATTTGCAAGAATCTTCGGTTGTCAAAGATAATAATTTCTCAGATTTTTCGATACCTATTAATTACATTCATTTACTCTCCTGGCAGTCTAGAAGCCAAATTTTTAGGCAAAGGATAAGTTGAAATAATTTTTAAAACGACTTCGCCAGAGCAAAACTTTAAGAAATTTTTGACGCTTCTGATCATATGCAACAAATACATGAAAATCGAGCAGTAATTCAAACTTCTAAACGTCCTTCCGCCTAAATTTCACAAGTTTGCCTTCGCGCAAGATTTCCGCTATAAAACTTTCAAAAAATATTGCGCCAGATGCGATTTTAAATTTTAAAAAACGACGTAAAACGATATTCCGCAAGCGAAATGCAAATTTCAGACCCATTTTCGACTGTTTTTTAAAAAAGCCACTTGTACAGTTCTTGGCACGAAATTTGAACACTTACTCAAGAATCCTAAAAACTTTCGATCTAAATTATAATACAGGACGCCGTCGTATGTTCTATGTTGCTTTAATGAACAGTTGACGACGTCCTATGCTATAACATGCAAAGGTTAAGGACCGTTAAGTGTTTTCGTGGCAGAGAACAGTGTCGATTGATTCTGAATTATTTTAAAATTTTGTGGCGTGAGAGCCAAAATTTTCAACAAGATAAAAAAGGAATTTAAATATTTCGAAAAAGAAAGACGCACGCAACACGTACATTACCGTTTTGTAAGGAAAAACACAAGCCTGAATAATTCGCACAACAAAAATTAAAAGCTCAAATAAAAACTCATAAACGTTTGAACTTTAGCAAAAATGTAGTAAACTTAAATTAAAAATTAAATTACGTCTCTCGTCTTATAGTCCAAATTTAAATAAATATCGGACATGAGGCGAATGCACGTGTATCGCGGGTCATTATACACCGTCCAATTGCCAGCCGTTGATTTAGGAGTTGGCGAAGGCGACGTAGTAGTAGGCGAAGCTGTTGTCGTCGTAACTTGGTCCTTTTCGCATATAAATTCTTAAAAATATTGACAAAGCATACATTACTGCTTTATTGGCTCACTTAGTGCGAGTATGATGACTAAAAAATACCTTTTCGCAAATATAAGAAAAGGCTTGAAAACGGAAAGTGTGAATTAGAGTATTAACTTTACTACTTCGCTTAATGCACTTACATATGCATCCTACAGCTAGAATTTAGCAAGCTTTAATCCTAACGTTTTTTTTTCAGGAAGGTGATGACATAGGTAACGCGTTAGCGCGTACCTATAATCAGGAGCGAACGCAGGTTTTTTAGGGGGCAGTCCAAAATTGGTGACTAAATATTTTGTAATATGTTTGCAGAGGCACAAAATAAAGTGCATATCATGACGTTTCCAAGCCGGCTCTATCCGTTAAGCTCATAAAATTCAAACTTTTCAAAAAATTTCATTTTTTTCTAATAAGCTATGAAAAATGACGATTTTTTGCCGCGCTTGGGTCTAAATTGAGGAAAATAATGATTCTACGGCGCCTAAAATTTTTAGATCTTTCGATAAAAAGATGCCAATTTCCATGCATTTCTTTACCTTTCCAAATTATTTTGGGCTAGGGGAGGCGGCCGCCCCCTGCGTACGCCCATGCCTATAATATACTTGGGTACCCCTAACATAAGTCCCCCTACAGCAACACTGGGACACTTATGTATTGTGCGGTCTTTTTAAAAGACAGATTATGAAAAATTCGCTGCCCATGTTTTTTGTTTTTTTTAAATCAATACCCAGTGTGTAAAGAGTGTGTAATGTTTTACTGTAACGTTATAACATATACTTTTCTAAAATTTTGGTCGGTTACCTGATTTTTCTAACTCAGTCCTGCATTCTGTATAGTCTGATTTTTTTTAATGTAGACAATTGACTAAGCTCAAAACCACTTCTTTGTTTTTTTGAAAAGTGACTTATTTCTAGAGTGGTAGTGTAAAGAGTGTAAAAAATCTGAGGATGGAAAGACACATTTCGGCCTGTATTTTGTCTGCCAATAACTCTAGTTATAAGTCCCAAAAATTTGTTCCAGCAGAAAAGTACTACGATTCAAGGACTACTGTCGGCTTACATACCTGCACACTTTTTAACACCCAATACGGAGTTAGATCTAAGGATTTAAACTTAAAACTCTAGTGGATGGTGTAAAAAGCAGGTTTTGTCTGAGATTTCTCCGCCAACATCTACGGTTATAAGTCGGGATTATTTTAATAGAATAAAATTAAAGTACAATTCAAGGGCTACAGGTCGCAGAAAATCGCGTTTGAAAAATTTTAATATTGAGTTACTTATGGAGGAGTGAAATTCGAAATCAGGGGTGAAACATTGGGCGAAAAAACACGTTTTCTTCCCTTTTTTGACTGGTCAATATCTCAAATGGGATTCGGAACAGAAGTTTTCACACACAAACGTACTACGATCCAAAAGCTACAAACTGACCCATACCGAATTTCTTTACACTAAATAGGGTGTTGTGGCGGATGGTGGAAAAATACGTTTCTGTTCCATTTCTTGTTCGCTACTTGCTCCGATTAGAAGTCGAGATAAGTCGAATCACTTTTTTTATTTTTGTACGGGACAAAGATTTTGAGGCTCGTGCAAACATTTTTGGAGTGATCTTTATACAAATTTGTACGCGAAGTATATGCAGTTTTTGGCCGATTTTCGATTGTAAAAAAAGATTGAAGCTTTTGTACAAAAAAAGAAAACAGTGAGTCGAATAGATTAAGAATAAAGTACTTTCTAAAGAGTATCGTCACAGCAAATTGTGTTTATTTACATCAATATTGAGCTTTCCGGGAGAAGTAAAGTCAAAAAACGGGGGTGTTAAACAAGTTTCTGTCTAGTATTTTTCCTGTCAAGTTCTACGGTTAAACAATTGGAAAAGATTCGGAAAAACATTAGAAAGATTCGAATCAATTGAACAAAATATAGTCTAAAAATGAGTATATATATATATATATAGCGCGAAACGCCGAACATTTGAAACTTTTGAGCAAACAGATAGCTATGTAGAACGCTTAAGGCAGCACCATTTCTACGACTTTTCCGGGAAGTTTTTGAAAAATCGCGAATACTGAGGGGTGGGGTCACACATGGGCGTGGGGGTTTGGGGGGTATACACCCCCCAGAAGTTGAAATACCCCCCCAGAAAAATTTTTTTTGCTTTTTTAGCAATTTTTTGATGTCATTGGATAGAGCTTGATGAGAAACGTCGAAAAATGGTGTTTTTTGCCATACAACCACTTTTAAAACCATTTTTTGACCTTTAAAAATTTTTTTCGACCCCCAGAAATTTTTTCACCCCCCCCCCAGAATTTCGGTGCTGCCCACCTATGGTGAGGGTCGAAAAATTTCTGGGGAGCTTTAAAATTTTCTGGGAGAGGTGAGCCAAGATCATGTAAAGTGATATCGCGCCTAAAAGCCTGAAGTGTGTGAAGGGTGGTGATGGTGGTGGGACATTCCTCCTTTAGTCTGTTCCATTCCAAAGGGGCCATTTTTTGCTAAAGTCTTATTACTGAAATAGATCCTCACTCCACAAGTGACTTCTTCAGTTATGCTCTCGTAACATCTGGTTGCTATAACCCCATCTTACTGATGTTTGATGTGCTTTGCTTAACCTATGGCGCATGTAACAGAGTGCCGCAACAACCTAACCCGTAAAATATTCTGCTACAGTACTAAGCCGTCAAGCAAAAATGAGCCGTTTGGAATGGAACAAACTATAGAAATGCATGCAGGATGTTTTGCATACATTAAGTTTAGGGAGAGCCCGCAACCAACCTTAACCTTATGCCCATTGCCCTAAAAATAGGTATTTTTTAACTCCCCTCTCAGCTTTCGATCAAAAATTCGTGGCTTAGGTCATTTTTGATGCTGCATATTTACCATTTTTAAACGGTCATTTATCTTTCTCCTGAAAAATGTCTTACTACTCTCACTTAAAATTCTGAGCTGTTACAAGAATTTTTTCCAACTACGGACTTAAAAATGCTTCAACTTTTAATAAAATCCGCGAAAACATTCACTGGAAATCACGAAAAAATTAAGAGTTAATAATTATAATTACATATTATAATCACCACAAGAGTTTCATGCGATCATCTCAATCAGCTAAATCTAAGAAAGCAAAGGATATTTCAATTGTGCATTATATATTTCGTTATGTACAACAAATACACATCTCCTCATAGTAATTATAACTGTTTATCGATTTATAAATTGTTACCTCCAAAATATAAAGACAATTCACGTGCTGCTCACTAAACTTCTGCAATTGCAAAGAACCCATAATAATAAAAAATTACAAATTAGTTGTTAACACCAAAGAACAATTAATTAATACTACATACATACACATGCATATAAAGCAGATATTCCAAAAATTCATAGAGAAAAGGCTAGCGAAGATCAAAAAAAGTTTCGTACATCAGTGTTTTTTTGTACTCGGCAAAGATTTTTCCCGATGTATACGAAAACTTTTTGGGACCGTCTTTGTACACGTGCAAAGATTTTTGGGAAGACAAAAATTGCAAAAAAAGGTCTAAAATTCGCAAAAATTTTCGACGCTTTGCGCCGAAATGAGTAATTGTGTGTTCTATATGTATATCTTTATAATGACAAAAATTGCATTTCAACCGGAAAAATGTCAAATTTTTAGGCGCTTCGCGCTGTTTTAAGACGATTCTTAGTGATTTTTGCCCTTAGAGACCCAGAAATTAGCTAAAATACACTACCAAAAGTCGAACAACTCTCTTTTTACCACACTAAAATCGCTACTATACCATATTATAGTACCCAAAAATTTGTGTGTAAAAAATGTACAAAGATTTGTGGGAAGACAAAAACTGTAAAATGGTGTAAAATTCCCAAAATTTTCGGCGCTTCGCGCCAAAATGAGTAATTGTGTGTTCTATATATCTTTGAAATGGCAGAATTTGCATTTAAAATGGAGAAGTGTCAAATTTTTTGGCGAGCGCCGTTTTGAAACAATTTCAGTAATTTTTGGCGTCAGAAAACCCAGAAATTAAGCTGAAATACACTAACAAAGATCAGAAAACGCGTTTTACCACACTAAAATCGCTACTGTACTATTTATATTTAAAAAAAATTGCATGAACAAAATGTACAACTTTTGAGGACCATCTTCGTGCATATACAAACGGACCTTGTACAAAAAACACTGTCATACATACATATTTACATGCACATAGAGAACAAAAAATTGCTTACCATCCATCAACGTAGTACGGTTAGGCAAGAAAGCTTCGACTTTTAGATTTTCTGTCAAAATGCTGAAGCCTGGCACCACTTCATTCGTTTCTTCACTATTGCATCGATAACAGTGAGTTGAATCCGATTTGAACAACATAAGAGAGCCCTTTCCAGTCGTCTTGTCAACGTGATTCTCTACGGTATAGTCTTAAAAAACCTATTATTAATATGTGTAAATTATTTCAATGCGCACTTAAAAGCATTAATCGCATATATGAAACATACGTTATTAAATGAAAATCAATTTGACAGTCTGAAATAGAGTTAAGTGTTGCAGTAATATTAATTTGAAACGATAATCTGGTAGATATTCAGCATGATTGAAGCCTTGCCCTTTTTTCTGCTTCTCGTTTGATTAAATCCATTCAAATTCAATTCAGGATCAAGCTAAGAAACAATTCAAAATTCTCATTAAATCGGTGGTCATACGGAATTTCTAAGAAGCTTATACAGGGTGGATGGTTCGAAAACGGCTACAAAGATATTATATCAAACCTCTGGCTCATACCTGGGCAATGGATTTTGGTTGGTTGTTTGGCCGGATGGTTGGTTGTTTGGTTGGCTAGTTGGTTAGTTGTTTGGCCGGTTAGTTGGTTGATTGTTCGGTTAGCTAGTTGATTGGTTGGTTGGCCGCTTAGTTGGTTGGTTGGTTGGCTAATTGGTTGGTTGTTTGGCCAGTTGGCTGGTTGGCTAGTTGTTTGGTTGATCGGTTGGCTAGTTGGTTGGTTGGCCGGTTAGTTGGTTGGTTGATTAGTTGAGCGGTTGGCTAGTTTGTTGGTTGGTTGTTTGTTTGGCCAGTTGGTTAGTTGTTTGGTTGGGTAGGTGATTGGTTGGTTGTTTGGTTGGCTAGTTGGCTAGTTGGCTGGTTAGTTGGCCGGTCAGTTGGTTGGTTGTTTGTAGTTGTTTGTATCATTTTCTCACTCATTTATTTTTGGGTAAAAAAATTCTACCCCATAATCAAAATTGTTTTTTTGGCGCCACCCAGCTGGGGTTCTGAAGGTACCGAAGTGCCTTCTGGCGCCACCCGGTGGCGCGGGTGGCGCAGCATTGCTCACCTGTGCTCTGGCGAATTCAGACATAGAAATCTGAGACCAGTTGCATTCGGTAAATAAAAATCGTCTTCGTTTAAATCATATAAAAAATTTTGGCCAGCTGCCTGCCGTTCGTGCGCTACATGGCTATTAGTTTACACTCGATTTTGATAGTTTCATCTCCAGAGTTTCTGCATGGTATCACATTACTGTGAATAAAGGTGCCCTTTTCTGACAATATCGTCAGTCGGAAAAATTATAATCACATTGTTTGCACCCTATGTAGGTATACACTATTTCTACTAGGTGGAAAAATCGCAAAATATCGTCAAAGGGTAAACAAATTCATGTCAGAATCGAGAAAGATTAAGATAGAGTAAGCGAAAATCGTAAGCAGCTAACCAAAAATTTACACGATTCAAACGAAGACATTTTCATCTACATATGTAATTCAACTATACATAATATTGGGGAGGGGTTTAGGGATGTAACCCTGCGCCCGCAAAAATATTTACACCTCTCCCAAAATTCGTGATTTTCAGAGGAAACAGCGATACTTGATTTCGAAAGTTTTAAAATTTTTTCCGCGCTTCGCGCCAAACATCCATTTTTGACTACATAATGTTGAATCTTTTTGAATCTCTTATGAAATTCTTTTCTGTCATCTAGGAAGATGAAGCATTGTCAGAAACTCCTACAAATGTTTCTTGATCCAAAAAAGCACGTTAAAATTTTTTTATTCCATCTTCCGCCCAGAATTCTCATGCGGTGCATGCATGAATGCAACCAATCTTAAAATTCTATGCAATACTAGCCAAAAATGACTAGTAACATCAGATAGTAGCATTTTTGTGGGCCACCCTGTATAGCTTACATTGAATAAAGCAAAAAAGTCGTAATCTAAAGCAATATAAGATATGCAAATACGATATTTCAGCATGTTTGTGCGTGCATTAACTTTTAAAAAATTGCTGACGGCTAGGTGAGCTACTCATATGTACATATATGCTCAACGGCTGGTCTTCCCGTTGATACCAGCTGCCCAAATTTTCGGTTGATTGTCCACAGTGGCGTAGCTGGCCTTGTAATATCGAGGGGAACGAAAATTTTGAAATTGGATATCTCAACAACTACTTATAGGCAAAAATAAAGATGTTTTTGAGCTTTTCTCAACGAAGTCTAAACATAAGAGAAGCAAAAAATTATAAAAAATCAAATTTGATTTTAATTTTATTAAACAGATATGTTGTATATAAATAAATAAGGCACGAAGCGCCCAAAATTTTGGGTTATTAGTTCAATAAGTGTGCTGAAATCTCTTCTAGCGGTTTTTCTAACACTCTTCAAGGAACTCCAATTTTTCCCTTTGGGATACCCTTGTAAAAAAATGTTCATACTTCCAAAATTTCCGGGAAAATAGTCCTCCCAGTCCCCCCACAGCTACGCCACAGGTTGTCCTCTTACAAAGTGGTTCTTTGGTTGGTTGATTGGTTGATTCGTTATTGATTATTGGTTGGCTAGCAATTGGTTGGCATTTGACTGCTTGATTGATCAATTAATTTTCAAATAATTTCCCTTTATTTTCTTAGATTCATCTTCATTTTTTAATTGACTGGCTGATTAGATGGTTTAAGAATCAATTTTGTATATATTCCACCTTTTTTCTTCGATTTGTATGGCATATAGTGAAATATTTATTAATATTAAGGTCTGCCAATCGATACTAACCCAGTCCCCATTGATATTATATTGATTGAAGTTGAGCGGTTTGTCCATGTATGAATCTGCTGCCCCTCTTCAAATAGGGCCCGGTACATTATAACGGTCATATTATATTTTTGATTAGAAATCACTGCAATGCTTACGTCGCCCAGGTCTCGTGTTATTGGGAAATGTGATATCATCGTTGACGTAGTCCAAACGCACGTAATAAGCAATCACAGTCTCGTTGGTTTCATCGCCAGTCAATTTTGAATCTTTAGTAAAATTGACCGTCAGCCACCAATAATTGTCGTGCAATTTGAATTTCAGTTGCAGAGACTGTTCGTCCTTTTCTAATTGGCCAGTTTGTGTGTTGACATTGCATGTGCTGTTTTCAGTTACAACAGAATCAGAGGGCACGAAAACTCGAGCTGTGGCGTTCTGGCCCTATAACACAGCACGCCATTTAAAATTTAGCTCAGATAAAACAACAGGAGCGACAAATGAAACAATTTATGACGCATATAAAAATAAAATTATTTGAATCATAAAAAATGGGAAAGGATAGAATGACACTAATTAGAGCAGCTGAAATTTAAGCAACTCTGTACGAGTTTCTTTGTTAATTAGCGCATTTTTCATATGCTACTGGAACACAAGGGCATAAGGGGGCGGGGTGAGAGAAGTATTAACCCTTCCTACGGTTTTGGAAAATATGGTACTGTCAGGCGATTTTGAGAAAACGAAAAGTGATGCGTGACAACTTTTGAGCAAAAAAGGCGGGAAATTTTATCTGAAAACAGCAAAAATATCAAAATTTTCCGGCGCTTCGCCCCACATTGATAAATTTTTTTGTATTTTTTTACCCCTAGAAATCCATAAATTGGCAAAATTTCTCCAATTAAGGTCAAAAACCCCAAGTTTACCGCACATAACAAGCTGATATACCACATTATAGTACTCTAAGATTTACATAAACAGAATATACAATGGTTTTTGGGAGTCTCCGCACGAAACAAATACAAAGAAAAACAATGATCACTTTACATGATCATGGGGTATGAAGGGAGGGGTTTCAACCCCTCCCAAAGAATTCTCATCCCTTCCCCAGAATTCGCGATTTTCCGAGAGTTTACAGTGTTTTTTATGCTCTAGAAAGATAGAGCATCGTCAGAAACGCCGAAAAACGATATTTTTGACGCGTACCCACCATTTTTTGGGACCAAAAAAGGCACTTTAAAATTTCACCCCCCCCCCCGGAATTCCCATGCTGTGCATGTATGATGACCACAATTCACTATACGACCATTCCTGGATTTCACCCTCATCTGGTGACTTCTACCTTGCCCAAGCATAGCTCCTAGCCTGTAATTTGCGACCCATTTGTTATCCAAAAAAATGTTACTTCGTCCTAAACTCAGTTCATATTAGTCCGGCGCGAAGCACCGAAATTTTCATAAGTTTTCAGCTAAATTTACACAGAAAACTGGACTCAGAAAGCTAAAATAATTCATATTACAAAATCAAAAATGAAATTGCGATTGCAATATGCCGATTAAATCTCTAAATAATTGCCATTGCGCTTACAAAGCTGATTTAGCCTTAACATAACGATGTTAATTTTATCTCCGAATTGCAGAAAATAGTGCCAAAGTGACAAATAGCTCTTATTTCTACATATATAAAACTTTAAACCGTCAGAAGAGATAGATGCAGATCTTTGAGTCCGTACAAAGACGCTTGAGACTGCACAAAGATTGATTTTGAGTGTTTAACGCAGGCGTTTAGAGTAAATAGACAGTAATTGCAGTATTTGGCGCGAGGCCCCCAAAAATTTTCAAATCTCAGATCAGAATGGGCAAAAAACCTTTAAAGTTACTATAATTTCACCCAACAAAATCTTTGTACCCTGTGTAAAGATAGCTCCAAAAATATTAGTATGAGCCTAAATAAAATCTTTACACCGCACGAAAAGCCTGTAAACAATTGTTCTACAGACAGCGTAACTCGACTCAATTTTTCTATTCCATAGTATCAAAACGAACTGTTACTTGTCTACACAGTGAAATAAATTAATTTATCAGTAAGTAATTTATGAAGATTTTGGAATCGGAAATACGGCACGCATTATAAATAATACATTTTTTATAAACAAAATATCATCTTTCTGAAAACCTTATCTCTTGCATACATTGGCAGAGGATACCCAGACTGAACGTCAAACAACCACGCAACAACGCTGGGCAAAGTCTGACTAACCACGCAGAAATGTGCAAGTTTTTAACTACACACTGAAGAAGTGATTAAAATTTTAAATTTTACTCGTATGGGTTTGAAATAGCTCAAATTACTCGTACTTTGCAATAATTTTATAAATTGATAATGCATTGTAGCGCTTACGTCTCTCGTTTCATAGTCCAAATGTAAGTAGATATCAGCTATCAAGCGAATGCACGAGTAATGCTGATTTTGCGTCACCATCCAATCTCCAGCGACCAGTTTGGAAATCAAAGAGGGCGATATGCTCGAAAGAGATGGTGCCGTCGTCAAGCTTACGTCTGTCCCGCATATACCTCAAACATCATCAGATAAAGCGTAAAAAATGTATTTATGAATAAAAAATTAAAAATAAAAATGTTATAAATAAAAAATAAAAGTATTATAAATAAAAAACCGTTAAAAATGTATTCTAAAAAATAGATTATAATAACTAATTAATTATGAAATTCGGCGTGAAGTACCTAGGATTTTGGCGATTTTTAGCTCATCGAAGGAGGGAGAAAAGGAAAAATCATTTGATTTCAATTCGAGGGAGCACGGGCTCCCTACCCAACCAAGATACGGTCCTATGCATAGGTGTATACCTTCCTTATAGTATACCTTCAAGCGTCAGGAATATGTTTCTATTGCAAGCAATATTTTTATGACTTTCAAAACGATTTCTGGAGCATAAACAGCTATTTTGGCGTAGTTTTCTTTCATTTTTAGGCAAAATTTAAAGAATTTTGAGTCAAATGCTTCGGAGAGTGTGTTATTTATGGCACTTATACAGAATAGTAACTGATGTAGTGCAAAGTATAGCCGAAACACATATTGAGTTTTTGACTTCTTGATTTTTCCTAGGCTTAGGCTTAGACTTATGTAGTTGGTAGTACTCCCGCTTATGTCGGTATCGCTACCGCTTAGGTCGGTATCACTCCCACTCAGGTTAAGATACAGGCATTAGTTTGTCTGATGAGGTCATAATAGTTACTATTCAGTAAAACTATCTTATGTATACTTTTGCTTTAAATGCACAAATAACAAAAATTTTTCAAACTTCTTGATTTCTTCTAGGCTTAGACTTAGATTTATGTTGGTCTAAGTACTCCCGCTTAGGTCGTTATCACTCCCGCTTAGGTCGGTATCACTCTCCCGCTTGTCGAGAAACAGGCATTAGATTGTCTGATGACATCATAAGAAAAGTTAAGAAGTATTGACTAGAAAACGCAAAACAGCGAAAACGCACAATTTCGCACGTGAACAGCGAATTTTTCTGTCTCATCTTTTAGCGTTCTCAGAAAAGTTCGGTAGACCAAAGTCTGGGGGTTAGGGTGGTTTACACAGCCAGCAAAAATTCCAAAGAAGCATGTCAAAAATTCAATTCTAGTAGTTCTATCGATTTTCAGGAGATCTACCGGATTCTTGGGGGTCTAAACCCTCCCTCTATGCCCACGTGTAATATCGCCATCCCCCGCCCTACGAAAATCCGAAATCCGTTCCGCGACGGCGGACCTTAATTTAATTTGAAGTAAAGTGAAAACTTTTAATCCCGCTTACATATAAAAAGTATGCATAAACTTCGCAAGGAGGCCATGGATACCGACTCCGGCGTTGCACGCTTAGACTATTGGAAAGGAAAAGAATAGAAATACGCAAATTAATCTAAAAGATGACGTACGTATTGCAAGTAATAATAAATCGAAAAAAGTCAGCAAGCAAAGGATCCATTCGTCGAAGCGTTACTAACACATACAGTAAACGTAGATTTCCACATCTTACTTACAAATACTTACTTACGTACATCAAACTTCATGCAATTCAATTAACAAAAGCATGCGGCTCCAGACATAGTTTTTAAAATTATTGCCCAAACTTGTGGGAAACAGACTATACCTGCATATATATAAAATATGCACTTGTCTAACTGCACTTTTGTCCTTCTTGTTGTGACACCCGACACCCGTTTTACTCTTTATAATGCCGTCGAACAACAGAAAATATGGCGACTTTATAACTATGTTAGGCAAGTTGCACGACCAGAACTCCGGGTCAAACGCCTATGACGGGACTTTCTTCCCTATCAGGCACATGCCAATGACGAGCCTGGATGGGCTATTTGCGTAACCTTGGCTGTAGCATATCGGCGCTGCAGCGTCTTATAGACGGCGCTGTGGTCGTGGGTTTCATGTTTTAAGTGGTCATAAAACTCACTCCAATTTCACTTTTACTTCTGGTTCGATTTCCGAAAGCGATTGAACGCTAATCAATGCCGGGTCTTCGGATCCCCCCAGTTTGCAGACTGTTACACAATGTTTGCGCAGTAATACACTCATCTCAGCAACTTCTTGCGCTATGTTATTATATGTAGGTAGCGCATTAGAGCGTACACCCCCAACATATGAGCCCCATACAGCTTATAACGGGCGGGACACATCTGTGAAGTGCGGTTTTTATTAGAAGAAAGATAATAAAAAAGTTCACTGCCCGTGTTTTTTGTATTTCTTTACACTCAATACCGACTGCGTAAGGAACGTGTAAAGTTTTTCTGCAACGTTATAACATAGCGAATTATGGTGGTTTTTACACGGCTTGTGAAAAACTCAGTATTGACGCCTCAAATAATTTAATGGTTTTGAATTGTAGAGGAAGGAATGCTCCAAATGACACGTCTCGGTTTTGGAATTCCGCATTAGTTCTCGAATGGGAGAGCAAATATTGTGAAAATCAGGGGTAAAAAAACACATTTCGGTCGAGTTTTCGACTTATTTATGTCAGCCAGCAAATGAGTCCCAAACAATTTTTTTGATAGAAATGTACTACGACTTAAGGGCTGCGTACTTTTTGCTTCCCAGCAAACATATGTACGCTCAATACGGAGTTAGATTTAGAGGTTTAAACTCTACACTCTAGTTGATGGTGTAAAAAACAGATTTTGTCTGAGATTTCTCTGCAAACTTTTCCGCTTATCACTCGTAATGAATTAAAAAAATAGAAATAAAGTACCTAAGGGCTACACGTCGCAGCAAATCGCGTTTAAAAAAACGCAATTTTTAGTTATTTTTGGAGGTGTATATTTTTAAATCAAAAGTGTAAAACTTGCGAAAAAACACGTTTTTCCCTATTTTGATCGGTAAATATCTCAAGTTGCGGAACAGAAGTTTTCCACATACAAACGTACTACGATTCAAAGGCTACAAATTAACTCAAACCAAATTTCTTTACACTCAAAGTTTACATTGTGGTGGATTGTGGAAACTTCGTTTTTGTACGTTTTTTTGTTCGCCACTCTACCCGTTTAGAAATCGGGATAAATCGAATAGAATAAAAATAAATTACTTTGTAAGGGGTACACGTCACAGCAGATTGCCTTTATTTACAAATGTTTAGCTTTTTCGTGAAGTGTAAACTCAAAAATTGGGTGTTATCAAGTCTAAAAATGTACCAGGAATCGAACGTGATACACCAGCTAGACTTGCTTGTTTACACTCAACATTGGTGTAAAGTGGTTTACATCTAATGTTTATTTGTCTTCATGCCATTGTGGAGACTGATTTTTTTCATAAATGTTGACCGTATTATCAGAGTAATATCAGATTACGAATCCGACTGAAATCTTCTTTACACTCTGTGCTTCTTGTAGCTAGTGTAGCTACACGCAGCTCGCGTTTACGAGCTCACTATTTTTGACCGCATCAAAAACGGTTCAATATTAATGAAATTATCAACTTTCGTTTAGGCCGCATCGAAAACGGCATAATACTCGAAAAGTTACGAACTTTCGTTTCCGGATCTGAAATCCGCACGGCGATTTTGATATAAGAAGCGGGACCCCAGCCCCCTCGTAATTATTTTACCTACTTTCATTCCATTAAAATTATTATTAAATTTTTATGTAAGATGCTCAGCATAGAGCTCGCTGTTGTTGGAATCAATGTTTAGAGTGCAACTAGGAATCAAAACATTTTCGAAAATGCCGTATGCCAGGGAAAACAGTTAAATTATCAACTTGAGATTTTCCGGGGTTTTTGGTCGGGATAGGTCAACTGACCTTGCGAGCAATTACCGGGGCTACGTAAGTAATTAGTGTTAAAAACTAGGGCGTAGCTGCCTAGATCTCCGACAAGAAGCGATCAGCAATATTAGGACCGAGGAGATCGAAGCCGTAAGTCTTGAGGGTCTTTGTGGTTGGTTCTAGCGTCTCGCCCTAGCAACATACGTGGGCAGCAACAAAATTCTGGGGGGTGCAAGATTTTTCAAAGGTCAAAAAAATGGCCTTAAAAATGATGGTATGGCGAAAAAACACCATTTTTCAACGTTTCTCATCGAGCACTATCCATTGGCATCAAAAAATTGCAAAAAAACGAAAAAATTTCAAAAATTGAATTTTGGGTAGGGGGTATTTTGGTGTCTGGGGGGTATTTTAGTTTCTCGGGGGGGGGGTTGCATACCACCAAACCCTCCACGCCCAGGTGTGCCTAGCAACCTGACCAGTGCTAAGGTTAGTCTAGGTACTTAGGTAAGCCCCGTAGGTACTTAATCCCCCGCCGTCATTAGGGCCTATAGGTACTTAGGCACCGACGGTAGGCGAGATTATTTACATTATGTAAACTTTACAATGCAAATTAAATTTAGTGTTAGAGCCTTGCAGAAGCTTAGTTTTTTTTGGAAAATGTTCTTCGTAACGTAAGAATTACGAATCTGACTGTAAGGTTTCTCTACGCCCAGTAGTTGTGTAAAGTTTGTACTATTCATTTTTTGTAAATGTGTAGTTTACACTCAGAGTTGCAAAACGTGAATTTTTTCAAAAAATGTTCCGTAAGGTCAGGATTACGAATCTGACTACGTTTTATTTATAGAAAGTAGTCACGTAAACTTTACATTGAAAATTTAATTTAGTTTAAGCGCGTTGCAGAAGCTTAATTTTTTCAAAATTTTCCATGTAACATCAGGATTACGAATCTGAGCGTAAGTGTTCTTTACACCCAACATTTGCGTGAAACGTTTGCTGAAAACCTTCGATATATTTAAATAAAATAGGGTTGTCTTGTTTCAAAAAAATAATGCGGATGTTCAGAACAATATTGTTTTCCGCATTCTTGGACTGCTGTCATTATTGTGGCATGTTACCGAATGTGTTTGCTGACTGATTTACTCAAATCATGCTAATGAAAACTAGGGCACTAGCAAAAAAAATGCTGCGATGGAACAAAGAAAAGACGAATATACTTGGGATTGTGGATTAGTTTGTAAAAGGAGGGGGACTAGGAAAAAACACCAGCATACATAAATGCCTAAAGTCGCAAAATCTGCTAAAAATTACTTTCTCTAAGCAACGCAAAAAACCGAAGTATATTCTGCAGCCTGCAGATTGAAATAAACTGTCAAACCAAAAAACGATCGAATAAAAAAATCGAAAGTAGCAAACATCGATGCATTTAAGAACGATGTGGTTTAGCAGTAGGAAACACGTGCATAAATTTTAAAAAGTATCTGCGACAACAAGTTGACAGATTGCGATTATAGCATTGATGTTATATATAGTATCGTAACCTCTCGGCTTACTGTCGATGAAAATTCTTAAAATTTATGCACGAAGTTGTGAAAAAGAAGTAGTGTAGCAGCGCGTCTGTTAAGAATGCTACATAGCTCCTTCGAGGATTGGCGAATCAGTTGGCGTAATAGGTAAGTCAGAAAGCTGTGACAGCTGATTGGCTAAATAATGTTTACCCTTGAAGTATCTTACTGTAAAAGGTCCAAAGATTTTTGAAACAGACTATAGTCTATAGTTTTGAACCTAGTGCATGAATTAGCTCGGTAAACCAATTTGCTTATTACTGTAACACCCGATTCCTTCATCGCTCGACCCGCCATACCCATAAAAAATTCGCCATCAACTCCGCACCGAGCACGGAAAAAATCGAGCGCTACAGTAACTCCTATACACTCAATTAGTAAAGTTTATTTATGAATTATGTATTTATAACGTGTTGAATCAAAGTAAGCAATTTGAAATAAACGAAACAGATGTTGTACAGGAAACGCTGTCTAAACATAATTTATAATAGCGAACAGACATAAACAGCATACGTAGGCATAAAAAAATGTAGGTAGCGTTGCACTAAGTAAAATATCAACGTCGTAAATACCGTTCAATAGGTATCTACGCATGAGAGAATAAACGACTTTCCTCCAATTGAAACTCAAGTCCAAAATATGACGTAATCGTTAACAAAAACTAGAGCTAGTCTGTTTCACGAAACCTTGTGCATGGATTACAGTTCCTGAATCGACGAAAATTGATTATAAAAACGGTTCAACTGTGTTAACTGGGGCAGTAATCATGATACAGTGCATAGCAACTGATAAACATATGAAGTTTTACTATGCAAAATTGTATTACAGTACGCTGCCTATAAAGTACTTTTGTAGCTGCTCGCTAGATCGCTGAAAGTTGATTTCCATGCATAAGGTTTCGTAAAATAGACATGCACTGAAATGGACTGCAGTTGTGTTATTCCCTTTTACCTTCATTAACAGGAAAAAAATAATGGCAAGTGGAAAACTGGGACAATGCCTATAGCTAGGGACAAAGATCTGTGCGCAAACCGAAAACTCAAATTCGTTTCAAAATTTAAGCATGAATCTTAAGAACACCGACAGTAACTGACAGATCACGGTTGCTAAATTAATTTGTGATACACACGTGTGAAAAACTGTCACATCATCACTAACAAGGAAGATTGGTTCATTAAATTCATGCACAAACTTATGTGATGCAGGCTGACAGATATAAGAACGCAGGTTCCAAAACTTGAATCTTATAAATTTTAACAGGCTAATTCTGAAGCAATGAGATAAATCTAAAACCGTATGCTTGCTGTTCTTCATACGGTCTTTGCCAAGATATCAACAAATTCGAGGCGAAAAAAATTTCCTGGCCGTAAATAGCGAGAGGATTTTTTCTCACAAATTCGAAGACTAAAATGGCATGCGCACAAAATTGGTCTAAACACAAATAATGCTTGAAATTATTAAAAATTTCTATAAGAGAAGCCAATTTCAAACTATTATAGGTATAAATATGTATAAAAAATATCTATATAGTTACACAGGAAACCTGGCTGACGACTCAGTCTGTACATAAGTGATATAATTGCAATAAAGACATTTCATGTTCAAAAACGCGACGATACGATTTAAATATTAAAAGCAAAATTAATCATGAAAAAAATAAAATCGTTATAATTCAACGATTTCATATATAATTTAATTGTACCTAGAATAATTCAAAATGTTGTTCATAAATAACGTTAACGAACAAAACGCGCCAAAGCAACCTTTAGGGTAATTAAGCGAGGACGACACAGTAGAATCAAAGGTTCGAAAGCATAGTCCAAATCAAGGCAAATGCATTTGGGCGTGAAGCAGTCTTTTGCATTAGAAAATGTAAAAATATTGGAAGTGGCACACATGGGCATGGAAGTGAGAGGGGTATTACTCACCCCTGAGCTTTGAAAACTGATAGCTGTATAGCCATTCTGGCCGAAAAAAATTACTACATAGCTTTTTTGGTTCACTTTCTGTATGGCCTTTTCGGACTCAGAAACATGCCATGGGAGCCTAGAAATGCCATATATCTATTCTTTCTGAGGTTCAAAGCAATTTATAGCTTTTTTCCTACTCTGAATGGACTAAATAGTAATTTTTAGTTCAAAAGGGCAAAATAATGTTTATAAGTTCAAAAAGGCTATATATTTGTAAAAATGCTGGAAAACTATGGCTTTGAAACGATGCCAATTTTTTTAAACTATGGAATCATTTTTCATACATTTAGCCAGCTCTAAGTTTATGATTTTAACCCCTCCCTGAAAGTTTGACCTTGCGTACCTATGGAAAAAGGAATCCACAGATGGGCAGCATCTAAAATTTACGGGGATAAATTTGATAAAAAAATTAAAAATTTTAATTAAATTTTAAAATTAATTAATTAAAAAGAGAATACTATTTAATGCTTTGAGGGCGGGCAGAAAGGTCGAAAAAAGGATTAGGTTGGAGCCTAAACCCCGTCCTCGATTTTTCTTAGGCGCATTTGCTCCAGACAATTCAGTGTTTCTTTAATTTGAGGGCCCGACCGAGTAATTTGGCGAGTCAAAGATCCAGAATAAAAATTTTTGGTGATTTTTTTGGCTATTTTGTCCCATAAAACCTTCCCTTTTGTCCGGGTATGCATTACAGCAATTTTTAAATACCTTTTCAGTGAATTGATTCGGTATGAATACACACATACAAACACACACATACACATGCATACACACACATACACATACACACACATACCTGCTGGGGGATGTGGGGTATCCCTTTACCAGGACTTTTGGAAGGCATACCTCCTCAAGCCATTCTGGGCCAAAACCGACAGCTTGCACGATGAAAAAGCGCGAATTTACGTATAAAAGCATAATTTCAATTACACATGCTTATTTTTCAAGCAGTAGGCTGTTCAACTCATTCATCCAGACACTTTTCTTTTATTAGTTTGTATATATTTGATATAACAGATCATTCCATTGCCCTTATTGTTTTCGTACAAATTTAACCAAAAGTATTCATGGAACATCATATAGGACTAATTAATTACGAAAATTTGATATCATATAGGTACAAAAAATTACTCATTTACCCTTCCCCCAAAAAAACTCGGTTAACCCCTTCCAGTCCTTTTGACCGTGTGCATGTATGGTACTACACTTGATTTGTCGAAAAACATTAGTATGCAAAAACTTATAAAAAAACATCAGTTTGACGCCGTGTTCGTTGTACAATCTGATTCAAAACACGATCTGCGCAAGACATAAATAGTTTGCAGATGATAAAAATAACAAACGACATGAAAAATTAAATTGATAAACGCAAATAAATTAAAATGCGTTGCGCACACTTATCGTCAGGATTAGCGAAACGTAGATTCGTTGAGGGCAAAATTTTCCGCGTCATCGACCTAAAAGGAAACTTTGAATATGATATGTGCAATACCAACCAAAGTTTCTTGCAGGCTGAGCCAAAAAATCTAAACATAGCATGCTAGTAGGATTATGTACATTTACTATGTATTACGTAAAATCTACACATTTTATTTAATTGCACTGTGAATAGTTTTTTCATAATTCAATTGGCAATCAGGATTAGTGTGCATTTTTCGCAAAAAATCGAGTATTTTATGTTCAAAAACTATATTACAACTACGCTGAAGAAATAAAAAGATAACGTTCGATGACACACGACTTTGTTGAAAGTTTTAATTACGAGAACAATTTGAATTATACTCGTAGATTCGCAAAATCTTGTAAAAAAGCATTTATGGTATGCATTAAAAATGATCTATTTCGTGTCTATTTTTGCTGTCATCCAAGAAACTTCAATAAAAAGTTTAGAAATAGTATGAAAAAATAAACAAATCCGCAAAATCTCGCAAAAAAACATTTATGGTCAGCATTAAAATGGTCTATTTTGCGACTATTTGTCCTTGTCATTCACTACACAGAAGTCTTTCACCACCAATAGATGAGGATTCCATGTGTGTTGTTGAATTTTTAAGGCATACAAGAAAACGCAATAAAACTTTTAGAATTGGTATTAAAAAACAAGACTTTATTTGGAAATAAATCTGCAAAATATCGAAAAAAGCATTCACGGTATGCATTAATCTAATCTATTTTGTGGCTAAGATTCCTTCCAGTCATTCACTACACACAAGCTGACGTCTTTCACCACCCATAGATAAGGAGCCCAAGTATTTGTTGAATTTTTAAAAGCATTTAAGAAAATTTTAAAAATTTCAGAACTAGCTAATTTTATTTGCAAACAAATCCGCGAAACCGTAAAACCATTTAGGATCTGCCTTAAAATAGTTTCATGCACGCTTAACTACCTAATTCATAGAAAAGAGACAACAAGTCGTTGATGTTGCCTTGGGGAAGCCATACTAGATTAAAGAAATTCATTGTGTATAAAGTGCTTCCAAAGCCCAGTTTAAGAACCAGAACGAAAAACTATTGCATTGAGAATACGAAAGTGCGAAAAAACAGCTGATATCAAGCCTCAGTGCTCTACTAAGTGGCCCACAAATACACCAAAGGCTCCAAATTCAAAACAAAATTTGAAAGCATGCAAATTTGATCAGGAGTTGGTGAGTTACAAAAGATTGTATCACTAGTTCCATTCGTAATGGAGTTCAATCAGACAAGGACACATACGCACACTCAGCTGCATTATACATTTCTACATGAGTTCAGTACATATATTACTCGTATCTCCTCATTCATACCATATTTTATGCAGTCTTTCATCCAACAGTAATTTTTCATGCACTTACTCTCATTTCCACTCTGGTTAGGCTTATTAAACAAGATTTCCATGACTATCCTTCCTTTTTGACAACAGAAACAGCGCAATAAGACAGTCCTTGAAGGTTGCATTAGTCAAACCATACCAGGTTAACGAAATTCATTATAAGTAAAGTGCTTCCGAAGCTCAGTTTATGAGCCAGAGTAAAGAAAATACATTAACATGCCGTAAGACGCCGGAAAACAGCAGATATCGAGCCTCATTGCTCTACTAGTAAGTAGCCCACACATTTGCCAAAGACTTCAAATTCAAAAAAGAGAAGCAAGTAATTTCAATTGGTATGGCTGATTTTCCTTCAAGTCATTCAGTACACACAAGCTGACGTCCTTCACCACTCACAGATGAGAAGCCCAGCCCAAGTATTTGTTAAAATTTTTCGAGGCATCCAAAAAATAAATAGAAATTTTAGAACTAATATAAAAAACAAAACTTTATTTGCAAATAAATCCGCAAAATCTCGTAAAAACAACATTCATGGTGTGCATCAAAATTTCTATTTCACGTCTGCTTTCCTTTTAAGTCATCCACTACACACCTGCTGACATTTTTCCAAGCCCAAAAGTGAGGAGCCCTAGTATTTTTTGAATCTTTAAAGGCATCAATAAAAAAATTAGAGGAAAACTCTAGAACTAGTCCGATAAAAACCACAGGTCTTACTTTATCGCGCTCTTAAAAAGTTTATGAATGGCCTCCGTGTTCTACTCGATCGTTCTCGTCATTATCAAAAGCCTAAAATACATATTGCAAGAAAAAAATTATAATCCACCAACACAGTAATATAATAAGCTCGAGAATAGCCAATAGAATAGATCTTGCTAAAATTCACAAGTCCAATCACTGAGAAAAAGTTAATTTAAACAATCAGTCGACTAATCAGAATGAAAGAAGCAGTGAAAAGCACCTCAGATCTATCAAAAGTCAACGTCAAATAGAAAAAAACATTCACATGAATGTACATGATCTTGAGGAAATTTCACACTTAGAACATTTTTCGCTTTCTCCCCCACCCAAAATTTTCTCAATCCCTCCAAATTTCGCAATTTTCCAAATGTTTCTAAAAATTCGTAGAAAAGAAGCTGTTTTAAGCGTGTTTAGCCATCTATTTACTCATAAATTACCAAATTTTCGGCGCTTCGCGCTATGTATAAATTCTTGACTATATGTACAGTCATACTCGGATATAAGACACCACTTCCTTGGGACCGGGTTTAAATGCGTCTTATAGCCGAGTGCCTTATGGTCAATTCTACACTATTCTCGAGCTTGGTTACATATTTTCTCAACATTCACACATTGCACTTGAAACTTCTTTTATATGTAACCTTACTTAAAGAAAAAGTTGTACAGAATTTCACCTTTGTTCACAGACATTTATACATCGATTAGCTGAAGCGGTCGCGTCTTATAGCCAAGGTGCCCGCGTCTTATGGAACTTGCTTTATATGTATTAAGAATATGCAATGAAAACAGGTCAGCTGCGTCTTATACTCATATAGCCGAGTGTCTAATAGGCGAGTTTCTAACATATCTTAATGCATTCTGGATGACTGGGACCAGAATTTTTTGGGTCTTATAAGCTTAAAAGTCTTACATATATCCAGGGTGTCTTATAGCCGAGTTCGACTGCAGTTCTAAAATTTTTATTTAATTTTTTTACTTGGGCTCCTCTTCTTTAGGTGGCGAAATATTTCATTGGGTTCTAATGAATGACTTAAAGGGAAAGTAGATATGAAATATATCATGTTAATGCAGACCATGAATTTTTTCACAAGATTTTGTGGATTTGATTGCAAATAACGTTTTTTTCATATAAAAATTCTGAAATTTCTATTTAATTTTTTTGGATGCCTTTATATATTCGACAAATATTTGGGCTCCTCTTCTGTGGGTGGTAAGAATCCCAATGGGTGTGTACTGAATGACTTGAAGGAAAATTAGATGTGAAATGAATCTTTTTAATGTAGACCACAGATACTTTTTTACGAGATGTCGAGGAATTGATAGCAAATAAAGTCTTGTTTTTTCATACTGCATAGTTCTAAAATTTTTATTTAATTTTTTTTGGTTGCTGCCTCTATATATGTAATACTTGGGCTCCTCTCCTGTAGGTGGTGAAAAATCCCAATAGGTCTGTACGTGAAATAGGTCATTTTCATGCAGACCATAAATGCTTTTTCACGAGATTTTGTGAATTTGGTTGCAAATAAAGACTTGTTTTGTCAAACTAGTACTACGATTTTTATTTAGTTTTTTGATTGTCTTTAAATATTCAACAAATACTTATGCTCCTCGTCTGTGGGTGGTGCAAAATCTCAATGAATGCGTAGTGAATGACTTAAAGTCTTGTTTTTTCATACTACTTCTAAAATTTTTACTCAATTCTTTTTTGTTGCTATTGAATATTAAACAAAAACTTGAGCTCCTCTTCCATAGGTGGTATAAAATCCCAATAGATGTGTAGTAAATGATTTGAAGGAGAAGTAGATGTAAAATAGACCATTTTAATGCAGACCATATATACTTTTTTACGAGATTTCGTAAAATTTATTGCGAATAAAGTCTTGTTTTTTCACACTAGTTCTAAAATTTTTAAGTTTTTTTGGTTGCCTTTAAATATTCAACAAATACTTGTGCTCCTCTTCTGTGGATGGTGAAAAATCCTAATGAGTGTGTAGTGAATGACTAAAGTCTTGTTTTTTCATACTAGTTCTGAAATTTTTACTCAATTTCTTTGGTTGCCACTGAATATTCAACAAATACTTGGGCTCCTCTCCTGTGGGTGGTGAAAAATCCCAATGGATGTGTAGTAAATGACTGAAAGGAAAAGTAGATGTGAAATAGATCATTGAATTTAAGTCATTGAAATACTGAAAATTCAAAAAAATATGAAATACTAATTAGTCTATAATTAAGCTCGGAATGTTTGTGACTGGTTCATAATTAGTCAATAGATTATTTGGCCTTTTCGGTCACATAAAAAAGGGATAAATTTATTAGCAATCAGTTCAATGACTAAGATATGTAAGGTTTCGGCAGCTTACCTGCTGCCTTCGTCAGGCGAAGATGTATATAGATATACATATAGATAAGACCACAGCATGCACACACAGAAATCGCAAACTCAACAATTATTTATAAATTCTCAATAGCAGTGGGATTTGAACCACGACTGAAATATTTCGTGCAATCAAGCGTAAGTTACCGCAGGCTGGCCGGAAGCTTCCCAATCAATAGAACCTTGATCTGAGACAGGTTCATCATGATCAATGAGCCGCATTTCGGGCCAATCTTGCTTAAGATTAGTGACTAAACTGTTAGTCAAGCTGTTAGTAGGCCCACAGCTGTTAGTTACCTGAGCACATCATGTTATAATATTAATAATAAAAACAAAAATAATAATAATAATGATATCAATAATAGACTAATTTATGTTGGTTTCCCACTCTTAGCCGAATCCTGGATACGGGCATGACCATACATATATGATCTAAGAGGGGGCAACACAGAAAAAATCCCTCCACCCCCTAAAAAAATCGGATTTTTGTAGGTTACCAGAAATTTCCTGAAAATTCGTAGAAAAGGTACTTTTTGAGCGTTTTTAGATATTTGCTTAAAAGCGTATAATTTTCAGCGCTTCGCACCTTATACTCATGTTTTGACTATATTTTGTTCAATTTATTCGACTTTTTCCGATTTTGTTAGAAATTTTTTTGTTTTTCTGCTCTAAAAAAATAGAGCATCGTCAGAAACGCCGAAAAAACTAAGTTTTTAACGCGTCCCACCATTATTTTGGCGCAAAAAAGGCATTTTTAAATTTCACTTTCTTTCGCCAGAATTACCATGCTGTGCACGTCTGAATATATACGACGCTGTGTAAATTGAGATCGGCAGATCAGCCGAATAGCTCAACAACAAGGAGACGTTATGATTGAAGGAAAAGAATTCAATACTTTAAAAAACCTTCCAATAGCAGACGAAAATTGTATCTATTAAATAAAATCGAAGAGAAAGAGAGGACGAAGGTAGTTAAAGGTTCAACAAGTTTTAGCGTGAAATTATTTATTGTAAATTATAATTATTAATTATAAATTAAAATTTTGCAACTACACTTATACATAGAAGAGCATAATAACCTGATCATCAACGTCGTCTGTGGCAGCATCGGTTATGTCTTGAACCCTAGACATAACTTTCTCAGCCTTCAAAGCATCTCGCTCTAGAGATTTTAACCTAAAAAAATAACTAATAAAGCTATTTAAGAAAAATTTGATTTATTATTTACATTAAACTTGAAGCTTTATTAAATTTAAAAGAATACACGAATTCTATAAGTGAAGCTTTTACTAGAATCTTGCAACAATTATATTGACTACATTATTAATATTTTATCTTGCTGTCCTGAACTAAATAAAAACACGTGACATACATACACCCGGGTGATGGTCAGTGGCTCGCTCCGTCTATCCTTACAATGAAAAATAGTTGGTTGCATATATGTAACAGGGGCGGGGTGGAGAAGTTATCACCTCGCCCTAAGTTGGTTGCCCCTCCCCATCTCAAAAACTTTTGAACCATGATTTTTTTTAGAAAAAATTGATTTTTTATGGCCGTTTCTAGGTTTTTTTGACCGTTTTGGCCAAAAATTGGAGGTCATTCCCCGCACCCCCTAAATTTGGCCGAGGACCCCACCAAAAATATCAAGCCATGGTTCGTTGTCCTGGTATTGAGAAAAGAGGCCGTCCCATGTCCAGCTTGAAAGTTTTTTGCATGTCTGTCCAGCTTCGAAAAATGATTTTTTTAATGTTAAAAAGTGGTTGTCTAGCATTTAAAAGTGCTCGTCCTAATCCAGGACAAGGCTGTTCGGATCACAAAACGGGTTTTCCTGATAAGAAAGTAGTTGTTAATTTGAAAAAATCGCATTTCAGGTCCAAAAGTGGGATTTTCAGAATTTAGTGAACAAAACATAGTCTCGTCTAAATGTTTCTACGATAGACTCGTGTAATTAAGGACAGACAAGGGGCGTGAGCGGCCGCCCCCTTGACCAAAAAAATTTTTGGAAGCTTGAGATAATGCATGGAAAGATGGAAATATTGCATATGTTTGCTAGAAATATCCAAATTTCCAACGCACCGCGTCTTATGTGACGTATTTTCCATAATTTTACCCCAAATGACAAAAAAACGACACTTTTCGCAGACTACTTCGAGGAATTTTTTTTGAAATATTCGAATTTTTTATGAATATGGAATAGTTAATGTATATTTAGTCAATTTAATTAAATTAATTAATATATTGTTAATGAGCACAGCGAATTGAAAAACGTCGAAAAACGCGATTTTATTGGTTTATCAACGAAGCTTCTGAGATATAAACCAGGTTATCTTGCCCCCTTCCTTTGGGCGAAGCTGCGTACGGATCAGACGACAGATATACATTGTTTAAGGGGGTCCCTGCGACTTGCGACAGAAAATCAATAAGCAAATAAAAGTGCAATTTAATTTCATTTTTAATAACCTCTAAGCGTTCTATAAACCGCATTTATACTTAGCTAGCAAATCTAGCAAAATTTGCGGATGGATGAGAGATAAAACTGCTACCGAAAAAAGTGAAAAAAAGTTAAAATAAAATAAGAGCAAACAGATTTTTTAAAATAAAAACAATCAACTAAGATCAAAACTTAAGTCTTATATGCACCTCGCTTTGCGCCACTCCGCTCTTTTGGCAGCTTCCAAAGCTCGCGCTTCGGCCGGACTTAATTGGCTGCTGCTTAATTCGGAGCTCTGTTCGCTGTGTTTCTCAGATGATTGTGTAGCTTTTAATCTGTTTTCAGCCTTTTTAGTCCGTACGACAGCCGGTATAGAAGACGCAGAAGTTGATGCAGGCATAGCACTAATACATAGATCAAACGAATTATACAGAAAGATATGAAATTTAATCTATTTTGAATGCAATTGTAAAAAATTCAAAAAATTTCCACCGTATTTCTTGATTCTGTTCATGACCGCAAAATTTTCACGTATAATCATTCAGAATCCAGTTTATAGGGCTAGATGTCTATTCATTTTTATGAGTACGCAGTGGACCTCATTTTTGATCGATCGTATAATAGATGTATGTAAGTTCTCGATTAAGAAAATAAAAGGTTCGACTTTTGCTAAAAACTAGTAAAATAATCCTTTTTTTGATAAATTTTGAAAATACGTTAAGAGTGGAAATCGCTAAAATCCCCCCACCTCTGCGACGAATATTAAATAAAATCCTTGCAAAAAGAAAATTACGATGACCAAGATTATACTATTAATTTTTTGGACCCACACTAAACTTTGACCCTTATCGTCAGTCAAAATTATTTCGCACAAACTTAAAGCAGTGGTTAATTTGTTATTTTGTATTACAAAAAAAAGTGCCAATCTTTTAGCGATAATTCTTTCCTCCTGAGCATCTGGGAGGTCTTGCAAAAAAGTAGAATTACACCTCTGAACTTCAAAGTGAAGTATTAATTTTTTTGATCACACTACAAATTAGAAGACTTTGAATCTTATCACCAGTGACAAAATCTACTTGTGGAAAAGATTTAAGGTTCAAGGGTTACACAATGAAGTTGACCACGTTCGTGTAACATCAATACGGATCAGTTCTGGCGGTTTAATGTCACTACGGAGGTGGACGCGAAAAAACACGTTTTCATCTTCTTTCAATTTGTCATCCGCGCCGGATATAAAGCAGAAAGTGCAAAGTATCGCCTGTCAACTACTCCGGTTATGAATTGAATAGTGCGAACTATTTTAAAAATAATTTCATGTCGATGGTTACGCATCGCACTTGGTCGCGTTTCTTTACACTCAATACTGAATTATTTTTGGAGGTTAAAGTTCCAACATTGCAGCTAAAAAAGACGTTTTTGTTATGTTTTTGTTTGTCAACTTTTCCCGATATTGGTTGGGACATGATACTAATTATAAAAAATTTATTAAACACCAAGGATCACGCGTGCACGTAAGCGCGTTTAATTACGCCAAATATTGAGTGATTCTTAAGGTGTAAAGTTTACACTAAAAATACATTTTACTTCCAGAGCGTAGCGAAACGTGAATTTTTTCAAAATGTTCTCTGTAACGTCAGGAATATAAATCTGACTGTTAAATTTCTCTACAACCATTACTTGTGTATAGCTTATGCTACTGATTTATTGTAGAACTGCAAAGTTAACACTAAAAATTCATTTTGCTTCCAGATCATTGTCAAACATTGAATTTTATCAAAATGATCGCGTAATGCCAGGATTACAAATCTGACTACTAAATTTACTAACATCCAGTAGTTATGCAAAGTTTACACTGAAAATTAACTTCAGTTCTAGAGCATTGCGGAAGCTTTTTTCAAAATGGTCCATATAATATCAGAATTACGAATATGATTGTTAGTTTTCTTTACATCCAGTACATAGTTGTGCGAAGTTTGTACTATTCATTTATCGTTAACGTGTAAGTATACACTACAAATTTATTTTACTTGTAGAGCATTGCAATACATGAATTTTGTTCAAAATGTGTCCCGTAAGGTCAGGATTACGAATCTGACTGTATGCTTTCTTTATACCCATTAGTTGTGTGATGTTTACACTAAAAATTAACTTCAATTTCAGAGCGTTGCAATAGCTTAATTTTTTTTAAATGTTCCATGTAAAGTCAGAATTACGAATCTGAGTGTATATGTAAGTGTTCCTTCCACCCAGTAGTCGCGTAAAGTTTACGCTGAAAACATTTGATTGAAGGCAAGGCTGTCTTGTTTAAAGAAAGATTATATTGATGTTCAGAACAATATTGTTTTCCGCGTTCTTAGACTGCTGTTATTACTATGGCATGGTACCATATGTGTTTACCGACTGATTTACTCAAATTATGCTAATTAAAAGTAGGTACTAGCAAAGAAAAATGCTCCGATGGAACAAAAAAAGACGAATATACTTGAGATGGGATTTCGGATTATTAAGGATATAAAAGGAGAGGACAAGGAAAAAGCTACCTATGCATATGCCTTAAGTCGCAAAATCTGTTAAAAATCAGACTTTCTCTAAGCAACGCAAAAAATCGAAGTATATCTGCGACCTCTGGAGAAATGTAAGCTTTTTTAAATAGTTTTCAATGCTTCACATAAGAGTGTACAAACATAATCTTGAATGTATATTTCGCGCCGAATCATACATTTTCTATATTTTTTCTTTGTAAATTTTTGATTTCTTATCATTCAATTGACGAACAATTTCCTAACTTCTATCAGACAGAAGTAAGGAAATTATTCGTCAATTGAATGGTAAGAAATCAGTTGTGTAGATTGTTTAAACGATAGATTTGTTTCTTGAAAATTTTCTTCGCCATTGCATAGAGCTCGTTGAGATACAATCAAAAATGCCTTTAGTTTTGCTCATCTCCTAATGATTCTCGAGATATGAACTTCAAAACTTTCGCCCCCCCCCGAAATAAGATCCTGGATACGGGCCTGGGCATATGCATAGGTAGTTTTTTCGTAGTCCCTTCTTTTACATTCTCAACAATCCGTAATCCCAAGTATATTCGTCTTGTTTGTTCCATCGGAGCATTTTTCTTTGCTAGTACATGCATACATAGCTAAACATGAAATCATGCACTTTTGCGTCGTCAAATGACGCTTACAGCCGCGAAAATAACTACCTATCAAAATCGGTATATACTTTACATTAAATATCATGAGGTGAGGATAGATTTGTTAAATATTTTCTGTTGCTAAACTTCACAACCGTGCCGCGTTGGAACACAGGGGTTACGCTTCTTGTTACATAACTTAAATAAATATTTAGAAAATATAAAATCCGTCGTTCGCTTTACCCAATATTAGTAGATGTGCCATTCTCAATGGGCTTCGAGCTCTGACTTCTCTGAAATCCACCGACTACAGCAACTTTCTTTGGGTCGTCAGCCGCAGCAAAAGTCGGACTTTGGGAGCAGGACACGACAGGTAGCTGTGATATTTTTTGGCTAAATAAAAAATTCTTATCAATTACATAAAAATGAACCATATAGAATTCATTCTAAATTGTAGCTAATCGTAGAAAACTCTTACATGTGTATACAGGACCGTAGCCAGGATTTTATTTCGGAGGGACAAGAAATTCTTAAGTCAGATATCTTGAGGACGATTAGTAGTCGTCAAAAAATAGAGGCATTTTTTAGCGTTTCTCAATGAGTCCTATACAATGAAATTCGAAAATTTTTTATCTATTCCATACTCATACACAAAAAAATTAATCACTTAAACTATCTACACAACTGATTTCTCATCATCCAGTCCACTACTGAAAATTGTCCGATGTTGACCCAAACCAAAGTACATACTTTATGCACGCAGTAATCCAGAATACTACTTCTACATAACTTTCGCTCAAAAGTACTTAGACTTTAATAAAATATGCACAATCATCAGCATTCTACTGATAGTGTAGCACTCGCTCATTTTTTAATCAAATTCGGGCAAGCTTTTCTGTTTGTATATGATGTTAAACAATACATGATATAAAGCACGAAAATAAAGAACAGCGAACGTTCTCTGCCTTTGTCAAATAAAATTAAAATATACATGATTATTTACATACATATCATAGTTTCCCAAGGTCCAGAGTTAAGGGAGGGGGTAAAATCCCAAAATGGGGATCAATAAATAAGTTGGTCTGTTTTTGTTAGCCGACACTGTTTTTCTGTACGAGCCTCTTTGTAAATGTGCAAAGGCATAGACGCACACGGTCAAAAGTTTTGGGAGGGGGTAAACCCGAATTTCTTGGTGGCGGGGTGGGTGGGTAAATGATTAATTTTTATGGCTGATTACGGCGCTAAAATGATGAGTTTATATTTTTTTAGATATTTTTGTCGTTCCTTACTCCCCCGTCACAACCCGTAAAAATGCTTTAATTCGTCGTATTCTACTCTTTTATATATATACGTGATTAAGTTTGCATGAAAACAAATGGTAATAAGAACGATGGAATGACTTGAACTATCAAATATGGACATAATGATGGACAAAAAGTGTCTAAAGGAATGAATAGACACAGTACTACACGAAAAATAATCCAGATTATACTGCTGGGCATCGTTTGGCGCTCGTTCATCATTCCAACGATAGGTTTTGGTCCGCAAATGGCCCGAGGAAGGTATGCCTTTAAAAAGTTATGGCAGGGAATACCCCCATACCCCCCAGTGTGCATGTGTGTAAAAAGGTTTCCAAAAAAGCCCATATATGAGCAAAAAAATTTTGTACATACACATATCAATATACTATTAAATGTACACATTTTTACATACTACTAGTGTTTTTACACACTATTTTTTACATGCGCATTCTGTCCAAAAAGTGTTAATTTGCCCTAAATTTAGTTGATAATATTAGTCCGCGCGAAGCGTCGAAATTTTACAATCTTTTGGCTGAATTTGCACATAAAACTCGACTGGAAAAGCTAAAATGACGTGTATTGCGCAATCAGATTTAATATGGAGATTGTAATATGCTGATTGAGTCTCCTAATAGACACCACTGCGCTTATGAATTCAACCAATTTTCGCTGAAATCTTATTACTGTATTATGTTTTTACTGAATAAAATGGCATCTTAGATTACGCTAACATGGCGACTGTTGCACTAAATTCTTCTCATTGATGTTGAATGTCCTCTTGCTTGACATGTGGTGCATCTAGCAAACTGCCGCTTCAAGAATCTTTGCACGAGCCGGAATTGGTTTTTGGCGAAAACCCGCACTTTGTGGCCATTTGTTAGGTGCCTATTTTTTGTCATTTTTGGCCAAAAATTGGAGGTCATTTGCCCCCCCCCCACCACCCTAAAAATTACCCAATCATCAAAGTCAGAAAACTTATGACCCTTCCATTTTTTGGCGACAATATGCGCTTTTTAGCTATTTTTAGATGTTTTTTCCATTTTTAGTCAAAAATCTGATTCACTCCCCCTAAAAATGGCCGAGAACCACACATGCTATCATGAGCATTACAGCAAGCAAACCTGGCGTCAATTGATTAGTGCATACAATCGTTGCGAGCATGCAAGTGTACCTATATGTAGTCAGTTTCGCGTACGCTTACGCGTTTCCTACTGCTTCAAACCAACAATTCCTTTGTCTTAAATGCATTCATGTTTGCTACTTCATACAATTGGCTTACGAAGTCGCTCCTAGTTTACTCCATCTACGTTACCATAGCTACTGCATAGCTGACTTGCTGCTTTTTCAATCGTTTTAATCCCCAATCCCAAGCATATTCGGCTTTTTGTTCCATCGGTGCATTTTTCTTTGCTATCTCCTAACAGTTGTCGAGATATCTGACCTCAAAATTTACACTCCCCTCCAAATAAAATCCCGGATACGGGTCTGAGTGTTTATGTATATGTGTACGTATACGTACTCCTACATACATGTACATGTGCTGACAGTAGGTATAATACATATATGTAGGATTTCTGAGTAATGTGCTAGGGTGGGGGCCAAGGTTATGCAGGACTCGGCATTTCATTGCTGTAGGAAGAACAGTATATATTACTAATAAATCCGAAATATAATTTGTATACATTCTTAAAATGCTCATACAGTCTATTATATCATTTAAGACTTTTATTGCATTATTTTAACACTTATTCGCTAAAAATCATTTCTAGTCATCTAGTCATACGACGAAAATAAATCAACAAATATTAAATCAATGAATTTTAAACATTTGATTTACATTCTATTTTAATGAGGAAGGCATCTAGAACATCAACGTATTGAAAAACCAGTCTTATAATTTATACTTAACTTAAATTTGTCAATCGATAAAATAATTTCTAACTGCAAAACTCTTACGCGGAATCAACTTCGATTTTTCTCCATCCACTGTCCTCTGTTCAATTTGATGTTCAAATTTCTCAAGTTTTCGCGTAAAGGGTAATCTTTCTGGGTTAGAATCGCCCGAAGTTGGCGTTGAAGGCGCAGCATTCTATAGTACAAAAGGATAAGCGATACGTGAAAGTGATAATAATGAAAATTAATAAATAATAAATTATAAGATAAGCGCAAGCTGTTTGTTCTACCTACATAAGGATATTAAAGGTCTGGAGAGTCCTTTGCTATCATCAGGCACGTATCTCTGGAGCGAATGGGAGTTCGACCCCCAAAAATTCAGAAAAATCAGAAAAATAGGACTTTTTACACATAATTTTGTGCTATTTTTGGCCTTTATGGGCTTGGTCCCCAAAAATTGGTGCTGGTCCCCCCAAAGTAGGACGGCCAGCTATAGCTATGTATGTGCCTGTGTCTGCTTATCACTGAATGGAAAAAACGAATTAAATTATTTATACGCAATTACAGTAATAATATTTTTATTCTTTATTCCTTAAAAAGATGTATACATATTTTACTTTAAATCATGAACACGAAGAAGATATATAATACTGGAATGACCGTTATGTTTGCATCTCTATAGTTCATTTTCATAATGATGCATGAAGTCGACCGGGAATTATGAATACCATTATTACTGTAGCATTCAATTTCTTCATTGCTTGACACAGTCCGTAGCGGCCATAAATGACCTTTTTCACCCCCTTCCCCCTAAGCAATAATATTTTCACACCCTCTAGAATTAACGATATTCGAAAAATTCATGGAAAAAGTCATGTTTTAATCGTTATTAGCTATGTATCTGTTGGCGCAAAGTGTCAAATTTCGTGCGCTTCGCGCAATATACTCATTTTTGCGACTATATTGCTTCAATTTACTCGATTTTTTCAGATTTTTCGAAAATTTTCGTTATTTTTGAGAAAGATAAAGCATCGTCAGAAACGCCAAAAGATTACGTTTTTGACGCGTATCCATCATTCGTTGAGTTCAAAAAATGAAGCTTTCGCCAATTTTTTGTTTCATCCCCGGAATTCCCATGCTCTGCAGGTTTCCCCTGAGAGTTGCACACTGTGAAGGTCTGGTAGCGACATGGTCGTTTGTCGGAACAATGAAGAAATCTGATGCTAAAGTAATAAAGATATTCGTTTCCAAGTGATTTTTGCACTAGTTAAAAAAGACTGGTAAAAATTGCGTAATGACCATTAGCTCAGTGCGCTAATGGCATTTTTAAAAAGGTGATACGACTTTTCGGCATACGTGTAACAGGGGTGGAGGATTCTCCCAACCCAAGTTAGTTGTCCTCCGATCCACCAGAGCCAGAAAATTTTATATCCTCCCCCGATTTTGGGAAAAAATTGATTTTTTTGGCCGTTTTTAGGTGTTTTTGGTCTAAAGTTGGGGGTCATTCACCCTCACCCCCAAATAGCCGGGATACCCCACCAAATTTCGAGCCGTTACACGTTTGACCGATGGACATCACTAAAGCACCTGAGATAGATGCGGAATACAACTTTCACGTTTGGCAGGAGAGATTTTTGACTGCGCCAGAAGTTGGGACGCTGCGTCATCTTTTTGGAGTCACTGCCGCTTGGAAAAGCGACATATCTCAAATCCTAAAAACAACAATTTCAAAGTAAGGAGATCAGCATTTAGTCAAAGTTCGCCGTAAGAGTTTAAATTTCGCAACAAAAAAACAAATCAAATATGTAAATATTCAAAATGTAGGAAAGACAATACTGCAGTAAATTAGGATAAAACGGGCAACAAAAGCGAGCAGGCAACCTATCTCGCTAAAAAGGAGCACTTATTTTAGAAGCATAAAGCAATATTTAAGAAATAACGTGAAGACACAAAGTATATAAAAAAGTAAGTGTTATGTATGAGGAAGTTGGTTTCAACGAAGTCTTAAAAAAATCCTTAAAGTACGCATGTCCATATATGAACACAAAATTAAACAGAACGATGTAGCATAATGCAGCGCATTTAATCAGCGGTAAAACCTGTCTTCAATTCAAGACTGCTTCAAAAACTTTCATCTTTAAACATGAAAATTAAAAAAATTAGGAAAAATCAATGCAGTGAATAAAGATGAGATATGTAAGCAAATGCTTTAAGGTAATGGCTTTTTCAACTATATATGTATAAACATGCATAAATAGGAGTTTAACGTTCTTATGACTTTTTGTTCGTGCCTTTTATTTTATAAAATTCTTTTTTTCGCACAAATATGCGTACATAAGTACATAGGAGCTTTATGACGGCAGGTAATCATCTATTAGGCATGCAAATATGCTAATAAACCCACAAGCGGCAAAGCTGGCTTCGGTGGCACAGCGGGAAGGCGAGGGTTGACCGCAACGCTAGAAACTGACGCATGTTCTAGAGTTTCCGAGAACGAATGGACGTCAGAAGTTGAGCGATTCTCATTGACCACTGTTGCACCGACGTTATGAATGAAATCCGTTGATCGAGAGCCAGTCATCATGGCAGAATGGGCAGTGGGCATCTTAGAAGCGTATGGCTTTGGAACTGGGATGCCTGTGTATGTATGAGTACATTCGAAAAACTTGAAACTACTAATAAAAATGAAAAATAATGCACATAAAAGACGAAAATCAGGCCATTCTTAATCGTCACTTAAACTATATATGTATATACTGTTAATTAGTCGATCAAAAATGAAAATATGCGTACACGAAATTCCATGGACGTAGTTAAACTGTAGTTTCTAGAGCATAAAAGCATGAAAAAAATTTGGAAAAAAGTTTAAAAAGTCGAAAAAATTGAACAAAATATAGTCTCAAAACATCAGTATATGGCGCGAAGCACCCAAAATTTGACATTTTTGAGCAAATAGATAGTTAAAAACGCTTAAAAAAGAACCTTTCTTACGAATTTTTAGGAAATTTTTGGGAACTTTCGAAAAATTGCGAATTTTCGGAGGGGGAAGGTGAAAAAAATTTCTGCGGGAAGGAAGGGGGGGGGTAAAAATTTTGCAGGGGGGCTGAAACCCACCCCACCCAAAGATCACGTATGACTGGTAATGCCTAAGCGTTCATACATATGCATAAATCAGAACAGGTTATCTGCCATTGCATGGGCTACGATGTAAAAGTTTAGAGTCACCCTGCGTTATAACCAAATCGACCACTTGATAAACAGTTATGATGTTATTATAAGATCAAAATTACTAAAATACGAAAACTCAGTTTATAGAACATCATTTATGAGATTGGAGCTTTGTTGTTTAGCCTTAGACATTGAAAAATGCCGAAATAAGCCGCCAAAACCAATTTGTCCAATATTTGTACCAGAACAACAAGCATAAGAGCACAACTATCCTTTTTTATGCATACAGTCTTTTTTTGTGCATAAAATTTTTTAAGAGTTCGATAGTAAGCTAACTCTTCCAATTCAGCAATTAAATATTGAACCTGTATTCATCGAAAAAACGATAACATTTTCCAAAACTTTATTGCGCACTTTATTGTGGCAATGCCAAGTCCGGTGAATTTCATAACTTAGCTTTGATTAGAATCGGTTTATTGGCTCGAAATATCTTCATTTGGTAACCTTATAACCGATTTTTCAGTTAAAGTGCGCTGAAATGCATAAATTTTTTCTTTCTTGAATTTTAAGCAATATTCCTTGAATTATTTAATGTAATTATTCATTGAATATGCAGATGTTTTAACTGGACTATTCGGGAAGCCCTCCAGAGTACAATAAATGCCTAAAAAGCCAACACGATATATAATTCATTATTACCTCATGCGTATTGCAAAATTAGTTTTAGCTGCAGTCAAAAACCTTTCGTTACTAAATTTCGGGGTTATGAACTATTTGCATAATTTTACGCAGTAAAGAATAACCGCAAGGCTTTTCTAATCTCTAATATCACGATAAATATAATGCTGAGCTCAGCAACAAAAACTGGTCTAGAAACTTGCCATAAGTCAGCTCGCTGCTTCTCTCAAATACCGCGACAGGCTTGTAAAGTACTTATACATTCCTGATTTGTTTGAGCAGGGTGGCTCTAAACTTTTGCACCCCACTGTACTTATATTTTTTATAAAAAACAAAACAAAATTTGATTGGGTCTACGAAAGTAGTTAATGCGCATAAAATAAACCTAACTGCAGTTCGTATATGCAACTAATATAGATAATATCACAGTTCTTCTAACTTGATAAATCTATCCGATGCGTAAGGGCGGCAATGCTCGAATACATAAGCACTTATTGTTTTTCTTTGTTTTACAACAGTGGAGGATGAATAAATAACGGAAAAATGTATTATTTTTCCGGCGGAAAGGCCCAAAAGTGAATCTATGCACAAACATCAAGATTTTCCTGAACTTCAGATGTGCATATACATAGCTTAAACGATGTTTTTGTATACGAATTCGAAATGATGCAAATATAATCTCGTCTTTCAAATTCTTCTTAACCATGGTATAAAGCTCGTTGAGAAACGCTATAAAATGTGATAATTTTTGTACAGCTCCTATCGTTTCTCAAAAAATAGTCATATGTAACTTCTAATGTTTTTAAGCTTCGTCTAAAGTAAAATACTTGAGTGGATTGGTTAGCTGGATCAATGATCAATCGTGTAAATACGAGTATAATTCGCATAAGTAATTACTTAAAGGCAAGCGTTTCATTCAATAAGATGCCTTTTTGAGTTCAATGCAATTCGTCAGAAATTGACATTCAATCAAATATGTAGCTAAACATATACCTATGATGAGTTTCAATTTACCTGAAGTCTATTTCACGGAAATTTGCGCATGAAAATTAATATCTAGCGCGTACGGAAGAAACTAGAAAAGTTGTCTTAGACGCCCTAAGGTAATAAAATTTTGCACAAAAACTTTGCTTGGTTATTGATTACTACGTTCGATATCATGGCTGTTGCTTCATTTTAAACCGTTTTAGTAATCGCACACCGTTCCAAAAATTGTCATCCAAGCACAAGGCTTCGTGAATCAGACTAAAGTGAAAATTATGTACATATATTAACACTACTCTTACGTTCTGGATTAAACCCCGCTCAAACCGACCAGTGGCGGATCTAGGATTTTTCTAGGGAGAGGCAGGCGGCCGTACCCCAACTTTTTCAGCCCAACATAGGTCCAAAAATTTGCTCCTAAAGTGCGAAATAGCGTCTTTTCGGCGTTTTATATTGTCTACTTTTGTTTAAAAGCACTTTTGACGCAAAATTTTCCGGAACATTACAAAATTTTAAACAATTTTGTGAAGAAAAATCATTAAATTTCTTTGACTTTAGCGAAAATCCGGCGTAAAAATTTGTGAAATTTATGCTGAAGGACGTTTAGAAGCATGGTTTACTGCTCAATTTCCTGTATTTGTAGCATTCGACGCCGGACGTCGAAAAACTTTCAAGTTATGCTCGAAAATAGGAAAAATCTATACTGAAATAGCTGTTTCTGCTCTTTTAATTGTTCTGGAAGCTATCAAATGAGCAAATAATGGATTCCAGATCGTGAAGGAAGTAAATAAATGACGGCCAAAAAATCATTGCAAATTTCATATCCATTCTTTATCTCGCCAAATATTTTTGGCCAATGGGAAGGGGCGTCCGCCCCCTCAAATCCGCCCCTAAAACCGACCCTGCCAGTTTTTTTGTTTTTCATAAGGATCCCGTGAAGGAAAAAATTGATACTTCTCAAAATACATTTGAAAGATCGAGAAAACACGGTTTCAGCTTGAAATTGGTACAATATGTATGACAATTTTATCTCTTTCAACAACTTTGTATACTTAAGTTTGAAACAATGTGGAAAATTTCCAACTTGTTTAACTCTTTCTTATCAATTGCATAGAGCTCGCCAAAAATCGATAAAAAATGCCATCATTTTTTGCGTACCTTCAAATGGTTTTTAAGATATCTGACTTCTAAAATCTTGCCCAACCCTTAATAAAATCCTGAATATACATACATACCTATATATTTCTTCTGAGGCGACTCGTCCACACTCGAAGAACGACTGTTCGGAGGATTATTTCGTCGAGAAATATTATTTCTTGATTCATTGTAAGCTGCAGCCGAATTTATGGACGGCTTGGTGTTCTGTATGAAAAGAAAGCCATGAACATAAACCATGAAAAACGTCGCATGTAAAATACACACAATTCGCCTATATATTTGAAAAACAAAAAAAATCAGGAACTGACCAGCTTATGCAACCACAGTCGATTGACCACTATGTAAGTATGTACATAGATAAGTTGTCCTATGTAGGTAGCAATCCAGCCATTCCAAATACAATTATTACGAGTATACTCGTAAAACAACCATGAAGAAATGCACTCAATAAAGCCGCTGACTCATAAGGTTCGTAGACATAAGTAAAACTCAGGCAAATTTTTTCCAGCAATCATCATACAATTGCATCGATACACAGTGAAACCCATCAGCTCTAGCGCACTGTAGTCGTAAATAAATGATTTGGAAAATTTCGGGTTTCGCATTCGCCCTCCCCCAAAAATTGCATCCCGCAGAATCATAGTTCTCTGACACATTTTTAAAATTTTCACCCTCAGACCGGCCATATACAGTGTGGCCCAAAAAGTGTACAAAATGCATTGTTTATGATTATAAGTGTGCTAAACATGTCGTAAAACTGTAAATGTTTTTTGTAACCTCAAACATATAGTAACAAAGCTGATAAGTTTCATTGAGATTCCTTTGCTATTGCCTTTTTGCTTCAAACTTTTGTAAAACCACTTTTTTGGTAAATTACAACGGAAAAAGTTGCTACCTAGTGGTGTCAATTAGTAAACCTCGTCTTGAAACGTCAATCAGAAATTTCTTCTGACAGTAACAGCTTTAAGCTTTAATAGCGACTTCACTCTATTGTTCAATGTTCTTAGATCCAGAGTTATCTTTCGAGCAAAAAGCGGCCGAAATTAAAAACTTTGTTATTTTTTCTCGATCTAGCAATGCTCCATCAAGCGATTAGTCAGCTAGAAATATAATTTTGACCGGCATTAATCAAGTACAGCAAAGAATTAATAGCAAAAAACCAGAATGAGTTTTTAGCAGCATACATATTCTGAAAAGGACATTAAGAAAGCCCTGATTATTACTTTCGAAGAGGAAACGCTGTCGTCCTGCATCGACGAATCTTTCAACGAAAAGTTTTCGGGGTTCAATCCATCGCAAATCAAAACCTGCAAATGCGATCCTGTGGCTTCGAGCCATTCCTGAGCTTGAGCCCTAGTGGCACCCAAAATCGATCTGTTGTTTACCTCCAATAATCGATCACCTGCTTTTAAGCGACCGTCGCGGCAAGCTGCGCTTCCGGTTAAGATCTATGGAAATAACACAAAAATTTATATATAGCAACACATGTACACTGCGGGTATGGGTTATCCCCCTACCAGTACCTTTGAAAGGCATACCCCCTCAGGCCGTTTTGAGACCGAACCAATTGCTCGAACCATGAAAAAACGTCAAACGAAGTCTAAAAGTATAATTTTAAGTACAAATACTTATTCCTGGAGCAGTAGAATGTTCAATTTGTTCATTCGGGCACTTTTCTTCCATTAATTCGTATGTTTAGTATTACAGGCCCTTCCTCGCGTTTTCATGCAACTTCAAGCTAGAAAATTCGTGAAGAATAAATAAAATACAACGAATTATGTATCAAAATTTATCATTAAATAGACAAATTAGCACTCATTTACACCCCTCTCCCAAGAAGTCCAGTTTAGCCCCTCCCAAAACTTTTGACCGTGTGCATTTATGTATATAACCTTGTTTCATAATTGAACATGATAGCCCAAAGCCCAGAGGAATACACTTGCAAATGTACGTATTCGGCCTCTAAACTGCATAACAGACAAATCTGATTGGACTAATTAGGTAATTATAAAGTGAGCGGGTTGTGTAATTATAATCGCTTGACAAGTGAATATATATTTTCATGAAGATATAAAAATTTGTGGCGCAAAGCAACCTAAAACAACATTAAGCGTTTCTATGCAAAATATTGTCGTCTTTCATATGCACCTACCTCCGAAATAAAAACGCCTTCGTCCGACGAGTCAGCGGGATTGGAACCACTGGAGACACCTCCGCACAAATGTATCCCAAGTGGCTCATCAGCTATTCTATTTATTGTTAATTCCTAAAAAGACAAGCGCTAATAAGCAAGACGAGCAAGAAAGTAATCTGACATCATTCGCTAACGTACTCAGTACATGTAAGAGCTCGAAATTATGGGAAAGGGGGAGGAGGAGCTAAGTGATCTTCAATTTCTGACTAAAAATGGGAAAAATAAGCCTAAAAATAGCCAAAAAACGCAAGTTTTTGTCAAAAAATGGAGGCTTCAAAAATTTTCTGACTTTGGTCACATCGAAATCTTGGCAAATCGAATAACACGTCTATATCTAAAAGTTATTTTAAATACTCGTATGATAGCTTAAACAAGCATTCCAACAAATATGGCCTGCCGTTCTTCATCTATCCTGTAATACAGTATTTTACAACGTACTTCTTAACTAAACTTTTTAATTGAAATGCATATTCACTTTTACCTATTTTTTATTCAAAAGGCTGTGTAGACATTTCATTCACTTCAAAAAATTTGACTGACTACAAGTAAATCTGACGACAACCCGTCCAAGTTTTCTATCTGATGCACGAATGTCTGCGGAATGACTTAATTCCTATTACTTCCATTTAGCATTCATTTGAGATTCGCGATTTTTCATTTAATGCAAGTGTAACAAAAGAGGGAGGTCATTTCTTACAAAATTGTCCTGAAAAGTGGAACGCACAAAATGAAAGATGGATGATCTTGTGAACGGGGAGGGTGAGTTGAGAGATGTTTAATTAAATTTTAAAGTTCATTTCAATTCTAGCGTTATTCTTCTAGACTAGAGAAATAACGACCGCTTGATTATTGCAATTAAAATGTATTACTTTTATGCAAAAAACTTGCAGAAAATACATTTGCTATAAAAATTAGCATTTCCTGATTTTCAAAAGAAACTTTGCGATTTTTTCCATCTTCCGTCCAAATTTTCGGCGTCTGTTAACTGAATAACTTCGGTATAGACCTACACTACCAATAATCTCTTGTAGAATTCGAAAAAAACATTTTCAATAGAACAATTAGAAAATAAGCAAATCATATGTAAGAGCATATTGTAGTTGAGAAGCAATAATCCGCATGTTTGAGTTACCGAGCTAAGATAAGTCATGCTACAGTAAGATACATAGGCACCCAATATTGATTCTCACGAATTCTCAATGTACCTAAACACAATATATAACCTTTAATCCAGCCGGCTGAGGATCGTGCCTTACGACTAAGGTTATTTCGCTAGTTTTAGAGATTAACGCTGCAACTGCTTCTTGGTGAGTAGCTTGCGATAAATCTTGTCCATTAACCTGAAAAGTGCTAAATAATGTGTTATGTATAAAAATAAGCTATTTAAAAGGCGGAAGCTTATAAATGAGTAGAAGTGCGAAACAGCAGCTGTTAATAGACGTTGAAACAAAAAATGGAATTAAGACGAATGTGGAGGCAAACATTAAAGAAAGTCGAAGCCAATTGGAAAAACAATTTACGCACATCGTATTATTTGCGGCAGCATGTGCTGCTAATTAATCGACTACGCTGCATTAATTATAAATTTTATTTTACAGCTCGTGTCTAAGCTACATAACTCAAAGTGCGCAGTACAACCTATTGCCGATCTGGCAAGCAAAGAAACTTGTAGTTCATTCGATAAAACCTTGTGCGCGGCTGAAAATCACTAAAGCGGTGTCAGTCAACAGGAAACGATTAAATTGATGCAATTACATACGCTACAAATCGGTGTCTTGTCTACCATGCATAATCTTGGGGATGGGTTAAAGCTCCTTCGAAAAAAAGTTCTCACCCCCAACCCCTCCGACAAATTTTTGATTTTCCTGAAAAATTGTAGAAAAAGTGTTGTTCTGGGCGTTCTTCTAGTTCAAAAATGTCAAATTTTCACTCAATTTCGACAATATTTTGTTCCTTTAATCGATTTCTTTCACATTTTAACGGAATGTTTTAAAATAATTTTAGATTCTAAAAAGGAAGAGCATCGTCAGAAACGGCAAAACATTGTCTTTTGTGACGCAAAGGAACTTATCGTTTTTGAGCCCAAAAAAGGCACTAAAAACATTTTTGGTTTCATACCCAGAATTCGCATGCTTTGCACCTCTGGTGCCTTAACGAACCAACGGCAGAAATTTTCATTGCGATATAATAAAGAATATTCAATCTTTACGCACCCACAAATTTTTTCCCCCAACAAATCCAAAAATTATTTATATTTTTCAGAGATATTGTTACGAGTTAACAGTCTGGTTACTCCTACTTATGCACTGTACACACCGCTAGAGTTATTGTAGAACTACCGTTTTAGCAGTTTGATTCTTACGGAAAACGGTCCATTATAACTGATCTTTCACTCTTATTTACATACCTCCATTAATTGCGAACAGCTGGTAGTTACCAAACTATTGCAACGCTATTTGTAATTTATTTATTTTATTTTATTTTTTTATTATTCGTTATTTCTCGGGGTGGAAACTCCCGAACCACCCCCATGTGTAGTTGCTAACTAAGTGCATGTTTTTCTTCTGCTCCAATTTTATAAGGAAAACTCAAAGGTTACTTGAGATATTCGAAAAGCCACTTTCAGTCGCTCTTAAAAAACAAACCTAATGTTGCTGAAAAAGCTTGCCATGCAGAAATGCTATAGCTCAGACAGTAAAAAAGCGAGATACATTTGGCCTATCAATGGCTTATTGGATGTTTCAAATTCATTGATAAGATCTTTGGAAAATCTAAAGAATTGATAGTTACTACAAAAAACACCTTGAATAGTTATGATGGGCATGCGATGCATACATATGCATAGATGCCAGATGGAGCGCTCTGTATTTTTGGAGATAGAAAACGACTTCATAGACAGGCCTGTAATCCACTTTTCTCGCACTTGATATGTCAAAAGTAATTTGCGATAATATATATATTTAATATATATATATATATATATATATATATATATATATATTTATATATATATATATATATATATATATATATATATATATATATATATATATATATATATATATATATATATATATATATATATATTTATATATATATATATATATATTTATATATATATATATATATATATATATATATATATATATATATATATATATATATATATATATATATATATATATATATATATATATATATATATATATATATGTACAGTCGAACTTCGATAATGCGTACACGGGATAATGCGTTTTCTCGCATAATGCGTACAGTTTGGCTAGGTCCGGACCGAAAGGCAATGTAAAACATAAGGCAATAGCATGGGATAATGCGTACTCGGTTAATGCGTAATGCGTACAGCCGATTTCATCCATCGGCCTATGCCTGAATGTTAAACTACCCGGCTTAATGCATAAAGCGTGTATTTTTTCACTTCGGATAATGCGATCAGCTCTTCGGATAATGCGTGCGGCTTTTATTTCGATCATGAACATTCCATGAAGTTAAAATAGCGAAGTAGCGTACCCTATTACAATATTTCTCATTTTCTTCCTGGCAATACAATTTTCTGAATACGTTTTCTGTGTTCTACGAATACTTTAGGCACAGCGAAATGAATGATATCGAAGATTTTTGTGACTTTAAGCGTGAAAATATGTTAAACCAGAGTATTGCTGATTTTTTCTTTAAAAAATGATTTTATCGCATAATAGTGTATTCATTGTTAAAAATCTGGGGTATTCGGATAATGCGTACACTCGGATAATGCATACAGAAGGGCTTGGTCCCTTGGGTGTACGCATTAAGCAAGTTCGACTGTATATATATATATATATATATATATATATATATATATATATATATATATATATATATATATATATATATATATATATTTATATATATATATATATAAGCATTGAATGCAAACAGTAAGGTTACCTATCTATATATACAGGCCCGTTGCCAGTGGACGGGCAGCAGCCCCCAATCATCAAAATAAAATTTCATTTTCATTTTTCAAAAGGGTCCTCAAGGGAGGAATTAAAATTTTCCGAAGGATTGTCGAAAAACATTTTCTACATCAAGTTTTAAAGGGGCAATGGTAGTAATATCCAACATTTTCTGGCGTGGCGTGATAAATTGATGACTTTTCTGTATATTTTATCGTAAAAAAAAATTATTCCAAATGGGCGATAAACGCTCTCCTTACCACAAAAAAACGTGTTATATAAGATTTTTGACCGTTTTCGCCATTGGACCCAGCAGAGACTAAATGTTTCATTAATTACACATTATTTTACGAATTTGCCTTTCCCCCGAGAAAAATTCTGGCTAGGGCCTGACTAAGTATATGTACAAGGTCGTATTTAATGGTGGCGGGGGGCGTGGCGGCCCCCTCCTTGCCCAGAAAAAATTTTGAAAGTTAAGATAATGCACGGAAAGATTAAAAAATCGCACGTCTTTGTCGTAAAATCTTCAAGTTTTCGGCGCTTCGCGCCGGATGTGAAGTATTTTTCATCATTTTGGCTCAAGCGCGACCAGAAAATGTCACTTTCTATATAGTTTTTGAGTGAAAAAAATTTTTTCGACAAAGTTCGAACTTTATGATCTCAATGGATAGAATACGTCAAAAAACGTCGAAAAATGAGGTTTTGCGAGCTATGTACCTCGGCGAATTTTGCGAGATATAGACCAATTTACATATGTTGTGTCAGCCCCCCGCCCATTGGCTGAATCCTGTATACGGACCTGTATATGTACATTATATATGCGCCTTGCATGCAAGGGAAAGATTAATTGGTTCAAATAAACTGTGTACCTACCTATACATAAAAGCAAGTTCAAAAATCGTTTTATGGTTTCTCTTAGTGATGTGTATATGCCCCAAAAAATACAAAAAGCTTTTACACTCAGAATGCGATCGCCAATCCAGAGTTGGCCTGTTTTGGCGGCAGCTCCGTCAGGCACAACCTTCGAAACGAAAACTCCCGGCTCTGTAACGCCAAAGGGGTGACTTGTGTGGTCAGATCCGCCGACAATACTCAGGCCCAAAGGCCCACCTCTCTTATTCACGGTCACGCACTAGATTGAAAAAATGATAATAAATAAACAATAACGTCAATTCTTTAACAAAAAACACCCACTAGCTAATGCATTGCCGTAGGTCAAATACAGCTCTCTAAACGAAATTTGATCATTTAACAGTCCTTAAGTCCTGATATGAATTACTTTGCCTCTGTTTTAACACAGGACGTCGCCATATGTATGTTTTAACTCAGCAATGTAAAATATATGTATGAGGACGTCATGAGCTCTTATAACAGAACCTTAAGGGTTGTTAAGTATTCAATTTCATGATTTAGATTTGCAGCAAGCAGAGAAAGCGAGCAGTTTGATGTAACTTCTGTACACAGCTTTATGCAACTTTCGAGCTCGCACGTGCACACGTACATATGTATATAAACGTTTGTAAACAAAGTAACGCATGTTTTTGTGCATTTCGGTCAAGAAAATCAAAGTAATCTGGTATGTAAATGCAAAAATTCTCAATTCTTGAGGATCTTCATTCTAGATTTTCGAACAACGAGAAAGTCAAGATAACATGAAATGAACACTTAAGATAATTTGAATAGTGAGTGACTTAATCAGCGTTGTAAATTCGTATTCCGGTCTCCATAGTCAGAATTTTTAAATAGGTTTTGAGACGACGAGCAAAAAAGCGATCGTATAATCAATTTATGCATCTTAATTAGGACAGTGAAGTGACGATTTTCGAAAACTTTTCAGTCGCGTTGGGATGCAGAAAGGGAGGTCAAAGAAGCTCTAGTCTATCTATAGACATTAAGACACCGGCATTACGTAGTAGGATGTATAAAATAAGACAAACTTTTTCTAACTGCTAATTTCGCCTAGCTTAAATGAAAAACTCATGCTTATTCCAAATCATTTTCTGTGTCTAAATGTTACAATACCCGCAGAATTATGATTTACTTCAATTGGTCCACGAAAAAAGGCCGCGTCACTAACGACCGGAGAACTTTGGGCCAAAGGAGGCACATCGCCTTGGGTTAAAGTGACTTTGGTCAAAGAGGCGCGAGGCTGCGGCAGAGGCTTTCTCTCTGCACAACCAAATGCACCTCGGGGCCAGCGCCAGTCAAAAGGGCTACGGCTTGATCGTGTCGCGAATCACGCACATTCACGCCATTTATCTATTTAGAGAATTTAAAAAATAATAATTTTAAACAAGGAGTGTACTGGGAAGGGGATGGGAAAAATCATTGTAATGTAAATATTAGCATAAAAAAGGGTTTGAAGTTGTAAAAGGGTTTTATTATTATTATTATTATTATTATTATTATTATTATTATTATTATTATTATTAAAAAACCGAGGCCATTCAAGGCTTGCATAAAAGCGGCTTACACTGCAACCTTTGATCTTAAATGGAAAAAACGCTTGTTAAATAACAAGGCATTATTGTAATGCTCGCCTGAACTTTTCCGATCTGTAAAAGCGGCTTGTGATGCAACAAAGCTTAGTTCCTAAAAATATATTCCGTCTTAAGCACAGCAGATATGCATGAGCAGGACTCAGAGTGCTAAATCCTTCATTTACTGATACGTTAGTAAGTAGGCATAGGAAGATGCTACATTAAGTAAACTTGGTACATACGAGTATATACAAGATTTGCTCAGCAGATGTCAAGATAACGTATCAGATTTTTGCGCAGTAACAAGTAACAACTTATTAATTAAAACTTCCCCATCCAAAGTTTCTACTAACATACCTAAACATATAGATAAGCACAGATTGGACGAGATTATTAAGTTCAAGTGAATACTAAAGTAACTTAAATTGCTTGCTCAATTGCCATACCTCGGAAGTACATATCAGCTGTTACTATTGAACATTTTAAATTGCTTCATTCTAATCAGGCACGTATCTGTGGGGGAATACGGGGATAGTCCCCCCTAAATTTTGAAAGTACGACCATTTTTTGTAAGGGTACCCCAAAGGAAAAAAATTGGAAATTCTTGAGGCATATTTCAAAGAACATTAGAATAGATTTTAGCATGCTTTTGAGCTGATAGGCCCAGAACTTTTGGGCGCTTTCAAAATAAATTTTTTATTTTTCCAAATTATTTCTTCTCCAATAACTAGAGCTAGCTAGGAAACGGTCAAAAATACAATTATTTTTATCTACCTGCAAGTATTTGTTGAGATATTTGTAGTCCCCCTCCTAATTCAGAAGGCCAGCTACGTGCATGGCTCTAATGGAAGATTAACTGGGGATTCGCAGAATATTTTCTTTATAATTCTCACTTTTGTAACCTAAGAACATTCATAAAGGCTCCAGCCTGCACATGAGCAAATGATGTGTCCATGTCATGTGCACGTATGTATGTATCCGCATGATAGTCAGCCCACGTATTAATTTTGCTTAAGTACAGAGTACTCTCTATGTTAAATGTTACACACATGAATTCTTTGTTGTCCATTGTATGTACACTTATATACCTACTTCTTAATAATCCAAACGAAAGTCGTGATAAAAAAATTATCAGAATATGTAGATATGTACGTAGTCAGGCCAGTATCTAGAATTCAACTAAGATGGCCCGCATAAAGAATTCACCTAAAATCTTTGATCGAAAAATATGTATGTATTTCAAAAACTATGTACGTTAGGATCAGGGGCAAATTTAAAACAAAGCAAGGGCGGTCGTCTCCCAATTGGCCCAAAAGAATGGCAAGATAAAGAATGGATTTGCAATTTCATACGATTTTTGGCCGTCAGTGATCATAATTTCTCAAATTTTTCCGGCGCTTCGAGCCGGATAATATTTATTAATGATTAGGGATGCAACGGGTACCCGGACCCGGACCCGTTATTACCCGGTTCTTTTTTGGACCCGGACCCGTTATTGAAAATTTTTGAGACCCGGACCTGGACCCGGAACCGGTAAAATTTTGCTTGAAAAATAACGGGTAACGGGTATTAAAAAAATTTAAAAAGATGCGAATGATGAAAGACTTGAATGGCGACTAAAGACTTTATTTCCAACTTCTAAATCGTCACATTAATACCAGATAGGATTTCAAAAACAATCAGATTCATCTACTTGTATTAGTTTAAGAGGCAATGAATCAGGGTCACGGTGTTTTTGAATTTGTTCAAATTTTTTCTGTTTGCAGGGGCGGATTTGAGGTTGGCGGGGGCGGCTGCCCCCATAGGCCAAAAATATTCGGCGAGATAAAGAATTTTATGCAATTTGCAATGATTTTTATCCGTCAGTGACCAAAATTTCTCAAAATTTTCCGGCGCAGCGCCGGATGACATTTATTTACTTTCTTGGCGACCTGGAGCACGGTTTTTTCTATTCGGCAAAGATTTTTAGTGATGTACAAAGACTTTTCGGAACCGTCTTTGTACATGTACAAAGATTTTTGGAATACTAAAAACTGCAAAAAAGGTCTAAAATTCGCAAACATTTTCGGCGCTTCACGCTGAAATGAGTAATTGTGTATAATTGTGTATCCTATATATCTTTATAATAGCAGAAATCGCATTTCGAAAGGAAAAATGTCAATTTTTCGGTGCTTCGCGCCGTTTTAAGACGATCTTAATGATTTTTGCCCTCATAAAACCAGGAATTACATAGCTAAAATACTCTACCAAAGGTCAACAACTCTGTTTTTACCTCATTAAAGTCGCTACCATACTATATCATAGTACTCAAAAATTTGTGTGCACAAAATGTACAAAGACTTTTAGGGACCATCTTTGTATACACATGTACAAAAGGACCTTGTACAAAAAAACACTGCCTGGAAGCCATTCCCTGTTCATGTAGGTTTCAAAACAATTTTAACAGCAGAAACAGCTATTTTTTGCACAGTTTTCTTCTATTTCCAATTAAAAATTTCGATGTTTCGCATCAAATGCTATAAATATAGGAAATCAAGCAGTAAATAATGCTTCTAGACGTCTATCCGCAATAATTCGAGCAATTTTTAATCAATACGTCTCAAATCTGGATCATTTCTGCCCCATTTTTTCGCTAAAAAATTATAGACATATATCACCTTTAGATGTATAAATAATTATTCAAATCACTTATTCAGGAATTTTAACTTCTTGTTGACTGACATTCTGAAAATAAGAAGGAATCACACAAGCTGAGTGCATTAAAAAAATTAGCTGTATATGAATAACAGGACCATTTTGTTCATATAAGACATAATTCACAAATTCTCGTGGACCCGGACCCGAACCCGTTATTTCTTTCAGACCCGGACCCGTTATCTAAAAATTTGAGACCCGGACCCGGACCCGATATTCCAAAAAATCTGAACCCGTTGCATCCCTATTAATGATATTCATTCACTTTCTTGGCGGAAATTTTAAAACGATTTTAAGGACAGAAACAGCTACATAATTCAGCAAATTTTTTAAATTTCAGGCATAATTTTTAAAAATTTTCGATGCTACACGTCAATTGCTACAAATAGAGCAAATCTGAGCAGGAATTCAAGCTTCTTAACGCCCTTCTCCTTAATTTCACAAATTTTCTGGCGCTCCGCGCCGGATTTTCGCTTTTTCGCTTGAGCTAGAGAAATTTGATTTTTTAGCTCAAAATTGTCGAAAATTAAAAAATTATTCGAAAAAATAATGCAATGAAAGCTATTTCAAATTGGAGCGGACAATGTAAAACGCCGAAAAAAAGTGGTAAAAATGGATATGTAAAAAAAGTAAAAAATAAAAACTACAATCGACGGTTATCGACAAGCTCTGTCCATTGGAGAGTTGGAGTCATAACATTCGAAGTTTTAAAATAACTTTTTCGCTTTTTCAACGAGGGAAGCCGCTTAGGCGGAAGGAGGTGGTCCCCGCCCCTGTTAAAGACGGTCCTTGGTTTAGGTAGGTATCTATCGTTTGTCCCATCTCATACCAACTGCTAGTATTATTTTATCCAATCGATTCTAGCTTTTCCATAAATAAACTCTTTAAGAGGACGAGAATACAGATCAACCGTTAATACTGAATAATAATAATACATTTGAACCTCGTTAATAAACAACCTGAGGGGACAAATGGGTACCGTGTTTACTAACCAAGTAAGCTTACTAATAGAGTTGACAATTATTCAGATCTACACGTCACATAGCGCGATTATAGCCAAAAATACAATAATATGACAAAACGTTACTGTATCCCTATGAATATAAGCGATTTTGACCTCTACTGCGCACGAAGCGCGTTTAATATCTAAAACGACGTGTTTACTAACCAGGTTAACTTGGAAAAAAATGAATCGAAGTGTCGTTAAGGCACCTTTTCTCGTCAGGTGTTTACTAACCGAGGTCTTTACCACGTTGACATATACCCACGATCTTATAGAGCCGCGTTTATTATCCGCTAACCGAGTACTTATTAAGCGAACTTCTTACTGTGATAAAGCGTAGTAATTTGGCCGGGACGGTAGGGAAGGGTGATCATTAAGCGGAAGTGTCTACTATCCGAGTGTTTATTAACGAGGTTCGACTGTGTTAACATATGATATAATGCAATAATCGTGATGCAATAATCTCTAATAATTTATAATCTATAATCAATTCAATACCGAGACGACTCTGTCGCCCGCCTTTAGTATTGCATCGCGTTCGGCCGATCCATCAGCACTGATCTTAGAAATGTGCACGAAATCACCCAACGACGACCCCTTGCCGCCAGCGATGCGAAATCCGAATCCGCCGCCAACGGGAGGATCGCGTCTCACCGTCGTCGCTATTGTTTCATATTCAGCGACAGCTGCACCGTCGTTCGATGACGGAAAATCGTTCAGCGAAGAAGTTACTATTTTAGACATATTAAACTCGTCTAAGTCAATGGCGAAAAATAGAATGCGCGTAAGCAACTTACGCATATTAAAATGGCATTCTTGTGGTCAGATGCTAGATGAACTCAATTGTAAAATGTACTTTTTCGAAAAAATGTGTATGTATATTAAACAATAAATTAAGTGGGTAATTTACTATTCTGTGACAGACAATTGGCAAAAAGTGTAAGATCGTGAAAAAATTAATGCTTTTCCAGTTATCTAACTAGGCTGACTGGATTTTTTTACTATAAAATCAAAATTTTCCCGACAGCAACTTATGTTTTACCAAAATAGACTGACAGTGCCCGGTTGTTCAAAATCTGAAGGGGAATCATACTCCCTCACGCCCCTTCCTATGCATGTGCTGGTGTGGTCCAAGTCATCATCGCTGCCCAAGATCAAGTGACTAGTCGTATAGCAGGTAAGTTTTTATGTGGGAAAACTTAAGCGCTGATGATAATGATGGGTAAAGAATAAAAGGGCATAAAACGCGGTTTCTTTGTGTATAAGGCACTTCATCGTCGAAAATAAGATGAATTCGATTCAACTGCTTTGGATTCGCCCGTGCAGACTGCACACTGGGAATGACAAAATACAAACAAAACGTGACTCGTTCTTCATACTAAGCTCTTAGATATGAACATATGTATTAATTGAATTAAGAAAGGTTCTTATCAGCAAATTAGTGGCTTTTTAAGAATAAGGCTATGTCAGTGTCGAAGAAACCGCCTTTTGCTGGAGCTCGTCTTTTAAGCAACTAGTTTGAAATGCATGCGTGAGACAGGGAGATTGTTAATTCCTCATCCAATGTCGGTCGTCGCTTCATTTCTACCTTCTCCGTCTCCAACTCCGTTTTCAAGTCAATTGTAGATGCTTTTTTTGTATTTCTAGTATTTTTTCTCGTTCCTCCTTTCTAAAATAACATAACCGACTATCTCCAATCAAAATTTTGAGCCGTTAGTTAAATGGGAGTAGCCAAAAAGTTTAACTCAAAGACTGCAGAAATCCTGAAGGCCTTGGAGACTTTAGCAAAAGCACATAAAACAAGAATCTCAACTTTTGCTTAAGGGATTCGTTTGGTCGGGATCTCATGTATCTGTTAGGTGCATGCACTTAAGCTGCGTATATCTTTATAGTAAAAGCTTATAACCACACGTGGGCGTGGGGGGTTGGGGAGTTTATTTTTTCACAATTTTTTTGATGCCAAAGGATAGTGCTCGATGAGAAACGTTGAAAAATTGTTTTTTCGCCCTACCACCATTTTAAGACCATTTTTTGACCTTTGAAAAATCATGCACCACCCCCAACAATTTTGGTGCTGCTCACCTACGGTTATTACCATAGACACACAGCCTGGCCGATTTGAATGAGTCAGCCGATTTAGGGCAGGATCGAGAATTGAGCTTTTTTGGACCAAAATGACCTCAAAAACAGATATAAGCGCTAAAACAACGCGTTAAAGCAACATTATTACAAAGTTCCTGGTCAATTTAAAGCACTTTTCAAGAAAATTTTCGATTTTCATCCGTTTTCGCCTTCAGCTCGCCTCATTTTCCCGAGAAAAATTCCGATTTTTCCATTCTTAGACCAGACATAGACAGCATGGGAATTCAGGGGGAAGAAGGGGAAGAGTGAAAATTTTAAACTGTTTTTTTTACTCAATAATGGTAAATGTGCGTTAAAAAATCGTGTTCGGTGTATCTGACAATGCTGTATCTTTCTGGAGCATAAAAACATCTAAAAAACTTTGAAAAATTCAAAAGATTTTAATAAATTGAAAAAATGGTCATAAAATGAGCATATGGCGCGAAACGCCGGAAATTTGACACTTTCGAGCAAACAGATAGCTGAAAACGTTTAAAACAGCTCCTTTTCTACGATTTTTTCGGAAAATCGCGAATTCTGGCGGACGTGAAAACTTTTCTGGGAGGGCGAGGCCCCTAAACTTCCCACTAGATCGCGTATGGCGACATGTTACAGTGCGATGGGGGATCCCCCACCCAAAGTTGGCCCCATGCCCCCAAAGCCAGAAAATTTTTTAACCCTCCTGATTTTTGGAAAACTTGCGATTTTTGGCCGTTTTTAGAAGTGTTATTTGGCCGTTTTTGACCAAAAATTGTGAATCATTTACCCCCGCTGAAAATAGCTGGGAACCCCTCTCAAAATTTTGTGCATGTCTGATTCTAACCTGCGCAACAGCTAGTACGGCGTCCGACGCTGTCATCGCCGCCTTGAGTCGGTGGCAACGACGGGGCGTTCGACGACGTCGCCAGCCGCCGCAGCACGACCAAAGCGAGAACGCGCCGCTCGCTCGACGCCGCGGTCTTCATCAGCTCGACGCATTCGTTGTGCGACGCGTGCAAAACGTCGACGCCGTCGACGGCGGCCAACTTGTCGCCGACGCGAAGCCCGGCGCGAAACGCCGCGCCCTGATCCACTACTCGCGAAATGAAAATCGATGAGTCGTCGTCGATGTATGGCGACGAGCCAAGGCCGCCGGCGATACTCAAGCCGAGTCCTAAACGCATGAAAAATAAAATTTGAAAAAAAATTGAATTAAAAAATAAAATTAAAAAATAAAAAAGAAAAAGAAAAACGAAATATCAACATTCAAATGAAAAACTTCACTGCATGCAACTTCGAAATTTGTCAATAGCCGTCAGTGCAGTGTTTTTTTACAAGGTTTCTTTATACGTGTATATGTACTTACAAAGACGATAGTACTTACATGATCTTAGAGGTCTGGGAGGGGGGGTTTATTCCCAAAAAAATTTTCATTTCTCCCCCAGAATTGGCAATTTTCCGAAGGTTTCTAAAAATTTCAGAACAATTTATAGAGAAAGTGCTTTTTCAAGCATTTTTAGCTATCTATTCGCTCAAAAGTGTCAAATTTTCGGCGCTTCGCGCCATATACTCATCTTTTGACTATATTTTGTTCAATTTGTTCGACTTTTTTCGGTTTTTCAAATTTTTTGTTTTTATGCTCTAGAAAGATAGAGCATCGTCAGAAATGCCGAAAAATGATGTTTTTGAAGCGTACCCAACATTTTTAGGCCAAAAAGGCACATTAAAATTCCCCCACCCAGAATTCCGATGTTGTGCATGTCTGGATAGGTGCCCAAAAATCTTTGTATATTCCGTACGTAATAAATTTTAGTGTACTCTAATGAAGTACAATAAGTAATGTTTGAGGTATAACTGCTTTGTTCGACTTTTACATAGAATGAGGTATTGTACATAGCTAATTTTTGGGTTTCTGATAATGAATACTGCAAAAATTTATCAATAAGGCGCGAAGCGTCGGAAAATTTTGCAATTTTCAATGTTTTCGAGCAGAATTCACAGTCTTCGAGACAGATGCATAGTTTAGAAAAAAAATTTTCGCTTCGTCGTTTTAAGCGTTCGAAATAAGTTCACTTTTGAAGCCTCTAAAAGATTAATAAATGAGAAAATTGTCTAATAATACAATATAAATAATGAATAATGATAAATAAATAATAAGAATAATATTATTATTATAAATAATAATAATAATACTAATATCTTACAAATCAATTTTGATTACCTTGAACATGAGGAGCACATCAAGTCCAGACACTTAACAGACAAAGAGTGTCTTAAATGGGTAAATTAATTTAGAGTATTAGAATATTTAGGGACCATTTAAGAAAGTTTGCTACCAGCCGACAACAGCTAACAGAAAATATAAAGAAACCTTTTTCGTCCCTTTGAACCACGATATTGAGCTTCTGCATCGTCTTGTCCGGCTTAGCAGAGAAAGAATCGTCGACTTTAGCCGCCTTTTGGCTTAGTTTTTGTTGCCGAGCCAAAATTTCTGCTACTTTCTCCTGCATTGCCACAGCATCGGGCGAAATCGATGACGTTTTCAAAGGATGTGGGGTATTTTTACGCGTTAGACGATTCGATTCGTGTTCCTCTTCGTCGTTTTCCTGATAAGCCGACGTCGGTCTATTTGGTCCAGTGTCTGACGTAAAATTAACGCTTTTCGACGCAGGGCTGGGAAGAGGATGCTGCAAAGAAAGAACAAACATTATTCTTGAAAATTCAGGAAAAAAAGTTCCTTGAGAATACTCGGCTATCATCAAATCAGTTTATTCACAGATATGTAAAACATACACAAAAGCAAGTAATTGGTCACACAAATCCAACACGACCAGACATGATCTAGAGGGTTTGAGAAAAATTTTCACCTCCCAGCAATTCGCGTTTTTTCAAGTCTCTAACATTTTTCCGCAAATTCGTACAAAACATGCTTTTTTAAGCGTTTTCAGCTATCTATATGCATAAAAATGATAAATTTTCGGCGCATCGCGCCACGTATCAGACACGTAAAGGCTCAAAATTTTGGGTGGGGACCCGGGGCAATTCAAGGGTGTACCTACAATTTTCGGCCAAAAACAGTCAAAAAACATCTAAAATTGGCCGAACAATTCACATTCACTTTTCCAAAAATCAAGGGGGCGGGGATCAAAAATTTTCTGGCTCTGGTGGATGGAGAGACGACCAACTTTAGATGGGGGAATACTCTATCTTCCCTTTTACTTGACTTTTTATTTTTTTGTTTTTATGCAATAGAAGAGTGGAGAATAGTCAGAAACAACGAAAAACGATGTTTTTGGCGCATATCCACCTTTTGGGCACAAAAAAGCAGTTTAAAATTTTAACCCCCGCCCTGAATTCCCAAACGCATGTCTGAACACGAGTGTCTATCAAGCAAAGCAAGCATTAGCAGATGAGTTTTCTAGCGTGGTCGACCTACTTACAGTCAGGGCAAATAAAGCTATAAATGGAGAAGGATAGGTGTGAGGGTGAAATCCAAAATCGGACATATCGTAAGCAGTGGTCATTATAGTTGTGTTTTCTCAGGTAAAACATCACTAGCACGCTTCAGCCTCTTAAAATGTCATGCCTGTATATAAGGTTATGTAGATAATTTAAATTTCAGAATGAATTTTAACCAATAAAATGTTTATTTTTGACCAAATTTAATGTGGAAAATTTAATGTCATATCAGGTAATTGACAATGTTTGCATTTGAAGAAATTATTACATTCGATTCGAATTAAAGCGACAAGATTAACTAAAAAATTCATATAGCGTAGCTTGATTTTCAACAAAAAGCTTATAACTTCCGCCTAACAGTACTTGGCTTCTCAAAATTTATGGTACTCATAATACATACCCTTTTTCATCTCTTTATCATAATTGAACTGACTCCCTCAGCAGTTATACATCGGAGTAAAAAAAGACATAAACTACGATGATTTGTGGCTCTTAAGACACTAGCTTAGGGCATGGGGGGTTGGGGGGTATGCACCCCCTCCCCCCGAGAAGCCAAAGTACCCCCCAGAAATCAATTTTGGAATTTTGTTGTTGTTTTTTCGCAATTTTTAATACCAATGGATAGTGCTCGATGAGAAACGTTAAAAAATGGTATTTTTCTTCGCCCTGCCACCATTTTTTAGGCCATTTTTTGACCTTTGAAAAATCTTGCGCCCCCCCAGAATTTTCTTGCTGCCCACGTAAGCTCTTAAGTGACCTAAAGCACACTTCTACGAAAATTTCCTGATTTCTTGTTTCTTTGCTTTTATAGTCTGGTACATGCAAACATACACAAAAACATACATACAGGAGCGTACGCAAGATTTTATAAAGACGTGGGCGCCCTGAAATTGGTGACCCTATATTTCGGGGATATGATGGCCGGGGCACAAAATAAAGTGCATTTTCTGACATTTCCGAAGATGCTCTATCCATTAAGCTTATAAAATTCTGAGGCAAGCTTTTGAAAAATAAGGATCCTACGGCGCAAAACGCCCATCCCCTGCGTACGCCCATGTGCATACATACATATATACTAGCAAACAGCGATGCCTATCTTTTCTTGATGTACATTAAAGTACATACACATATTCTCTTCAGATAACAGAATCAGAGAGGGCAAAGCAATCGAGATTATTATTGCGTGTAACAGGCGAAATCGGCTAAAAAAACAAAAGTCATAGGAAAAAAACAAAAAGTAGTGTTGAGTAAAATAGATCGCCAAATTAAGCATCCGCTTCTTGTACGTACCTCTAATCGTTCCGTTTGAACGGTGATTTCAGGGTTAGATGCGTTGAATCCTGCGCCTAAAATTTACTAAAATTAGAATCCGTCCTATGCAAATATGAAAGGAATGATTACTCTGATAACCATCATCGCGTTTTGAGCTATCAGTGTCAGTTAGGCTATCTGACGGCTTAGCGCCTGGTCTAAACGACTCCTGTCTACTGACGACCTGAAATCGGCATACAACGATCAAAATACTCTGTAGGACTGATGAAGCAATTAGGCACGGTCAAGTTTACAAGGTTTATTACGCACGTGTAAATTTATGTAAGCGTTGCATTATGCATATTGAATTTAAGTCAGCAATTTTTCAAAGAGAAAGCATACAAGGCATGTAATTTTGAAATTCACAAGAGCAGCAAACAGAAATAACAATCGTACCTTCTAATTGTAAAATGCGGTATTAGTAGCTAAACGTAAGAAGAAATCAGTTCAAATCAAACGAACAATATAGACCATGGGTTCTTTGCTAGGGGAGAGCAAGGAGAGGGTAATTCCTCTTCCTCCAGAAATAAGAGAAACATTTTGTTTATCACAAGGGCCCCCAAATAAAAATCCTCGATGTCTTGTTTTTTTCTGCCAACTTCTCCGTTTATGAGTCTGGACAAGATGACAAGTCTAAAAAAGAGTGAGAGGTCAAGCGCCATATGTCAATTAGGCACGTTTGTTTACACTCAACAGTGGTGTAAAGTGATTTACATATAATGTTTCTTTGTCTTCAGGCCATTGTGGAGAATTCATTTTTTGATAAATGTTGATCGTAATATCAGAATTATAAATATGACTAAAATTTTCTTTACACTCTGTGGTTGTTTAAAGTTTACAATGCAAATTAAATTTAGCTCTAGAGCCTTGCGGAAGCTTTATTTCTCCAAAAGATTCTACGTAAGGTCAGAATTACGAATTTGATTGTTACTTTTCTCTACACCCAGTAGTTGCGTAAAGTTTGCACTACTCCTTTATTGTCAATGTTTAGTTTACACTAAAAATTTATTTTACTTCCAGAGCGTTGCAAAACGTGAATTTTTTTCGGAATATGTTACATAAGTTCCGGATTACGAATCTGACTGTACGTTTTCTTTACAACCAGTAGTAATGTAAAGTTTACACTGAAAATTGAATTTAGTTAGAGAGCGTTGCAGAAGCTTAATTTTTTCAAGATGTTTATGTAACGTCAGGATTACGAATCTGAGCGTCAGTGTTCCTTACACCCAAAATTTGCATTAAGTTTATGCTGAAAACCTTTAATCTGTTTAAATATGTTTAAGGTTGTCTTGCATAAAAAAGATAATACTAATGACTGACTGATTCACTCAAATCATGCTAATTAAAAATAGGGTGCTAGCATAGGGAAATGCTCCGATGGAACAAAAAAGACGAATATACTTGGGATTGTGGATTATTAAGGTTGTAAAAGGAGGGGACTAGGAAAAAACTACCGATGTATACGCCTAATGTCGCAAAACCTATGAAAATTCAGACTTTCTCTAAGCAACACAAAAATCGAAGTATATTCTGCGGAATCTAAAAAAGTGTAACCGTCTTTATATAATTTGCAATGTTGCACATAAGAGTGTGTAAATATAATTTAAAATCTTTACTTTTTGTACATAAATTGCATGCTAGTTGCAACGCTGATTTGCTTCGTATCGTCAAAAATAGAAAACTAACTGCAATTGTATTTAAAGGTGTTTTATTTTGTTATCATGAGCATTATAGAAAGCAAACCTGGCGTCAATTTATTAGTGCGCACAATCGTTGCGAGCATGCAAGTACACATGTAGTCTGTTTCACATAAGCTCACGCCTTTCCTACTGCTTTAAACCAACTATTTCTTTAATTGTCTTGAATGCATTGATGTTTGCTATTTCATTCAATCGGCTTGCAAAGCCGCTCCTAATTTACTCCATCTAATTTCCCATAACTACTGCATACCTAACTTGCTGCATTTTGAATCGTTTTTTGGTTCGATAGTTTATTTCAATCTGCAGGCCACAGAATATACTTCGATTTTTGCGTTGCTTAAAGAAAGTCTGATTTTTAAGAGATTTCGCGACTTTAAGCGTATACATAGGTAGTTTTTTCCTAGTCCCCTACTTTTACATCCTTAATAATCCACAACCCAAGTATATTCCTGTTTTTTCCATCGGAGCATTTTTCTTTGCTAGTTAATATATGTTATCTGGCGCGAAGCGCCGGTAAAATTTGAAAAATTGTGATCACTGACGGCAAAAAATCATGGCCAATTGCATATCCGTTCTTTATTTCGCCAACTATTTTTAGCCAGTGAATAGTGTGATGCCGCCCCCTTAAATCCACCCCTGATGGATCTCAAGATATTTGACTTTGAACATTTATGGTCCCCCAACGCCCGAAAAAATCTTGGCTAAAGACCTGCATGTATGTGCATATGTACATAAGTATAAGATGAGTATATTGATTAGGCAGCTTGGTCGACAGTAATATCATTTTAATTAGAGCTGTACCGGGGCCGCCTATATTGCCGGGGCCTGGCTGGGGCCCAAAGAAAGTGCTGCCAAGTCTTTTAGAATCTTTACACACAGTACACACGTGCATAATTATGATTTCACGCATCAACAGTGATTCAGAAAACAACTGTGACTTGCAGTTGCACCATTTCAAAGGCGTGTTTCTATTTTATACTTTGAATTTTGTTTAGCAGCCTGATATAGTGCACGTGACCCACAAGTGGTGCAACGAAACGAATGACGATGATGCAAAATATTATGCAATGCACTCAAATATCGATTGAGTATCTCATTAAAATTCAGGAAAGCGCAGCACTCCGTCTTATATTTGGTACAGGCAGCACATTATCGGCACTCGCATTTTTATAATATGGTACTCAACTCGTGCATGGGTTCATTTACATATGTAGTTTATTATACTCTATGAACTTTTTATGATGACTTTTTGAAATGTTTTTTGTTTAAGCCATTCGTTCGTATTGTGTATATTTTCAAATTCAATAACAGATTTAATTTAAATTTTAAACAATATATTTTTTAGATCGCACAATTAATTAAGAAATGCCCCTAACGTTCTGGCGGGGCAAGAAAACGGTATACACGATTCTTTCGCAATAGGCCAAAAAATATTTGACTTCTCTTCCAACCAGCACTGACAGCGAAAGATTGTTTAGCAAAAGTGGCGCTGTGTGTTCTGACAGACGCACCTATTTGTTGCCTGGAAAGGTGGAGCTGCTTGCGTACATGAGCTGCAACTTGAACTGCATTAATTTTGACAATTGATTGAATGCATATTAGTTGATATGTTTTAAATAAAAGTTTAATGAAGCTGATGTTTTATGAATATCAACCACCTCATATTTGAAAGTTGAATGCATTAAAAAGCCATAACAGTTCCCCTAGCATGATTACTGTATGCATGAGTAATTTTAATTCAGACTGGCCATAATTCGGCATAATTGGTCACTCAAATCTCTGCTAGAACGTTGAATATATAAGGCCCCGGCGCAGGGGCCGGGGCCGGGCCCCGGTACAGCTCTAATTTTAATATCCTGCTTTCGTGAAACAAGTTCTAGAAAAATATATTTAATACATTATTATTTAATAATGATTAATATTTTTTCAAAGCCATGTTTACAAACATACAAAATTGAAGAACTAATTTATTTACATATACGTATTTGTGTCGCAAGTAATTTTGGACAAATTTATTGGCTGCACATCGCGACTAACCTGAGCATTTTCGTGTGGGATGACGTGTCCATCTATTCTGCGCCCTTTGGGCTTTGGACCATGCTTAGGATGCGGGGTATCATGGCGTTCAAATTTTCCAGTAGACGATTCTTCGGGCTCATCACCACTGTCCTGATCGACATCCGGAAAATGCACCTTTGGGCCGCCTGCGAATGCCGTACTATTCAAGGCAGTTACACCATTAGTTAACGACTGCAATCGCCCACTTTCTGCATTGAAAGAAAAGTCGACAGGTTGGTAATATTTTTGAGAAACCAAGAGTGATGAAGATAATAATAGAAAATAAAAATAATAATGAAATGTTACTACATACTAGTAATGTAATAATAATGATAATAATATTAATAATATTGTTAATAATAAATATCAATAATATTTTTATTTATAATGTAATTATTATCAATAAAAATATTAATAATAAACATTATAATAATGATAATGTTGACAGCACTGGAGATCCCAAAAAATCAGAGTGAGAGAAAAATAAATTCTGTTGATATGTACGTGTCGTGGAAAGGTGTTTTGGAAGGTGTTGAACGCCCTTTCAGATTGGTTGCTGCGTTCCACAGAATATAGAATTTAGAGAAATCTCACAAAATGTGCTATTTTATGCGTTTTTCCCATTTTTTGACTATATTAGGTTCAATCTATAGCAGAATTATTCGAAGATTTACATTTTCTATGTTAGAAATAACCATCGATAGAAAGTCTTGTAAGAAAAGCAATTAAAAAAATTTTCAAGACTGACCTCTACAAGGAATTTCTATGCTGTATATGCATGTACGATTCTGACACGAAATCTATTAAGACCGCACTAATTATTTCCAGCGCCGTTCGTGCGAAAAAACCTTAAAAGATTACTTCCTTAATTTAAGATTTGATAGTAAGGACGAGTTAAATAAGCAAATATGGAAATAAAATCGACATTCTTAGAGATTACTAAATCAGAATAGCGCGTCATGTATTTTTATTGCGAAATAGAGATCTTCAGATTTTCACATGCGTGCCTAAGTGCCCACATTAAACAACAATTCTCGAAAAAATTACGTATAATCCCGACCAGGCCAAACGGTTTATGCCCCTAACAAACTTGCTATCATATTGAAGCTTACAAAATCTCACGCAACATGTAAATACATATGAAAGTAAATACCTGGTCGATAATCTTGTTGGGGAAGTAAGTAGCATGTTAATACTTTAACACCAGTTCTTTGGTCATAATCGGTTTGGAGCCTGAGCATTGGTTGCGACTGAAAAATTGAAGAAGTGAACACTCTTACCCGGAAACAGACAAGTAAATAAGGTACTTAATACTCGATTTGGCAGACACACATACGTAAATACCTATTGATTGTTTTATTTTCAGACAAACTTATTATTTATAAGGCTAAAATAGAGATAGAATAGGCATAAGCCGAAAAATCCCTATGGATATATAAATTTTCAAATTTCTTGACCATAACTGTATGCGTGGAAACACCGATAGACTTGGGCGTGCGCAAGTTGGGGGTGGGGCGAGTTGGTCAATGTTCATCTCAATCCTCTTTATATGAAAAAATTCCTAAAGATATATGATAGTGAAGAAAGATAAAGAAAAAATAGCATCTTATTAATCAGGAAATCTAAATATTTGTAGCACATGGCGTGGTCACATTTCACTCTTTATCTATGGTCTCTTGCGACTGAGAGCAAGTCTATTCTTAATGAACAAAGCGCGAAAGACATGGTAAATTATCTAAAAGTAATACGTATTGATTTGATTCAATATAAATAACAATTTCTTGTTGTATGCTATATTTCTGATAATTTAAATCAAAAGCCGGTCAAATGGAGCGATTACAGACCGATTACCATCAGCTCGAAATGATTGTAAGGTAAGATAGGGAGATGGGAGATATAGGAAGTTCAGAAAAGATGGCACATTTGTATTGTTGCAATAACTATTGTGCGATTCCAGCAAGTTTAATGAAACTGCGGTACATTTTTGACTTTGTTAAAAGTTCGTAGTCGCAGGAGCGTAGCTGGCCTTCTGAATTGGGGGGACTAGAAGTTTGAAGTCGAACATCCCAACAACTACTTATAATTAGGCAAAAAATGATCGTTTTGACCTTTTCACAGCGAGATCTAGTCACTAAAAATTTTTAACAAATTTAACTTTATTCGAATTATATTACAAAATAAGCTGTATGTAAATAGATAGTCGCAAAGCGCCATAAAATATTGGGCTTATTAGTTTAAAAGTGTGCTAAAATATAATCAAACGATCGTTCAGATGCGCTTTGAGAATGTTTCAAAGGACCCTTGTGAAAAATACTCGTATTTTCAAAATTTGGGGTGACTTGTCCCCCCTCCCCATTACCCCCCCCCCATAGCTACGCCAACGCGTAGTCGAATTGTAAGTATAGCGAAAATACAGTGCAATGTTCAAAGCGTGTTTCAAAATTTACATAGTACTTAAAACTTGCTTTTTTTCCTGCAATAAGCTCGTTGTCCTACACTACGCAACTCTAATATGACCAATTAAAATTCGTGTAGTTTAACGAGGCTATTAAGTATTCAAACCTAAATAAAAATTTTAAACTGTTGGTAAAAGAACATTTTGTCTTCAGACTGCTTACCGCACTATGAATCAGTTGCATGTCAAAACCAAACATAACCTGGAAGTCGAAACTTGAAACGTATTTCGAGCATATTTTGACACTCATTTGTTCAGAATGCATACATAGCGGCTAAAAGGTTTGCTTTTATCAAAAATAATTCGCTTCAAACAGGTTTCAGTACGGTTTTTGCGCCGTCATTCATATTTCTGCAGTATTCATGTAAAAATTCGACACCTCCAACGGCCAGTCTTTCTTCGTGAAAAAATTACGGTATGATATCCAGAGAACATTAAAAATGTTAAATAAGAACTTTTACTGCCGTGGCTTATTTTTTGTCGGATAAATTTGCGGAGAGAAGTGGATAACGCATCACGCAAAATATTGAAAAACGTAAATCTGTGGTTTAGTCTAAATAGTAAGACGAAAATACGAGCCTGACTGAATATTTCTACCAATTCTATGCGGCTAAAATGATACATAAGTATAGTATGCACATTACCTGATTATCGCAAAGCCATAGGGCGTTCAAATGTTGGAGAGCATTCAAAGTATACGGCAAGTACTGAAGCCTGAAGCAGCGCTTTCGTTTTTAATATCACATCAATACTAATACATTTCGCATGAACACATATATACTGCGATGTAAATAACATAAAATTTAAACTAACATTTCATTTTTTATCGTTTCATTTCGCTAATAGAATTATTTATTTTCATTTCAATAAGTTAATGCACAGCCTATGCGATTCGTATCACGCTATTTATTAATCAGACGTAATTTTGAGTAGGCCCCACTTGATGCTGTAAATATCGAATTTGAAATGGTATAACTGACTTTTACATCCAAGTCCTACATTATTTCCACTTAAAACAGCAAAAAAGAAACTTGGACCGTCAGAAATACTCTAACGTACAAACAAGGTTTTCGGAAAAAAAGATGCGCTTTTACTTTGCAATAATTCTTCTAAAAATTTAGTAAAGTTAAGGAAACGTTGTATGTCTGGACTTCTGTACAGTGTTTTTTTGTACGAGGTCCGTTTGTACATGTACAAAGACGTTCCCCAAAAGTCTTCGTACATTTTGTACATGCAAATTTTTGTGTAGTATAACATGGTACAGTAGCGATTTTCGTGTGGTAAAACAGGGTTTTTCGACCTTTGGTAATGTATTTTAGCTGATTTCTGTGTTTCTGACGCCTAAAGTTACTAAAAATTGTCTCAAAACGGCGCGAAGCGCCGAAAAATATGACATTTTTTCATTCTAAATGTAAATTCTACCATTTTAAAGATATATAGGACAGACAATTGCTCATTTCGGGGCGGAGCGCCGAAAACTTTCGGGACCCAAAAATCTTTGTACATACAAAGACGGTCCTGAAAAGTCTTTGTACATCTGGAAAAATCTTTGTCGAATACAAAAAAAACCCGTGCGTCTGTACCTTGCTAACCCTGAGCTAAAAGTTCCTCAATTTCTTCTAAAATGAGATCTTCCTGCAAAAACCTATTACAACCGTCAAGATTTGTTTTCATAGCTTAGCTAAGCTACTGGCAACAGGAAAAACAATATTGACCTGGAACTTTAAACTAGAGCTCTGCCGGGGCCAAGCCCCGGCCCCGGAGCCAGTCTTAAAGTTGATTAAAATGTAAAAAATTGATAATGTTTTGGGCACATTAACTTTCAAGCTCAATTTAAGCAACACCACAGATCTTGCTAATTCAAATCTTTATTTCATTATGTCAGATTGATGCAAATTTCTATTTAATAACCAAAATTGACACATTTTAAATCCAAGTCAGAGGACTAAAATCATACATGGGCAGCTCAAAAATTCTGGGGGGTCCAAAATTTTCCGATCGAAGTCAAAAAGTGCCTGATAATATTATATAGTAGGGCAAAAAACACCGTTTTCTTGCGTTTCTCAATGAGAACTATCCATTGGCATCAAAAAATCAAAAAAAAATTCTGAAAATCAATTTCTGGGGGTCTAGCGCATTTTTTTCGAGGGGGGATGTGAATTCTGGGGGTCTAGACCATAGCCGCGCCTAGGGGGTGCGAACTGTGCGGCCGCACAGGGCCGCTAAAAAAGTTGTAGTGCATGCCGTATAGAATTCATTTTTTGGCGGCCCTCTTACAATTCGATACATGCGTTCAAAAGGATCGATTTTTCGACGTTCTTATGCAAACCAGTCAGTTAAAAATCTTTACTTGCATTTTTAAGAGAACGCTGACTGAGCTATACTTGTATTCATTTTTCAGACATATTGTTGATTTTTCTGTTGCAATAATGTGTGTCAAGAAAATTGAGTTCGAAAAGGCTAAAATGTCAAAATTTTCCGGCGCTTTGCACAGAGCCATAGATCAAATGAATTTAAAAGCTTGAATCAGCTGAAATAATCTAGCACTCCACATTACTAGTAATTTAATGCACTATTTGTTCATTGAATGAAAGTGCGCATGCTTGTTGAGCATAGAACTAAAAGTGCGAAAATGATTGTGTACCAGTTTGTCTATTCTTTGCTTTTTTGTCTTTCTTTACAAGAACACAATCCTATTTTAAATGAAAGAAATGGCCAAATTTTCTTATGTTTTTGTGCATTTCCTGTTTTCTGAACTGCATCTTCTTAATAAGAAGGTCACAAATGGGCCTGAAAATGGTAAGAACAAAAACTTCAATTTATACATTTTTCAATATCTCATTGGCGGCGACCCGTTGCTGCGCTATGTAATTAGCAGAGGTCGAAAAAACGCATTTCAGCTCAGAAGTTTTGTGAGATGTAAGAGTTCATCAATTTTGAGTGTTTTTGGGCTCCATTCAGAGCCGAAATTCGGCCGTTTTTGCGAAAATTTTAACGTTATTATTTGACATTAAAATGTTTTTTTACAAAATTTGTAGGGACTCTGTCCCGGACCCCGCAGGGAACGCTTGACCGCGCCACCTAAGACCCCCGCAGCATATGCGGGCAGCAACAAAATCCCGGGAGGGTAGGTGCAAGGTTTTTTAGAGGTCGAAAAATGGTCTTAAAAATGATGGTATGGCTAAGAAATACCGTTTTCAAGGTTTCTCATTGAGCACTACCCACGAATACCAGCTTTAAAAACATGGGAAGATGATGAATCGCTCAAGTCATGCACATGGACCAGACATGTACACAGAGCTAAAAGTTCTTGCTCGATCAAGTCCAAATGAACTTCGCCACTAGCTACTCTTAAATATCTATCAAATGACTTCCAGGAAGTTTTCCCGAACCTTATAATTGATTTCAGAATTTTACTTACAATACCTATTGCCGTGGCTCAGCAGAACGTTCCTTCTCGGAACTGAAATTAATAGAGACATATTTGCGGTCAACTATGACTGATTCTCGTCTAAGTGCACTAGCGATTATTTCAATTTAAAAGGATTTATCATCTTCGTTGGATTTTTTGCAATTGATTGACCAGTTTGCCGCTCAGAAAGCTAGGCAAGTTATTTTGTAATAAAGCACGTCATCATTCACGAAATAGGTAAATTATTTGAGAAAAAACATACGATACCTACTAAAAATAATATATTTTGTTAGTAAATTTACAGTAAGATGCTAACTGCGATCATATAGGTACATATGTGAAGGATATACATAAGTGATAATTATGATGCCTATAATACCACTTTTAAAAATTATGGGGGCCGCCAAAATAAGTTTCGCCCAGGGCCGCTAAACCTCTAAGCACGGCCCTGGTCTAGACCCCCAGACCCTCCGATGCCCATGTTTGGTTATATCTTGTAATCCCAACAAATGTTAACGCTTGACGCGCATATCTACAAGCAAGAATATATACATAGGTATAAGGGGTAGGGTAGGGTTGTACGATGAGCACGGTAAAGCACGCTTTTCTTGGCCCCGGTCAGGCCCCGGCCCCGTCCCCGGCACCGGGGCCCCGGCACCGGCAAAAAAGGCGCCCCCGCAGAGCTCTACTTTAAACAAAATTTTGTGTTCAGACTATTTACCACACTTGTGAGTCAATTTTGCGACAAAAAATGAAACGATTGAATAAGATTTCAAGCAAATATTAACATTTCTTTCTCCAGACTGCATGAATAATGCGAAGAGGGTCTGCTTTTACCAAAAATAATAAAATTTAAACATGTTTTAGCTGGAGGTTTTGTGTATTGAGCATACATGCACACTGGGAGGGGGCACGGGGTATCCCGTACCAAGAATTATGGATGGCATACCCCTCAGGCCCTTTTGGGACCAACCCTATGATCAAATCAAGAAAACGCTTAAAACGACGCGCCTAATAGTATAACCTCAAGTACAAATTCTTATTTTATGGGCATTCATCCAGACACTTTTCTTCCATTTTTCATCCAGACACCTTCCTTCAATTTATTTCGTATGTTTTTGATGTTACAAATCATTCGACCGCCCTTATTGATATTTTTCATGAAAATTTAACCAGAAAAATTAATGACGATTAGAATACAACGAATTAAATATCAATCCATAAGATCTGGCGAGTTCGCCTGAAAATAATCATCATACCATTCCATCTCTGATAAAACGCTCAGAAAATCAGTGAAGTACAACACTTGCCTATTTCCCGAAACGTCCAGCACGTATAATTTTTCCAGTTTGCCGATTTCGTCAATTAAGGCCCCCAAAACATTATCTCTAAGTGAAAGGACGCCAAGATTTGTACAACAACCGACCTGAGCAAAACATTTATTCAATTAGGTGGCGCGAAATAATCATGGGTATATGTGCCGCATTCGGATTCTTGGATTTTTAGACTTCGGGTCATAGATTTACTGTATGGGAATCTGAGGAGTCAGCCTCAGAAAATTTTTATAAAGTGCCTTTTGCGCTTAAAACAATGGGTAGCGTCAAAATCCCTCCTTTTTGACGTACGACCGGTATTTCTAGAACATAAAAACATGAAAAAAATTCGAAAAATACGAGTAAATTGGACAAAATATGTATAATCAAAAAATGAGCGCAAAAATATTTAGAAATTTGGCATCTTTTAGCCAAAAGATCACCAAAAAAGCTGCTTAAAAGTGCGAAGCGCATGCTTTCTACGATTTTTCGAAAAATCAAAAAATTTGGGGGCGGTTGAGTCGCTAGCCGTTTTGCGGGGGTTATCATCCATTCTGGGGTAAAACCCATACAGAATACTTCAATCCCTGTGCCAACTTTTCTAACTTCTATAAGAACAAAATACAATTCGAAAATTTATTGTTGTTTATCGTTCAGCACAATCATGTTATCACACATGAGCATATGGGGGGGGGGTGAGAGAAGGGTATTATCCCTACCTAGGGCTTTGGAAAATCAGGTACTATTAGGTGATTTTAAGAAAAAGAAAGGTGTTGCAAATGCAGGGCAATTTTTGAATTTACTTTAGCAAAAAGGTCGAAAATTCTACCTAAAAACAGTGAAAATACGAAAATTTCCTGACGCTTCGCGCCGTACTGATAAATTTTTGTCTTTTTCATTGCTAGCAAGTCATGAATTGGCTGAACTTCTTTGATAAGAGTTGATAAACCCAGTTTACCAAACAGAGCGTGCAGCTGTACCATTTTATAGTACCCTAAAATCTACATAAACAGAATGTACGTTGACTTATGGGGACCGTATTTGTACTATCCTATACAAAAAACAATGACCACAATTTTCTATATGGCCATTCCTAAATTTCACCCTCCTCTATCCACCTGTACCTTGCCCATGTATGCACGTTATTCAAATATGCATTTGACCCCAAGAGCAGTGGCAAAATGAAGCTATTATTTTTGAGAAATTTTCTTCACCGTTCTTAGAGACAAAGCATTTTTAACACTTTAACATAAATACCTAGTTCACTAAAAACATTAAATTATGAAGAACACGCGCTAATGAATAGCACATTACACGTTAAGCATAATGCAAAATGAAAATAAGTCAATACATTAATAAGGCATTTTGACAGCTTTTGTAATTAATTTTATCACAGACCAAATAAAGAGAAAACGAAGAAATGAAGAAAGAGCAGAAAAGTTCATTGTATTAGCGTGTCAAGCTACAAATGTGATCAAAATTAATGCATATTCAGAATCAATATCGACCATTTGGTTGGCCGCAAATCGCGGCCTCGATCAATTTTTTCATACGAGGAATGATATAAAGAACACGCGAGGATTATGCAAATGTAAGGCAATTAAAGCAAAACAGATTCGTTTGTGCGATTCTACAAAGCATCTCACAATCAATCAAGAAATAATTCAACGCGCTTACTGTATATGGCAATTCTTTAAGACGATTTTTATCAATATTTAAGATGACCAATTCCTTCATGTTCCCAATCGAACTCGGTATTTCCTACAGCAAACAAAAAAATGATAATAAATATAACGGCTTCTACGCTTCGGGCACATTGAATACATAACAATGATAACACTTCATTGAACATTTGATAATAAATAACGACTATCGCGCGTTATCGAATCTAATCAAAGGAAACAGCAAAAAAATCAGACCAGACAAAACATGCATACCTATTGGCAACGAAACAAAGGCAATCACAAAAAATAATGTGAAAATGTGTGTAGCATGCGAGAAATGTGCATTGAAATTGGACCTGATAAATAAAGAGATTTCATACCTATTGATAAAGGCGACAGGTAAGGTAATTAGATCAAATAATGGATAAAAAATGAGGGTATTTCCATAATTTTATGATAAGAGAATAAGTCATCGCTAAGTCAATAAATTATTATTCAGATAGAACACAGGACGTTGAAATTACGGACGGCAGCATTATGAGCGCATGCGTGTCATTGTCAGACTTCTTAACCGTTTCTAAAACATAAGTCACCTTTTCAATTTTTTGAATTTTATTTCATTTAGCATGTATATGTACAGCATATTTATATATTTGTACAGGGCGTCCAGGTAAAAAAGAACAAATTTTTATTTTTTTAATAACTTCTCTAAAAATCAAACTAAGGTAATGAAATTGTCAACAAATGAGCTCGTATGTACATATTTTCAACCTTATGCTTAAAATTCACTGTCATGCTGTAGCTATAGCTGATAAGCTCAAAGATAAGATTTGAAACACTAATTTCTATGTATCTAGATAAAGCCCTATGTCGCACAAGTTTGTATTGTAAATGTCAAACTTTGTTTCGACAGAATATTATTACGACACTTAAAGCAGAATTTTGGATTTAGTGTTGACTGCTCTAAGGCTTAATTTTATCTCAATATCGCACGTTTTCTGATAATCAAAATTTAAGAGTTAAGCACCTTTGCACATTTTTTTCATCAAAATGCATAAATACTGACTATTTCAAACAGGTATTGTAACTATAATGCACTGCGAAAATGGAAAATTTACAGATGTAAATTCGTGGTTGAGTTTAGTTTATAAAGAGCAACCAACTAGCAGCACCAAGTGATGAGCTATAATTTTCCGCTAGTATGATTTGGAATAGTTGTTCCAATACTAACAAAGAATCTTTTCCAGTTTTTCAATATTCGTATGTACTTTCAACTAAAAACAAAATCTGTCCTTTTTTTCTTAACACTAGTAAAACTAGTGAAATAAGTAGTGAAAGTGGAAGTAAGTATAACATATACATATGATACTACATAACTATAGTGAAACGAGTAAAATTAAACGATG